>OZ024938.1:73203982-73803982 GCA_964017235.1 Sabellastarte sp. h YS-2021 | reverse complement strand
GATTAAGTGGGTGACACTAATAAATAGGGAGCAGCTTTGGGACTTACATCTAGGCTTAAGTCTCCTGTAGGACGTTTCCAGGACTGGAAATGAGCTATACTGGTTGCAGTAACTCACATATGCAGGGGGTCATGTTTCCACCATAACTAAGCCAAATATGGAGATATGATACTGCAATTTGGTGCAAACACTGAGTAAAAATTACTGATGCATATGGAATAGCTTTGAGATCTACAAAATGGGTTAACCCATGTCACATTGCTCTGTAACCTGCAATGCAGTGGTCTAGCTGCATAAGACCCATGTACCTGGGGGAGACATTTTGGCAGCATAACTAAGCCAAATATTGGGATGTAATGCTGCAATTTGGGCCAAACATTAAGGGAGTGACACTAATAAATATAGAACAGCTTTGGGACTTACATCTATAAAGGAAACTGTTGTCACAAGCTTTCACGACTGGAAAGGAGCCCCACTGGTTGCAGTAAAGTAATAAATACTGGGGGTCATGTTTTGACCATAACCAAGCCAAATGTTGAGCTAGAATGCTGCAATTTGGTCCAGACACTAAGTGAATGACCCCAATAAATAAGCAATAGCTTTGAGACCTAAAGACTGGGGTAAACCCGTGTCACAGGGCTCTGTAACCAGCAATGAAGGGGTCTGGCTACGATAAACCATGTACCTGGGGGTGACATTTTGGCGGCATAACTAAGGCAAATATTGGGATGTAATGCTGCAATTTGGGGCAAAGATTAAGTGGGTGACACTAATAAATAGGGAGCAGCTTTGGGACTTACATCTAGGCTTAAGTCTCCTGTAGGACGTTTCCAGGACTGGAAATGAGCTATACTGGTTGCAGTAACTCACATATGCAGGGGGTCATGTTTCCAACATAACTAAGCCAAATATGGAGATATGATACTGCAATTTGGTGCAAACACTGAGTAAAAATTACTGATGCATATGGAATAGCTTTGAGATCTACAAAATGGGTTAACCCATGTCACATTGCTCTGTAACCTGCAATGCAGTGGTCTAGCTGCATAAGACCCATGTACCTGGGGGAGACATTTTGGCAGCATAACTAAGCCAAATATTGGGATGTAATGCTGCAATTTGGGCCAAACATTAAGGGAGTGACACTAATAAATATAGAACAGCTTTGGGACTTACATCTATAAAGGAAACTGTTGTCACAAGCTTTCACGACTGGAAAGGAGCCCCACTGGTTGCAGTAAAGTAATAAATACCGGGGGTCATGTTTTGACCATAACCAAGCCAAATGTTGAGCTAGAATGCTGCAATTTGGTCCAGACACTAAGTGAATGACCCCAATAAATAAGCAATAGCTTTGAGACCTAAAGACTGGGGTAAACCCGTGTCACAGGGCTCTGTAACCAGCAATGAAGGGGTCTGGCTAAGATAAACCATGTACCTGGGGGTGACATTTTGGCGGCATAACTAAGGCAAATATTGGGATGTAATGCTGCAATTTGGGCCAAAGATTAAGTGGGTGACACTAATAAATAGGGAGCAGCTTTGGGACTTACATCTAGGCTTAAGTCTCCTGTAGGATGTTTCCAGGACTGGAAATGAGCTATACTGGTTGCAGTAACTCACATATGCAGGGGTTCATGTTTCCACCATAACTAAGCCAAATATGGAGATATGATACTGCAATTTGGTGCAAACACTGAGTAAAAATTACTGATGCATATGGAATGGCTTTGAGATCTACAAAATGGGTTAACCCATGTCACATTGCTCTGTAACCTGCAATGCAGTGGTCTAGCTGCATAAGACCCATGTACCTGGGAGGGACATTTTGGCAGCATAACTAAGCCAAATATTGGGATGTAATGCTGCAATTTGGGCCAAACATTAAGGGAGTGACACTAATAAATATAGAACAGCTTTGGGACTTACATCTATAAAGGAAACTGTCCTCACAAGCTTTCACGACTGGAAAGGAGCCCCACTGGTTGCAGTAAAGTAATATATACCGGGGGTCATGTTTCCACCATAACCAAGCCAAATATTGAGCTAGAATGCTGGAATTTGGTCCAGACACTAAGTGAATGACCCCAATAAAAAGGCAATAGCTTTGAGGAGACCTAAAGACTGGGGTAAACCCGTGTCACAGGGCTGTGTAACCAGCAATGAAGGGGTCTGGCTGCGATAAACCAAGTACTTGGGGGTGACATTTTGGCGGCATAACTAAAATCAAATATTGGGATGTAATGCTGCAATTTGGGCCAAAGATTAAGTGGGTGACACTAATAAATAGGGAGCAGCTTTGGGACTTACATCTAGGCTTAAGTCTCCTGTAGGACGTTTCCAGGACTGGAAATGAGCTATACTGGTTGCAGTAACTCACATATGCAGGGGGTCATGTTTCCACCATAACTAAGCCAAATATGGAGATATGATACTGCAATTTGGTGCAAACACTGAGTAAAAATTACTGATGCATATGGAATAGCTTTGAGATCTACAAAATGGGTTAACCCATGTCACATTGCTCTGTAACCTGCAATGCAGTGGTCTAGCTGCATAAGACCCATGTACCTGGGGGAGACATTTTGGCAGCATAACTAAGCCAAATATTGGGATGTAATGCTGCAATTTGGGCCAAACATTAAGGGAGTGACACTAATAAATATAGAACAGCTTTGGGACTTACATCTATAAAGGAAACTGTTGTCACAAGCTTTCACGACTGGAAAGGAGCCCCACTGGTTGCAGTAAAGTAATAAATACAGGGGGTCATGTTTTGATCATAACCAAGCCAAATGTTGAGCTAGAATGCTGCAATTTGGTCCAGACACTAAGTGAATGACCCCAATAAATAAGCAATAGCTTTGAGACCTAAAGACTGGGGTAAACCCGTGTCACAGGGCTCTGTAACCAGCAATGAAGGGGTCTGGCTACGATAAACCATGTACCTGGGGGTGACATTTTGGCGGCATAACTAAGGCAAATATTGGGATGTAATGCTGCAATTTGGGGCAAAGATTAAGTGGGTGACACTAATAAATAGGGAGCAGCTTTGGGACTTACATCTAGGCTTAAGTCTCCTGTAGGACGTTTCCAGGACTGGAAATGAGCTATACTGGTTGCAGTAACTCACATATGCAGGGGGTCATGTTTCCAACATAACTAAGCCAAATATGGAGATATGATACTGCAATTTGGTGCAAACACTGAGTAAAAATTACTGATGCATATGGAATAGCTTTGAGATCTACAAAATGGGTTAACCCATGTCACATTGCTCTGTAACCTGCAATGCAGTGGTCTAGCTGCATAAGACCCATGTACCTGGGGGGGACATTTTGGCAGCATAACTAAGCCAAATATTGGGATGTAATGCTGCAATTTGGGCCAAACATTAAGGGAGTGACACTAATAAATATAGAACAGCTTTGGGACTTACATCTATAAAGGAAACTGTCCTCACAAGCTTTCACGACTGGAAAGGAGCCCCACTGGTTGCAGTAAAGTAATATATACCGGGGGTCATGTTTCCACCATAACCAAGCCAAATATTGAGCTAGAATGCTGAAATTTGGTCCAGACACTAAGTGAATGACCCCAATAAAAAGGCAATAGCTTTGAGGAGACCTAAAGACTGGGGTAAACCCGTGTCACAGGGCTCTGTAACCAGCAATGAAGGGGTCTGGCTGCGATAAACCATGTACCTGGGGGTGACATTTTGGCGGCATAACTAAAATCAAATTTGGGATGTAATGCTGCAATTTGGGCCAAAGATTAAGTGGGTGACACTAATAAATAGGGAGCAGCTTTGGGACTTACATCTAGGCTTAAGTCTCCTGTAGGACGTTTCCAGGACTGGAAATGAGCTATACTGGTTGCAGTAACTCACATATGCAGGGGGTCATGTTTCCACCATAACTAAGCCAAATATGGAGATATGATACTGCAATTTGGTGCAAACACTGAGTAAAAATTACTGATGCATATGGAATAGCTTTGAGATCTACAAAATGGGTTAACCCATGTCACATTGCTCTGTAACCTGCAATGCAGTGGTCTAGCTGCATAAGACCCATGTACCTGGGGGAGACATTTTGGCAGCATAACTAAGCCAAATATTGGGATGTAATGCTGCAATTTGGGCCAAACATTAAGGGAGTGACACTAATAAATATAAAACAGCTTTGGGACTTACATCTATAAAGGAAACTGTTGTCACAAGCTTTCACGACTGGAAAGGAGCCCCACTGATTGCAGTAAAGTAATAAATACTGGGGGTCATGTTTTGACCATAACCAAGCCAAATGTTGAGCTAGAATGCTGCAATTTGGTCCAGACACTAAGTGAATGACCCCAATAAATAAGCAATAGCTTTGAGACCTAAAGACTGGGGTAAACCCGTGTCACAGGGCTCTGTAACCAGCAATGAAGGGGTCTGGCTACGATAAACCATGTACCTGGGGGTGACATTTTGGCGGCATAACTAAGGCAAATATTGGGATGTAATGCTGCAATTTGGGGCAAAGATTAAGTGGGTGACACTAATAAATAGGGAGCAGCTTTGGGACTTACATCTAGGCTTAAGTCTCCTGTAGGACGTTTCCAGGACTGGAAATGAGCTATACTGGTTGCAGTAACTCACATATGCAGGGGGTCATGTTTCCAACATAACTAAGCCAAATATGGAGATATGATACTGCAATTTGGTGCAAACACTGAGTAAAAATTACTGATGCATATGGAATAGCTTTGAGATCTACAAAATGGGTTAACCCATGTCACATTGCTCTGTAACCTGCAATGCAGTGGTCTAGCTGCATAAGACCCATGTACCTGGGGGAGACATTTTGGCAGCATAACTAAGCCAAATATTGGGATGTAATGCTGCAATTTGGGCCAAACATTAAGGGAGTGACACTAATAAATATAGAACAGCTTTGGGACTTACATCTATAAAGGAAACTGTTGTCACAAGCTTTCACGACTGGAAAGGAGCCCCACTGGTTGCAGTAAAGTAATAAATACAGGGGGTCATGTTTTGATCATAACCAAGCCAAATGTTGAGCTAGAATGCTGCAATTTGGTCCAGACACTAAGTGAATGACCCCAATAAATAAGCAATAGCTTTGAGACCTAAAGACTGGGGCAAACCCGTGTCACAGGGCTCTGTAACCAGCAATGAAGGGGTCTGGCTACGATAAACCATGTACCTGGGGGTGACATTTTGGCGGCATAACTAAGGCAAATATTGGGATGTAATGCTGCAATTTGGGCCAAAGATTAAGTGGGTGACACTAATAAATAGGGAGCAGCTTTGGGACTTACATCTAGGCTTAAGTCTCCTGTAGGACGTTTCCAGGACTGGAAATGAGCTATACTGGTTGCAGTAACTCACATATGCAGGGGGTCATGTTTCCACCATAACTAAGCCAAATATGGAGATATGATACTGCAATTTGGTGCAAACACTGAGTAAAAATTACTGATGCATATGGAATAGCTTTGAGATCTACAAAATGGGTTAACCCATGTCACATTGCTCTGTAACCTGCAATGCAGTGGTCTAGCTGCATAAGACCCATGTACCTGGGGGAGACATTTTGGCAGCATAACTAAGCCAAATATTGGGATGTAATGCTGCAATTTGGGCCAAACATTAAGGGAGTGACACTAATAAATATAGAACAGCTTTGGGACTTACATCTATAAAGGAAACTGTTGTCACAAGCTTTCACGACTGGAAAGGAGCCCCACTGATTGCAGTAAAGTAATAAATACTGGGGGTCATGTTTTGACCATAACCAAGCCAAATGTTGAGCTAGAATGCTGCAATTTGGTCCAGACACTAAGTGAATGACCCCAATAAATAAGCAATAGCTTTGAGACCTAAAGACTGGGGTAAACCCGTGTCACAGGGCTCTGTAACCAGCAATGAAGGGGTCTGGCTACGATAAACCATGTACCTGGGGGTGACATTTTGGCGGCATAACTAAGGCAAATATTGGGATGTAATGCTGCAATTTGGGGCAAAGATTAAGTGGGTGACACTAATAAATAGGGAGCAGCTTTGGGACTTACATCTAGGCTTAAGTCTCCTGTAGGACGTTTCCAGGACTGGAAATGAGCTATACTGGTTGCAGTAACTCACATATGCAGGGGGTCATGTTTCCAACATAACTAAGCCAAATATGGAGATATGATACTGCAATTTGGTGCAAACACTGAGTAAAAATTACTGATGCATATGGAATAGCTTTGAGATCTACAAAATGGGTTAACCCATGTCACATTGCTCTGTAACCTGCAATGCAGTGGTCTAGCTGCATAAGACCCATGTACCTGGGGGAGACATTTTGGCAGCATAACTAAGCCAAATATTGGGATGTAATGCTGCAATTTGGGCCAAACATTAAGGGAGTGACACTAATAAATATAGAACAGCTTTGGGACTTACATCTATAAAGGAAACTGTTGTCACAAGCTTTCACGACTGGAAAGGAGCCCCACTGGTTGCAGTAAAGTAATAAATACAGGGGGTCATGTTTTGATCATAACCAAGCCAAATGTTGAGCTAGAATGCTGCAATTTGGTCCAGACACTAAGTGAATGACCCCAATAAATAAGCAATAGCTTTGAGACCTAAAGACTGGGGTAAACCCGTGTCATAGGGCTCTGTAACCAGCAATGAAGGGGTCTGGCTACGATAAACCATGTACCTGGGGGTGACATTTTGGCGGCATAACTAAGGCAAATATTGGGATGTAATGCTGCAATTTGGGCCAAAGATTAAGTGGGTGACACTAATAAATAGGGAGCAGCTTTGGGACTTACATCTAGGCTTAAGTCTCCTGTAGGACGTTTCCAGGACTGGAAATGAGCTATACTGGTTGCAGTAACTCACATATGCAGGGGGTCATGTTTCCACCATAACTAAGCCAAATATGGAGATATGATACTGCAATTTGGTGCAAACACTGAGTAAAAATTACTGATGCATATGGAATAGCTTTGAGATCTACAAAATGGGTTAACCCATGTCACATTGCTCTGTAACCTGCAATGCAGTGGTCTAGCTGCATAAGACCCATGTACCTGGGGGAGACATTTTGGCAGCATAACTAAGCCAAATATTGGGATGTAATGCTGCAATTTGGGCCAAACATTAAGGGAGTGACACTAATAAATATAGAACAGCTTTGGGACTTACATCTATAAAGGAAACTGTCCTCACAAGCTTTCACGACTGGAAAGGAGCCCCACTGGTTGCAGTAAAGTAATATATACCGGGGGTCATGTTTCCACCATAACCAAGCCAAATATTGAGCTAGAATGCTGCAATTTGGTCCAGACACTAAGTGAATGACCCCAATAAATAAGCAATAGCTTTGAGACCTAAAGACTGGGGTAAACCCGTGTCACAGGGCTCTGTAACCAGCAATGAAGGGGTCTGGCTGCGATAAACCATGTACCTGGGGGTGACATTTTGGCGGCATAACTAAGGCAAATATTGGGATGTAATGCTGCAATTTGGGGCAAAGATTAAGTGGGTGACACTAATAAATAGGGAGCAGCTTTGGGACTTACATCTAGGCTTAAGTCTCCTGTAGGACGTTTCCAGGACTGGAAATGAGCTATACTGGTTGCAGTAACTCACATATGCAGGGGGTCATGTTTCCACCATAACTAAGCCAAATATGGAGATATGATACTGCAATTTGGTGCAAACACTGAGTAAAAATTACTGATGCATATGGAATAGCTTTGAGATCTACAAAATGGGTTAACCCATGTCACATTGCTCTGTAACCTGCAATGCAGTGGTCTAGCTGCATAAGACCCATGTACCTGGGGGAGACATTTTGGCAGCATAACTAAGCCAAATATTGGGATGTAATGCTGCAATTTGGGCCAAACATTAAGGGAGTGACACTAATAAATATAGAACAGCTTTGGGACTTACATCTATAAAGGAAACTGTTGTCACAAGCTTTCACGACTGGAAAGGAGCCCCACTGGTTGCAGTAAAGTAATAAATACCGGGGGTCATGTTTTGACCATAACCAAGCCAAATGTTGAGCTAGAATGCTGCAATTTGGTCCAGACACTAAGTGAATGACCCCAATAAATAAGCAATAGCTTTGAGACCTAAAGACTGGGGTAAACCCGTGTCACAGGGCTCTGTAACCAGCAATGAAGGGGTCTGGCTACGATAAACCATGTACCTGGGGGTGACATTTTGGCGGCATAACTAAGGCAAATATTGGGATGTAATGCTGCAATTTGGGCCAAAGATTAAGTGGGTGACACTAATAAATAGGGAGCAGCTTTGGGACTTACATCTAGGCTTAAGTCTCCTGTAGGACGTTTCCAGGACTGGAAATAAGCTATACTGGTTGCAGTAACTCACATATGCAGGGGGTCATGTTTCCACCATAACTAAGCCAAATATGGAGATATGATACTGCAATTTGGTGCAAACACTGAGTAAAAATTACTGATGCATATGGAATAGCTTTGAGATCTACAAAATGGGTTAACCCATGTCACATTGCTCTGTAACCTGCAATGCAGTGGTCTAGCTGCATAAGACCCATGTACCTGGGGGAGACATTTTGGCAGCATAACTAAGCCAAATATTGGGATGTAATGCTGCAATTTGGGCCAAACATTAAGGGAGTGACACTAATAAATATAGAACAGCTTTGGGACTTACATCTATAAAGGAAACTGTTGTCACAAGCTTTCACGACTGGAAAGGAGCCCCACTGATTGCAGTAAAGTAATAAATACTGGGGGTCATGTTTTGACCATAACCAAGCCAAATGTTGAGCTAGAATGCTGCAATTTGGTCCAGACACTAAGTGAATGACCCCAATAAATAAGCAATAGCTTTGAGACCTAAAGACTGGGGTAAACCCGTGTCACAGGGCTCTGTAACCAGCAATGAAGGGGTCTGGCTACGATAAACCATGTACCTGGGGGTGACATTTTGGCGGCATAACTAAGGCAAATATTGGGATGTAATGCTGCAATTTGGGGCAAAGATTAAGTGGGTGACACTAATAAATAGGGAGCAGCTTTGGGACTTACATCTAGGCTTAAGTCTCCTGTAGGACGTTTCCAGGACTGGAAATGAGCTATACTGGTTGCAGTAACTCACATATGCAGGGGGTCATGTTTCCAACATAACTAAGCCAAATATGGAGATATGATACTGCAATTTGGTGCAAACACTGAGTAAAAATTACTGATGCATATGGAATAGCTTTGAGATCTACAAAATGGGTTAACCCATGTCACATTGCTCTGTAACCTGCAATGCAGTGGTCTAGCTGCATAAGACCCATGTACCTGGGGGAGACATTTTGGCAGCATAACTAAGCCAAATATTGGGATGTAATGCTGCAATTTGGGCCAAACATTAAGGGAGTGACACTAATAAATATAGAACAGCTTTGGGACTTACATCTATAAAGGAAACTGTCCTCACAAGCTTTCACGACTGGAAAGGAGCCCCACTGGTTGCAGTAAAGTAATATATACCGGGGGTCATGTTTCCACCATAACCAAGCCAAATATTGAGCTAGAATGCTGCAATTTGGTCCAGACACTAAGTGAATGACCCCAATAAATAAGCAATAGCTTTGAGACCTAAAGACTGGGGTAAACCCGTGTCACAGGGCTCTGTAACCAGCAATGAAGGGGTCTGGCTGCGATAAACCATGTACCTGGGGGTGACATTTTGGCGGCATAACTAAGGCAAATATTGGGATGTAATGCTGCAATTTGGGGCAAAGATTAAGTGGGTGACACTAATAAATAGGGAGCAGCTTTGGGACTTACATCTAGGCTTAAGTCTCCTGTAGGACGTTTCCAGGACTGGAAATGAGCTATACTGGTTGCAGTAACTCACATATGCAGGGGGTCATGTTTCCACCATAACTAAGCCAAATATGGAGATATGATACTGCAATTTGGTGCAAACACTGAGTAAAAATTACTGATGCATATGGAATAGCTTTGAGATCTACAAAATGGGTTAACCCATGTCACATTGCTCTGTAACCTGCAATGCAGTGGTCTAGCTGCATAAGACCCATGTACCTGGGGGAGACATTTTGGCAGCATAACTAAGCCAAATATTGGGATGTAATGCTGCAATTTGGGCCAAACATTAAGGGAGTGACACTAATAAATATAGAACAGCTTTGGGACTTACATCTATAAAGGAAACTGTTGTCACAAGCTTTCACGACTGGAAAGGAGCCCCACTGGTTGCAGTAAAGTAATAAATACCGGGGGTCATGTTTTGACCATAACCAAGCCAAATGTTGAGCTAGAATGCTGCAATTTGGTCCAGACACTAAGTGAATGACCCCAATAAATAAGCAATAGCTTTGAGACCTAAAGACTGGGGTAAACCCGTGTCACAGGGCTCTGTAACCAGCAATGAAGGGGTCTGGCTACGATAAACCATGTACCTGGGGGTGACATTTTGGCGGCATAACTAAGGCAAATATTGGGATGTAATGCTGCAATTTGGGCCAAAGATTAAGTGGGTGACACTAATAAATAGGGAGCAGCTTTGGGACTTACATCTAGGCTTAAGTCTCCTGTAGGACGTTTCCAGGACTGGAAATAAGCTATACTGGTTGCAGTAACTCACATATGCAGGGGGTCATGTTTCCACCATAACTAAGCCAAATATGGAGATATGATACTGCAATTTGGTGCAAACACTGAGTAAAAATTACTGATGCATATGGAATAGCTTTGAGATCTACAAAATGGGTTAACCCATGTCACATTGCTCTGTAACCTGCAATGCAGTGGTCTAGCTGCATAAGACCCATGTACCTGGGGGAGACATTTTGGCAGCATAACTAAGCCAAATATTGGGATGTAATGCTGCAATTTGGGCCAAACATTAAGGGAGTGACACTAATAAATATAGAACAGCTTTGGGACTTACATCTATAAAGGAAACTGTTGTCACAAGCTTTCACGACTGGAAAGGAGCCCCACTGATTGCAGTAAAGTAATAAATACTGGGGGTCATGTTTTGACCATAACCAAGCCAAATGTTGAGCTAGAATGCTGCAATTTGGTCCAGACACTAAGTGAATGACCCCAATAAATAAGCAATAGCTTTGAGACCTAAAGACTGGGGTAAACCCGTGTCACAGGGCTCTGTAACCAGCAATGAAGGGGTCTGGCTACGATAAACCATGTACCTGGGGGTGACATTTTGGCGGCATAACTAAGGCAAATATTGGGATGTAATGCTGCAATTTGGGGCAAAGATTAAGTGGGTGACACTAATAAATAGGGAGCAGCTTTGGGACTTACATCTAGGCTTAAGTCTCCTGTAGGACGTTTCCAGGACTGGAAATGAGCTATACTGGTTGCAGTAACTCACATATGCAGGGGGTCATGTTTCCAACATAACTAAGCCAAATATGGAGATATGATACTGCAATTTGGTGCAAACACTGAGTAAAAATTACTGATGCATATGGAATAGCTTTGAGATCTACAAAATGGGTTAACCCATGTCACATTGCTCTGTAACCTGCAATGCAGTGGTCTAGCTGCATAAGACCCATGTACCTGGGGGAGACATTTTGGCAGCATAACTAAGCCAAATATTGGGATGTAATGCTGCAATTTGGGCCAAACATTAAGGGAGTGACACTAATAAATATAGAACAGCTTTGGGACTTACATCTATAAAGGAAACTGTTGTCACAAGCTTTCACGACTGGAAAGGAGCCCCACTGGTTGCAGTAAAGTAATAAATACAGGGGGTCATGTTTTGATCATAACCAAGCCAAATGTTGAGCTAGAATGCTGCAATTTGGTCCAGACACTAAGTGAATGACCCCAATAAATAAGCAATAGCTTTGAGACCTAAAGACTGGGGTAAACCCGTGTCACAGGGCTCTGTAACCAGCAATGAAGGGGTCTGGCTACGATAAACCATGTACCTGGGGGTGACATTTTGGCGGCATAACTAAGGCAAATATTGGGATGTAATGCTGCAATTTGGGCCAAAGATTAAGTGGGTGACACTAATAAATAGGGAGCAGCTTTGGGACTTACATCTAGGCTTAAGTCTCCTGTAGGACGTTTCCAGGACTGGAAATGAGCTATACTGGTTGCAGTAACTCACATATGCAGGGGGTCATGTTTCCACCATAACTAAGCCAAATATGGAGATATGATACTGCAATTTGGTTCAAACACTGAGTAAAAATTACTGATGCATATGGAATAGCTTTGAGATCTACAAAATGGGTTAACCCATGTCACATTGCTCTGTAACCTGCAATGCAGTGGTCTAGCTGCATAAGACCCATGTACCTGGGGGAGACATTTTGGCAGCATAACTAAGCCAAATATTGGGATGTAATGCTGCAATTTGGGCCAAACATTAAGGGAGTGACACTAATAAATATAGAACAGCTTTGGGACTTACATCTATAAAGGAAACTGTCCTCACAAGCTTTCACGACTGGAAAGGAGCCCCACTGGTTGCAGTAAAGTAATATATACCGGGGGTCATGTTTCCACCATAACCAAGCCAAATATTGAGCTAGAATGCTGCAATTTGGTCCAGACACTAAGTGAATGACCCCAATAAATAAGCAATAGCTTTGAGACCTAAAGACTGGGGTAAACCCGTGTCACAGGGCTCTGTAACCAGCAATGAAGGGGTCTGGCTGCGATAAACCATGTACCTGGGGGTGACATTTTGGCGGCATAACTAAGGCAAATATTGGGATGTAATGCTGCAATTTGGGCCAAAGATTAAGTGGGTGACACTAATAAATAGGGAGCAGCTTTGGGACTTACATCTAGGCTTAAGTCTCCTGTAGGACGTTTCCAGGACTGGAAATGAGCTATACTGGTTGCAGTAACTCACATATGCAGGGGGTCATGTTTCCACCATAACTAAGCCAAATATGGAGATATGATACTGCAATTTGGTGCAAACACTGAGTAAAAATTACTGATGCATATGGAATAGCTTTGAGATCTACAAAATGGGTTAACCCATGTCACATTGCTCTGTAACCTGCAATGCAGTGGTCTAGCTGCATAAGACCCATGTACCTGGGGGAGACATTTTGGCAGCATAACTAAGCCAAATATTGGGATGTAATGCTGCAATTTGGGCCAAACATTAAGGGAGTGACACTAATAAATATAGAACAGCTTTGGGACTTACATCTATAAAGGAAACTGTTGTCACAAGCTTTCACGACTGGAAAGGAGCCCCACTGGTTGCAGTAAAGTAATAAATACCGGGGGTCATGTTTTGACCATAACCAAGCCAAATGTTGAGCTAGAATGCTGCAATTTGGTCCAGACACTAAGTGAATGACCCCAATAAATAAGCAATAGCTTTGAGACCTAAAGACTGGGGTAAACCCGTGTCACAGGGCTCTGTAACCAGCAATGAAGGGGTCTGGCTAAGATAAACCATGTACCTGGGGGTGACATTTTGGCGGCATAACTAAGGCAAATATTGGGATGTAATGCTGCAATTTGGGCCAAAGATTAAGTGGGTGACACTAATAAATAGGGAGCAGCTTTGGGACTTACATCTAGGCTTAAGTCTCCTGTAGGACGTTTCCAGGACTGGAAATGAGCTATACTGGTTGCAGTAACTCACATATGCAGGGGTTCATGTTTCCACCATAACTAAGCCAAATATGGAGATATGATACTGCAATTTGGTGCAAACACTGAGTAAAAATTACTGATGCATATGGAATGGCTTTGAGATCTACAAAATGGGTTAACCCATGTCACATTGCTCTGTAACCTGCAATGCAGTGGTCTAGCTGCATAAGACCCATGTACCTGGGGGGGACATTTTGGCAGCATAACTAAGCCAAATATTGGGATGTAATGCTGCAATTTGGGCCAAACATTAAGGGAGTGACACTAATAAATATAGAACAGCTTTGGGACTTACATCTATAAAGGAAACTGTCCTCACAAGCTTTCACGACTGGAAAGGAGCCCCACTGGTTGCAGTAAAGTAATATATACCGGGGGTCATGTTTCCACCATAACCAAGCCAAATATTGAGCTAGAATGCTGGAATTTGGTCCAGACACTAAGTGAATGACCCCAATAAAAAGGCAATAGCTTTGAGGAGACCTAAAGACTGGGGTAAACCCGTGTCACAGGGCTGTGTAACCAGCAATGAAGGGGTCTGGCTGCGATAAACCAAGTACTTGGGGGTGACATTTTGGCGGCATAACTAAAATCAAGTATTGGGATGTAATGCTGCAATTTGGGCCAAAGATTAAGTGGGTGACACTAATAAATAGGGAGCAGCTTTGGGACTTACATCTAGGCTTAAGTCTCCTGTAGGACGTTTCCAGGACTGGAAATGAGCTATACTGGTTGCAGTAACTCACATATGCAGGGGGTCATGTTTCCACCATAACTAAGCCAAATATGGAGATATGATACTGCAATTTGGTGCAAACACTGAGTAAAAATTACTGATGCATATGGAATAGCTTTGAGATCTACAAAATGGGTTAACCCATGTCACATTGCTCTGTAACCTGCAATGCAGTGGTCTAGCTGCATAAGACCCATGTACCTGGGGGAGACATTTTGGCAGCATAACTAAGCCAAATATTGGGATGTAATGCTGCAATTTGGGCCAAACATTAAGGGAGTGACACTAATAAATATAGAACAGCTTTGGGACTTACATCTATAAAGGAAACTGTCCTCACAAGCTTTCACGACTGGAAAGGAGCCCCACTGGTTGCAGTAAAGTAATATATACCGGGGGTCATGTTTCCACCATAACCAAGCCAAATATTGAGCTAGAATGCTGCAATTTGGTCCAGACACTAAGTGAATGACCCCAATAAATAAGCAATAGCTTTGAGACCTAAAGACTGGGGTAAACCCGTGTCACAGGGCTCTGTAACCAGCAATGAAGGGGTCTGGCTAAGATAAACCATGTACCTGGGGGTGACATTTTGGCGGCATAACTAAGGCAAATATTGGGATGTAATGCTGCAATTTGGGCCAAAGATTAAGTGGGTGACACTAATAAATAGGGAGCAGCTTTGGGACTTACATCTAGGCTTAAGTCTCCTGTAGGACGTTTCCAGGACTGGAAATGAGCTATACTGGTTGCAGTAACTCACATATGCAGGGGTTCATGTTTCCACCATAACTAAGCCAAATATGGAGATATGATACTGCAATTTGATGCAAACACTGAGTAAAAATTACTGATGCATATGGAATGGCTTTGAGATCTACAAAATGGGTTAACCCATGTCACATTGCTCTGTAACCTGCAATGCAGTGGTCTAGCTGCATAAGACCCATGTACCTGGGGGGGACATTTTGGCAGCATAACTAAGCCAAATATTGGGATGTAATGCTGCAATTTGGGCCAAACATTAAGGGAGTGACACTAATAAATATAGAACAGCTTTGGGACTTACATCTATAAAGGAAACTGTCCTCACAAGCTTTCACGACTGGAAAGGAGCCCCACTGGTTGCAGTAAAGTAATATATACCGGGGGTCATGTTTCCACCATAACCAAGCCAAATATTGAGCTAGAATGCTGGAATTTGGTCCAGACACTAAGTGAATGACCCCAATAAAAAGGCAATAGCTTTGAGGAGACCTAAAGACTGGGGTAAACCCGTGTCACAGGGCTGTGTAACCAGCAATGAAGGGGTCTGGCTGCGATAAACCAAGTACTTGGGGGTGACATTTTGGCGGCATAACTAAAATCAAATATTGGGATGTAATGCTGCAATTTGGGCCAAAGATTAAGTGGGTGACACTAATAAATAGGGAGCAGCTTTGGGACTTACATCTAGGCTTAAGTCTCCTGTAGGACGTTTCCAGGACTGGAAATGAGCTATACTGGTTGCAGTAACTCACATATGCAGGGGGTCATGTTTCCACCATAACTAAGCCAAATATGGAGATATGATACTGCAATTTGGTGCAAACACTGAGTAAAAATTACTGATGCATATGGAATAGCTTTGAGATCTACAAAATGGGTTAACCCATGTCACATTGCTCTGTAACCTGCAATGCAGTGGTCTAGCTGCATAAGACCCATGTACCTGGGGGAGACATTTTGGCAGCATAACTAAGCCAAATATTGGGATGTAATGCTGCAATTTGGGCCAAACATTAAGGGAGTGACACTAATAAATATAGAACAGCTTTGGGACTTACATCTATAAAGGAAACTGTCCTCACAAGCTTTCACGACTGGAAAGGAGCCCCACTGGTTGCAGTAAAGTAATATATACCGGGGGTCATGTTTCCACCATAACCAAGCCAAATATTGAGCTAGAATGCTGCAATTTGGTCCAGACACTAAGTGAATGACCCCAATAAATAAGCAATAGCTTTGAGACCTAAAGACTGGGGTAAACCCGTGTCACAGGGCTCTGTAACCAGCAATGAAGGGGTCTGGCTGCGATAAACCATGTACCTGGGGGTGACATTTTGGCGGCATAACTAAGGCAAATATTGGGATGTAATGCTGCAATTTGGGCCAAAGATTAAGTGGGTGACACTAATAAATAGGGAGCAGCTTTGGGACTTACATCTAGGCTTAAGTCTCCTGTAGGACGTTTCCAGGACTGGAAATGAGCTATACTGGTTGCAGTAACTCACATATGCAGGGGGTCATGTTTCCACCATAACTAAGCCAAATATGGAGATATGATACTGCAATTTGGTGCAAACACTGAGTAAAAATTACTGATGCATATGGAATAGCTTTGAGATCTACAAAATGGGTTAACCCATGTCACATTGCTCTGTAACCTGCAATGCAGTGGTCTAGCTGCATAAGACCCATGTACCTGGGGGAGACATTTTGGCAGCATAACTAAGCCAAATATTGGGATGTAATGCTGCAATTTGGGCCAAACATTAAGGGAGTGACACTAATAAATATAGAACAGCTTTGGGACTTACATCTATAAAGGAAACTGTTGTCACAAGCTTTCACGACTGGAAAGGAGCCCCACTGGTTGCAGTAAAGTAATAAATACCGGGGGTCATGTTTTGACCATAACCAAGCCAAATGTTGAGCTAGAATGCTGCAATTTGGTCCAGACACTAAGTGAATGACCCCAATAAATAAGCAATAGCTTTGAGACCTAAAGACTGGGGTAAACCCGTGTCACAGGGCTCTGTAACCAGCAATGAAGGGGTCTGGCTAAGATAAACCATGTACCTGGGGGTGACATTTTGGCGGCATAACTAAGGCAAATATTGGGATGTAATGCTGCAATTTGGGCCAAAGATTAAGTGGGTGACACTAATAAATAGGGAGCAGCTTTGGGACTTACATCTAGGCTTAAGTCTCCTGTAGGACGTTTCCAGGACTGGAAATGAGCTATACTGGTTGCAGTAACTCACATATGCAGGGGTTCATGTTTCCACCATAACTAAGCCAAATATGGAGATATGATACTGCAATTTGGTGCAAACACTGAGTAAAAATTACTGATGCATATGGAATGGCTTTGAGATCTACAAAATGGGTTAACCCATGTCACATTGCTCTGTAACCTGCAATGCAGTGGTCTAGCTGCATAAGACCCATGTACCTGGGGGGGACATTTTGGCAGCATAACTAAGCCAAATATTGGGATGTAATGCTGCAATTTGGGCCAAACATTAAGGGAGTGACACTAATAAATATAGAACAGCTTTGGGACTTACATCTATAAAGGAAACTGTCCTCACAAGCTTTCACGACTGGAAAGGAGCCCCACTGGTTGCAGTAAAGTAATATATACCGGGGGTCATGTTTCCACCATAACCAAGCCAAATATTGAGCTAGAATGCTGGAATTTGGTCCAGACACTAAGTGAATGACCCCAATAAAAAGGCAATAGCTTTGAGGAGACCTAAAGACTGGGGTAAACCCGTGTCACAGGGCTGTGTAACCAGCAATGAAGGGGTCTGGCTGCGATAAACCAAGTACTTGGGGGTGACATTTTGGCGGCATAACTAAAATCAAATATTGGGATGTAATGCTGCAATTTGGGCCAAAGATTAAGTGGGTGACACTAATAAATAGGGAGCAGCTTTGGGACTTACATCTAGGCTTAAGTCTCCTGTAGGACGTTTCCAGGACTGGAAATGAGCTATACTGGTTGCAGTAACTCACATATGCAGGGGGTCATGTTTCCACCATAACTAAGCCAAATATGGAGATATGATACTGCAATTTGGTGCAAACACTGAGTAAAAATTACTGATGCATATGGAATAGCTTTGAGATCTACAAAATGGGTTAACCATGTCACATTGCTCTGTAACCTGCAATGCAGTGGTCTAGCTGCATAAGACCCATGTACCTGGGGGAGACATTTTGGCAGCATAACTAAGCCAAATATTGGGATGTAATGCTGCAATTTGGGCCAAACATTAAGGGAGTGACACTAATAAATATAGAACAGCTTTGGGACTTACATCTATAAAGGAAACTGTTGTCACAAGCTTTCACGACTGGAAAGGAGCCCCACTGGTTGCAGTAAAGTAATAAATACAGGGGGTCATGTTTTGATCATAACCAAGCCAAATGTTGAGCTAGAATGCTGCAATTTGGTCCAGACACTAAGTGAATGACCCCAATAAATAAGCAATAGCTTTGAGACCTAAAGACTGGGGTAAACCCGTGTCACAGGGCTCTGTAACCAGCAATGAAGGGGTCTGGCTAAGATAAACCATGTACCTGGGGGTGACATTTTGGCGGCATAACTAAGGCAAATATTGGGATGTAATGCTGCAATTTGGGCCAAAGATTAAGTGGGTGACACTAATAAATAGGGAGCAGCTTTGGGACTTACATCTAGGCTTAAGTCTCCTGTAGGACGTTTCCAGGACTGGAAATGAGCTATACTGGTTGCAGTAACTCACATATGCAGGGGTTCATGTTTCCACCATAACTAAGCCAAATATGGAGATATGATACTGCAATTTGATGCAAACACTGAGTAAAAATTACTGATGCATATGGAATGGCTTTGAGATCTACAAAATGGGTTAACCCATGTCACATTGCTCTGTAACCTGCAATGCAGTGGTCTAGCTGCATAAGACCCATGTACCTGGGGGGGACATTTTGGCAGCATAACTAAGCCAAATATTGGGATGTAATGCTGCAATTTGGGCCAAACATTAAGGGAGTGACACTAATAAATATAGAACAGCTTTGGGACTTACATCTATAAAGGAAACTGTCCTCACAAGCTTTCACGACTGGAAAGGAGCCCCACTGGTTGCAGTAAAGTAATATATACCGGGGGTCATGTTTCCACCATAACCAAGCCAAATATTGAGCTAGAATGCTGGAATTTGGTCCAGACACTAAGTGAATGACCCCAATAAAAAGGCAATAGCTTTGAGGAGACCTAAAGACTGGGGTAAACCCGTGTCACAGGGCTGTGTAACCAGCAATGAAGGGGTCTGGCTGCGATAAACCAAGTACTTGGGGGTGACATTTTGGCGGCATAACTAAAATCAAATATTGGGATGTAATGCTGCAATTTGGGCCAAAGATTAAGTGGGTGACACTAATAAATAGGGAGCAGCTTTGGGACTTACATCTAGGCTTAAGTCTCCTGTAGGACGTTTCCAGGACTGGAAATGAGCTATACTGGTTGCAGTAACTCACATATGCAGGGGGTCATGTTTCCACCATAACTAAGCCAAATATGGAGATATGATACTGCAATTTGGTGCAAACACTGAGTAAAAATTACTGATGCATATGGAATAGCTTTGAGATCTACAAAATGGGTTAACCCATGTCACATTGCTCTGTAACCTGCAATGCAGTGGTCTAGCTGCATAAGACCCATGTACCTGGGGGAGACATTTTGGCAGCATAACTAAGCCAAATATTGGGATGTAATGCTGCAATTTGGGCCAAACATTAAGGGAGTGACACTAATAAATATAGAACAGCTTTGGGACTTACATCTATAAAGGAAACTGTCCTCACAAGCTTTCACGACTGGAAAGGAGCCCCACTGGTTGCAGTAAAGTAATATATACCGGGGGTCATGTTTCCACCATAACCAAGCCAAATATTGAGCTAGAATGCTGCAATTTGGTCCAGACACTAAGTGAATGACCCCAATAAATAAGCAATAGCTTTGAGACCTAAAGACTGGGGTAAACCCGTGTCACAGGGCTCTGTAACCAGCAATGAAGGGGTCTGGCTGCGATAAACCATGTACCTGGGGGTGACATTTTGGCGGCATAACTAAGGCAAATATTGGGATGTAATGCTGCAATTTGGGCCAAAGATTAAGTGGGTGACACTAATAAATAGGGAGCAGCTTTGGGACTTACATCTAGGCTTAAGTCTCCTGTAGGACGTTTCCAGGACTGGAAATGAGCTATACTGGTTGCAGTAACTCACATATGCAGGGGGTCATGTTTCCACCATAACTAAGCCAAATATGGAGATATGATACTGCAATTTGGTGCAAACACTGAGTAAAAATTACTGATGCATATGGAATAGCTTTGAGATCTACAAAATGGGTTAACCCATGTCACATTGCTCTGTAACCTGCAATGCAGTGGTCTAGCTGCATAAGACCCATGTACCTGGGGGAGACATTT
This sequence comes from Sabellastarte sp. h YS-2021, assembly GCA_964017235.1. NCBI lineage: Eukaryota > Metazoa > Annelida > Polychaeta > Sabellida > Sabellidae > Sabellastarte > Sabellastarte sp. h YS-2021. Next base: position 73,783,306 of record OZ024938.1, on the reverse strand, counting down.
TGGCAGCATAACTAAGCCAAATATTGGGATGTAATGCTGCAATTTGGGCCAAACATTAAGGGAGTGACACTAATAAATATAGAACAGCTTTGGGACTTACATCTATAAAGGAAACTGTTGTCACAAGCTTTCACGACTGGAAAGGAGCCCCACTGGTTGCAGTAAAGTAATAAATACCGGGGGTCATGTTTTGACCATAACCAAGCCAAATGTTGAGCTAGAATGCTGCAATTTGGTCCAGACACTAAGTGAATGACCCCAATAAATAAGCAATAGCTTTGAGACCTAAAGACTGGGGTAAACCCGTGTCACAGGGCTCTGTAACCAGCAATGAAGGGGTCTGGCTAAGATAAACCATGTACCTGGGGGTGACATTTTGGCGGCATAACTAAGGCAAATATTGGGATGTAATGCTGCAATTTGGGCCAAAGATTAAGTGGGTGACACTAATAAATAGGGAGCAGCTTTGGGACTTACATCTAGGCTTAAGTCTCCTGTAGGACGTTTCCAGGACTGGAAATGAGCTATACTGGTTGCAGTAACTCACATATGCAGGGGTTCATGTTTCCACCATAACTAAGCCAAATATGGAGATATGATACTGCAATTTGGTGCAAACACTGAGTAAAAATTACTGATGCATATGGAATGGCTTTGAGATCTACAAAATGGGTTAACCCATGTCACATTGCTCTGTAACCTGCAATGCAGTGGTCTAGCTGCATAAGACCCATGTACCTGGGGGGGACATTTTGGCAGCATAACTAAGCCAAATATTGGGATGTAATGCTGCAATTTGGGCCAAACATTAAGGGAGTGACACTAATAAATATAGAACAGCTTTGGGACTTACATCTATAAAGGAAACTGTCCTCACAAGCTTTCACGACTGGAAAGGAGCCCCACTGGTTGCAGTAAAGTAATATATACCGGGGGTCATGTTTCCACCATAACCAAGCCAAATATTGAGCTAGAATGCTGGAATTTGGTCCAGACACTAAGTGAATGACCCCAATAAAAAGGCAATAGCTTTGAGGAGACCTAAAGACTGGGGTAAACCCGTGTCACAGGGCTGTGTAACCAGCAATGAAGGGGTCTGGCTGCGATAAACCAAGTACTTGGGGGTGACATTTTGGCGGCATAACTAAAATCAAATATTGGGATGTAATGCTGCAATTTGGGCCAAAGATTAAGTGGGTGACACTAATAAATAGGGAGCAGCTTTGGGACTTACATCTAGGCTTAAGTCTCCTGTAGGACGTTTCCAGGACTGGAAATGAGCTATACTGGTTGCAGTAACTCACATATGCAGGGGGTCATGTTTCCACCATAACTAAGCCAAATATGGAGATATGATACTGCAATTTGGTGCAAACACTGAGTAAAAATTACTGATGCATATGGAATAGCTTTGAGATCTACAAAATGGGTTAACCCATGTCACATTGCTCTGTAACCTGCAATGCAGTGGTCTAGCTGCATAAGACCCATGTACCTGGGGGAGACATTTTGGCAGCATAACTAAGCCAAATATTGGGATGTAATGCTGCAATTTGGGCCAAACATTAAGGGAGTGACACTAATAAATATAGAACAGCTTTGGGACTTACATCTATAAAGGAAACTGTTGTCACAAGCTTTCACGACTGGAAAGGAGCCCCACTGGTTGCAGTAAAGTAATAAATACAGGGGGTCATGTTTTGATCATAACCAAGCCAAATGTTGAGCTAGAATGCTGCAATTTGGTCCAGACACTAAGTGAATGACCCCAATAAATAAGCAATAGCTTTGAGACCTAAAGACTGGGGTAAACCCGTGTCACAGGGCTCTGTAACCAGCAATGAAGGGGTCTGGCTACGATAAACCATGTACCTGGGGGTGACATTTTGGCGGCATAACTAAGGCAAATATTGGGATGTAATGCTGCAATTTGGGGCAAAGATTAAGTGGGTGACACTAATAAATAGGGAGCAGCTTTGGGACTTACATCTAGGCTTAAGTCTCCTGTAGGACGTTTCCAGGACTGGAAATGAGCTATACTGGTTGCAGTAACTCACATATGCAGGGGGTCATGTTTCCAACATAACTAAGCCAAATATGGAGATATGATACTGCAATTTGGTGCAAACACTGAGTAAAAATTACTGATGCATATGGAATAGCTTTGAGATCTACAAAATGGGTTAACCCATGTCACATTGCTCTGTAACCTGCAATGCAGTGGTCTAGCTGCATAAGACCCATGTACCTGGGGGGGACATTTTGGCAGCATAACTAAGCCAAATATTGGGATGTAATGCTGCAATTTGGGCCAAACATTAAGGGAGTGACACTAATAAATATAGAACAGCTTTGGGACTTACATCTATAAAGGAAACTGTCCTCACAAGCTTTCACGACTGGAAAGGAGCCCCACTGGTTGCAGTAAAGTAATATATACCGGGGGTCATGTTTCCACCATAACCAAGCCAAATATTGAGCTAGAATGCTGAAATTTGGTCCAGACACTAAGTGAATGACCCCAATAAAAAGGCAATAGCTTTGAGGAGACCTAAAGACTGGGGTAAACCCGTGTCACAGGGCTCTGTAACCAGCAATGAAGGGGTCTGGCTGCGATAAACCATGTACCTGGGGGTGACATTTTGGCGGCATAACTAAAATCAAATTTGGGATGTAATGCTGCAATTTGGGCCAAAGATTAAGTGGGTGACACTAATAAATAGGGAGCAGCTTTGGGACTTACATCTAGGCTTAAGTCTCCTGTAGGACGTTTCCAGGACTGGAAAAGAGCTATACTGGTTGCAGTAACTCACATATGCAGGGGGTCATGTTTCCACCATAACTAAGCCAAATATGGAGATATGATACTGCAATTTGGTGCAAACACTGAGTAAAAATTACTGATGCATATGGAATAGCTTTGAGATCTACAAAATGGGTTAACCCATGTCACATTGCTCTGTAACCTGCAATGCAGTGGTCTAGCTGCATAAGACCCATGTACCTGGGGGAGACATTTTGGCAGCATAACTAAGCCAAATATTGGGATGTAATGCTGCAATTTGGGCCAAACATTAAGGGAGTGACACTAATAAATATAGAACAGCTTTGGGACTTACATCTATAAAGGAAACTGTTGTCACAAGCTTTCACGACTGGAAAGGAGCCCCACTGGTTGCAGTAAAGTAATAAATTCCGGGGGTCATGTTTTGACCATAACCAAGCCAAATGTTGAGCTAGAATGCTGCAATTTGGTCCAGACACTAAGTGAATGACCCCAATAAATAAGCAATAGCTTTGAGACCTAAAGACTGGGGTAAACCCGTGTCACAGGGCTGTGTAACCAGCAATGAAGGGGTCTGGCTGCGATAAACCAAGTACTTGGGGGTGACATTTTGGCGGCATAACTAAAATCAAATATTGGGATGTAATGCTGCAATTTGGGCCAAAGATTAAGTGGGTGACACTAATAAATAGGGAGCAGCTTTGGGACTTACATCTAGGCTTAAGTCTCCTGTAGGACGTTTCCAGGACTGGAAATGAGCTATACTGGTTGCAGTAACTCACATATGCAGGGGGTCATGTTTCCACCATAACTAAGCCAAATATGGAGATATGATACTGCAATTTGGTGCAAACACTGAGTAAAAATTACTGATGCATATGGAATAGCTTTGAGATCTACAAAATGGGTTAACCCATGTCACATTGCTCTGTAACCTGCAATGCAGTGGTCTAGCTGCATAAGACCCATGTACCTGGGGGAGACATTTTGGCAGCATAACTAAGCCAAATATTGGGATGTAATGCTGCAATTTGGGCCAAACATTAAGGGAGTGACACTAATAAATATAGAACAGCTTTGGGACTTACATCTATAAAGGAAACTGTTGTCACAAGCTTTCACGACTGGAAAGGAGCCCCACTGGTTGCAGTAAAATAATAAATACAGGGGGTCATGTTTTGATCATAACCAAGCCAAATGTTGAGCTAGAATGCTGCAATTTGGTCCAGACACTAAGTGAATGACCCCAATAAATAAGCAATAGCTTTGAGACCTAAAGACTGGGGTAAACCCGTGTCACAGGGCTCTGTAACCAGCAATGAAGGGGTCTGGCTACGATAAACCATGTACCTGGGGGTGACATTTTGGCGGCATAACTAAGGCAAATATTGGGATGTAATGCTGCAATTTGGGCCAAAGATTAAGTGGGTGACACTAATAAATAGGGAGCAGCTTTGGGACTTACATCTAGGCTTAAGTCTCCTGTAGGACGTTTCCAGGACTGGAAATGAGCTATACTGGTTGCAGTAACTCACATATGCAGGGGGTCATGTTTCCACCATAACTAAGCCAAATATGGAGATATGATACTGCAATTTGGTGCAAACACTGAGTAAAAATTACTGATGCATATGGAATAGCTTTGAGATCTACAAAATGGGTTAACCCATGTCACATTGCTCTGTAACCTGCAATGCAGTGGTCTAGCTGCATAAGACCCATGTACCTGGGGGAGACATTTTGGCAGCATAACTAAGCCAAATATTGGGATGTAATGCTGCAATTTGGGCCAAACATTAAGGGAGTGACACTAATAAATATAGAACAGCTTTGGGACTTACATCTATAAAGGAAACTGTCCTCACAAGCTTTCACGACTGGAAAGGAGCCCCACTGGTTGCAGTAAAGTAATATATACCGGGGGTCATGTTTCCACCATAACCAAGCCAAATATTGAGCTAGAATGCTGCAATTTGGTCCAGACACTAAGTGAATGACCCCAATAAATAAGCAATAGCTTTGAGACCTAAAGACTGGGGTAAACCCGTGTCACAGGGCTCTGTAACCAGCAATGAAGGGGTCTGGCTGCGATAAACCATGTACCTGGGGGTGACATTTTGGCGGCATAACTAAGGCAAATATTGGGATGTAATGCTGCAATTTGGGCCAAAGATTAAGTGGGTGACACTAATAAATAGGGAGCAGCTTTGGGACTTACATCTAGGCTTAAGTCTCCTGTAGGACGTTTCCAGGACTGGAAATGAGCTATACTGGTTGCAGTAACTCACATATGCAGGGGTTCATGTTTCCACCATAACTAAGCCAAATATGGAGATATGATACTGCAATTTGGTGCAAACACTGAGTAAAAATTACTGATGCATATGGAATGGCTTTGAGATCTACAAAATGGGTTAACCCATGTCACATTGCTCTGTAACCTGCAATGCAGTGGTCTAGCTGCATAAGACCCATGTACCTGGGGGGGACATTTTGGCAGCATAACTAAGCCAAATATTGGGATGTAATGCTGCAATTTGGGCCAAACATTAAGGGAGTGACACTAATAAATATAGAACAGCTTTGGGACTTACATCTATAAAGGAAACTGTCCTCACAAGCTTTCACGACTGGAAAGGAGCCCCACTGGTTGCAGTAAAGTAATATATACCGGGGGTCATGTTTCCACCATAACCAAGCCAAATATTGAGCTAGAATGCTGGAATTTGGTCCAGACACTAAGTGAATGACCCCAATAAAAAGGCAATAGCTTTGAGGAGACCTAAAGACTGGGGTAAACCCGTGTCACAGGGCTGTGTAACCAGCAATGAAGGGGTCTGGCTGCGATAAACCAAGTACTTGGGGGTGACATTTTGGCGGCATAACTAAAATCAAATATTGGGATGTAATGCTGCAATTTGGGCCAAAGATTAAGTGGGTGACACTAATAAATAGGGAGCAGCTTTGGGACTTACATCTAGGCTTAAGTCTCCTGTAGGACGTTTCCAGGACTGGAAATGAGCTATACTGGTTGCAGTAACTCACATATGCAGGGGGTCATGTTTCCACCATAACTAAGCCAAATATGGAGATATGATACTGCAATTTGGTGCAAACACTGAGTAAAAATTACTGATGCATATGGAATAGCTTTGAGATCTACAAAATGGGTTAACCCATGTCACATTGCTCTGTAACCTGCAATGCAGTGGTCTAGCTGCATAAGACCCATGTACCTGGGGGAGACATTTTGGCAGCATAACTAAGCCAAATATTGGGATGTAATGCTGCAATTTGGGCCAAACATTAAGGGAGTGACACTAATAAATATAGAACAGCTTTGGGACTTACATCTATAAAGGAAACTGTTGTCACAAGCTTTCACGACTGGAAAGGAGCCCCACTGGTTGCAGTAAAGTAATAAATACCGGGGGTCATGTTTTGACCATAACCAAGCCAAATGTTGAGCTAGAATGCTGCAATTTGGTCCAGACACTAAGTGAATGACCCCAATAAATAAGCAATAGCTTTGAGACCTAAAGACTGGGGTAAACCCGTGTCACAGGGCTCTGTAACCAGCAATGAAGGGGTCTGGCTAAGATAAACCATGTACCTGGGGGTGACATTTTGGCGGCATAACTAAGGCAAATATTGGGATGTAATGCTGCAATTTGGGCCAAAGATTAAGTGGGTGACACTAATAAATAGGGAGCAGCTTTGGGACTTACATCTAGGCTTAAGTCTCCTGTAGGACGTTTCCAGGACTGGAAATGAGCTATACTGGTTGCAGTAACTCACATATGCAGGGGTTCATGTTTCCACCATAACTAAGCCAAATATGGAGATATGATACTGCAATTTGGTGCAAACACTGAGTAAAAATTACTGATGCATATGGAATGGCTTTGAGATCTACAAAATGGGTTAACCCATGTCACATTGCTCTGTAACCTGCAATGCAGTGGTCTAGCTGCATAAGACCCATGTACCTGGGGGGGACATTTTGGCAGCATAACTAAGCCAAATATTGGGATGTAATGCTGCAATTTGGGCCAAACATTAAGGGAGTGACACTAATAAATATAGAACAGCTTTGGGACTTACATCTATAAAGGAAACTGTCCTCACAAGCTTTCACGACTGGAAAGGAGCCCCACTGGTTGCAGTAAAGTAATATATACCGGGGGTCATGTTTCCACCATAACCAAGCCAAATATTGAGCTAGAATGCTGCAATTTGGTCCAGACACTAAGTGAATGACCCCAATAAATAAGCAATAGCTTTGAGACCTAAAGACTGGGGTAAACCCGTGTCACAGGGCTCTGTAACCAGCAATGAAGGGGTCTGGCTGCGATAAACCATGTACCTGGGGGTGACATTTTGGCGGCATAACTAAGGCAAATATTGGGATGTAATGCTGCAATTTGGGCCAAAGATTAAGTGGGTGACACTAATAAATAGGGAGCAGCTTTGGGACTTACATCTAGGCTTAAGTCTCCTGTAGGACGTTTCCAGGACTGGAAATGAGCTATACTGGTTGCAGTAACTCACATATGCAGGGGTTCATGTTTCCACCATAACTAAGCCAAATATGGAGATATGATACTGCAATTTGGTGCAAACACTGAGTAAAAATTACTGATGCATATGGAATGGCTTTGAGATCTACAAAATGGGTTAACCCATGTCACATTGCTCTGTAACCTGCAATGCAGTGGTCTAGCTGCATAAGACCCATGTACCTGGGGGGGACATTTTGGCAGCATAACTAAGCCAAATATTGGGATGTAATGCTGCAATTTGGGCCAAACATTAAGGGAGTGACACTAATAAATATAGAACAGCTTTGGGACTTACATCTATAAAGGAAACTGTCCTCACAAGCTTTCACGACTGGAAAGGAGCCCCACTGGTTGCAGTAAAGTAATATATACCGGGGGTCATGTTTCCACCATAACCAAGCCAAATATTGAGCTAGAATGCTGGAATTTGGTCCAGACACTAAGTGAATGACCCCAATAAAAAGGCAATAGCTTTGAGGAGACCTAAAGACTGGGGTAAACCCGTGTCACAGGGCTGTGTAACCAGCAATGAAGGGGTCTGGCTGCGATAAACCAAGTACTTGGGGGTGACATTTTGGCGGCATAACTAAAATCAAATATTGGGATGTAATGCTGCAATTTGGGCCAAAGATTAAGTGGGTGACACTAATAAATAGGGAGCAGCTTTGGGACTTACATCTAGGCTTAAGTCTCCTGTAGGACGTTTCCAGGACTGGAAATGAGCTATACTGGTTGCAGTAACTCACATATGCAGGGGGTCATGTTTCCACCATAACTAAGCCAAATATGGAGATATGATACTGCAATTTGGTGCAAACACTGAGTAAAAATTACTGATGCATATGGAATAGCTTTGAGATCTACAAAATGGGTTAACCCATGTCACATTGCTCTGTAACCTGCAATGCAGTGGTCTAGCTGCATAAGACCCATGTACCTGGGGGAGACATTTTGGCAGCATAACTAAGCCAAATATTGGGATGTAATGCTGCAATTTGGGCCAAACATTAAGGGAGTGACACTAATAAATATAGAACAGCTTTGGGACTTACATCTATAAAGGAAACTGTTGTCACAAGCTTTCACGACTGGAAAGGAGCCCCACTGGTTGCAGTAAAGTAATAAATACAGGGGGTCATGTTTTGACCATAACCAAGCCAAATGTTGAGCTAGAATGCTGCAATTTGGTCCAGACACTAAGTGAATGACCCCAATAAATAAGCAATAGCTTTGAGACCTAAAGACTGGGGTAAACCCGTGTCACAGGGCTCTGTAACCAGCAATGAAGGGGTCTGGCTAAGATAAACCATGTACCTGGGGGTGACATTTTGGCGGCATAACTAAGGCAAATATTGGGATGTAATGCTGCAATTTGGGCCAAAGATTAAGTGGGTGACACTAATAAATAGGGAGCAGCTTTGGGACTTACATCTAGGCTTAAGTCTCCTGTAGGACGTTTCCAGGACTGGAAATGAGCTATACTGGTTGCAGTAACTCACATATGCAGGGGTTCATGTTTCCACCATAACTAAGCCAAATATGGAGATATGATACTGCAATTTGGTGCAAACACTGAGTAAAAATTACTGATGCATATGGAATGGCTTTGAGATCTACAAAATGGGTTAACCCATGTCACATTGCTCTGTAACCTGCAATGCAGTGGTCTAGCTGCATAAGACCCATGTACCTGGGGGGGACATTTTGGCAGCATAACTAAGCCAAATATTGGGATGTAATGCTGCAATTTGGGCCAAACATTAAGGGAGTGACACTAATAAATATAGAACAGCTTTGGGACTTACATCTATAAAGGAAACTGTCCTCACAAGCTTTCACGACTGGAAAGGAGCCCCACTGGTTGCAGTAAAGTAATATATACCGGGGGTCATGTTTCCACCATAACCAAGCCAAATATTGAGCTAGAATGCTGGAATTTGGTCCAGACACTAAGTGAATGACCCCAATAAAAAGGCAATAGCTTTGAGGAGACCTAAAGACTGGGGTAAACCCGTGTCACAGGGCTGTGTAACCAGCAATGAAGGGGTCTGGCTGCGATAAACCAAGTACTTGGGGGTGACATTTTGGCGGCATAACTAAAATCAAGTATTGGGATGTAATGCTGCAATTTGGGCCAAAGATTAAGTGGGTGACACTAATAAATAGGGAGCAGCTTTGGGACTTACATCTAGGCTTAAGTCTCCTGTAGGACGTTTCCAGGACTGGAAATGAGCTATACTGGTTGCAGTAACTCACATATGCAGGGGGTCATGTTTCCACCATAACTAAGCCAAATATGGAGATATGATACTGCAATTTGGTGCAAACACTGAGTAAAAATTACTGATGCATATGGAATAGCTTTGAGATCTACAAAATGGGTTAACCCATGTCACATTGCTCTGTAACCTGCAATGCAGTGGTCTAGCTGCATAAGACCCATGTACCTGGGGGAGACATTTTGGCAGCATAACTAAGCCAAATATTGGGATGTAATGCTGCAATTTGGGCCAAACATTAAGGGAGTGACACTAATAAATATAGAACAGCTTTGGGACTTACATCTATAAAGGAAACTGTTGTCACAAGCTTTCACGACTGGAAAGGAGCCCCACTGGTTGCAGTAAAGTAATAAATACAGGGGGTCATGTTTTGATCATAACCAAGCCAAATGTTGAGCTAGAATGCTGCAATTTGGTCCAGACACTAAGTGAATGACCCCAATAAATAAGCAATAGCTTTGAGACCTAAAGACTGGGGTAAACCCGTGTCACAGGGCTCTGTAACCAGCAATGAAGGGGTCTGGCTACGATAAACCATGTACCTGGGGGTGACATTTTGGCGGCATAACTAAGGCAAATATTGGGATGTAATGCTGCAATTTGGGCCAAAGATTAAGTGGGTGACACTAATAAATAGGGAGCAGCTTTGGGACTTACATCTAGGCTTAAGTCTCCTGTAGGACGTTTCCAGGACTGGAAATGAGCTATACTGGTTGCAGTAACTCACATATGCAGGGGTTCATGTTTCCACCATAACTAAGCCAAATATGGAGATATGATACTGCAATTTGGTGCAAACACTGAGTAAAAATTACTGATGCATATGGAATGGCTTTGAGATCTACAAAATGGGTTAACCCATGTCACATTGCTCTGTAACCTGCAATGCAGTGGTCTAGCTGCATAAGACCCATGTACCTGGGGGGGACATTTTGGCAGCATAACTAAGCCAAATATTGGGATGTAATGCTGCAATTTGGGCCAAACATTAAGGGAGTGACACTAATAAATATAGAACAGCTTTGGGACTTACATCTATAAAGGAAACTGTCCTCACAAGCTTTCACGACTGGAAAGGAGCCCCACTGGTTGCAGTAAAGTAATATATACCGGGGGTCATGTTTCCACCATAACCAAGCCAAATATTGAGCTAGAATGCTGCAATTTGGTCCAGACACTAAGTGAATGACCCCAATAAATAAGCAATAGCTTTGAGACCTAAAGACTGGGGTAAACCCGTGTCACAGGGCTCTGTAACCAGCAATGAAGGGGTCTGGCTGCGATAAACCATGTACCTGGGGGTGACATTTTGGCGGCATAACTAAGGCAAATATTGGGATGTAATGCTGCAATTTGGGCCAAAGATTAAGTGGGTGACACTAATAAATAGGGAGCAGCTTTGGGACTTACATCTAGGCTTAAGTCTCCTGTAGGACGTTTCCAGGACTGGAAATGAGCTATACTGGTTGCAGTAACTCACATATGCAGGGGTTCATGTTTCCACCATAACTAAGCCAAATATGGAGATATGATACTGCAATTTGGTGCAAACACTGAGTAAAAATTACTGATGCATATGGAATGGCTTTGAGATCTACAAAATGGGTTAACCCATGTCACATTGCTCTGTAACCTGCAATGCAGTGGTCTAGCTGCATAAGACCCATGTACCTGGGGGGGACATTTTGGCAGCATAACTAAGCCAAATATTGGGATGTAATGCTGCAATTTGGGCCAAACATTAAGGGAGTGACACTAATAAATATAGAACAGCTTTGGGACTTACATCTATAAAGGAAACTGTCCTCACAAGCTTTCACGACTGGAAAGGAGCCCCACTGGTTGCAGTAAAGTAATATATACCGGGGGTCATGTTTCCACCATAACCAAGCCAAATATTGAGCTAGAATGCTGGAATTTGGTCCAGACACTAAGTGAATGACCCCAATAAAAAGGCAATAGCTTTGAGGAGACCTAAAGACTGGGGTAAACCCGTGTCACAGGGCTGTGTAACCAGCAATGAAGGGGTCTGGCTGCGATAAACCAAGTACTTGGGGGTGACATTTTGGCGGCATAACTAAAATCAAATATTGGGATGTAATGCTGCAATTTGGGCCAAAGATTAAGTGGGTGACACTAATAAATAGGGAGCAGCTTTGGGACTTACATCTAGGCTTAAGTCTCCTGTAGGACGTTTCCAGGACTGGAAATGAGCTATACTGGTTGCAGTAACTCACATATGCAGGGGTTCATGTTTCCACCATAACTAAGCCAAATATGGAGATATGATACTGCAATTTGGTGCAAACACTGAGTAAAAATTACTGATGCATATGGAATGGCTTTGAGATCTACAAAATGGGTTAACCCATGTCACATTGCTCTGTAACCTGCAATGCAGTGGTCTAGCTGCATAAGACCCATGTACCTGGGGGGGACATTTTGGCAGCATAACTAAGCCAAATATTGGGATGTAATGCTGCAATTTGGGCCAAACATTAAGGGAGTGACACTAATAAATATAGAACAGCTTTGGGACTTACATCTATAAAGGAAACTGTCCTCACAAGCTTTCACGACTGGAAAGGAGCCCCACTGGTTGCAGTAAAGTAATATATACCGGGGGTCATGTTTCCACCATAACCAAGCCAAATATTGAGCTAGAATGCTGGAATTTGGTCCAGACACTAAGTGAATGACCCCAATAAAAAGGCAATAGCTTTGAGGAGACCTAAAGACTGGGGTAAACCCGTGTCACAGGGCTGTGTAACCAGCAATGAAGGGGTCTGGCTGCGATAAACCAAGTACTTGGGGGTGACATTTTGGCGGCATAACTAAAATCAAGTATTGGGATGTAATGCTGCAATTTGGGCCAAAGATTAAGTGGGTGACACTAATAAATAGGAAGCAGCTTTGGGACTTACATCTAGGCTTAAGTCTCCTGTAGGACGTTTCCAGGACTGGAAATGAGCTATACTGGTTGCAGTAACTCACATATGCAGGGGGTCATGTTTCCACCATAACTAAGCCAAATATGGAGATATGATACTGCAATTTGGTGCAAACACTGAGTAAAAATTACTGATGCATATGGAATAGCTTTGAGATCTACAAAATGGGTTAACCCATGTCACATTGCTCTGTAACCTGCAATGCAGTGGTCTAGCTGCATAAGACCCATGTACCTGGGGGAGACATTTTGGCAGCATAACTAAGCCAAATATTGGGATGTAATGCTGCAATTTGGGCCAAACATTAAGGGAGTGACACTAATAAATATAGAACAGCTTTGGGACTTACATCTATAAAGGAAACTGTTGTCACAAGCTTTCACGACTGGAAAGGAGCCCCACTGGTTGCAGTAAAGTAATAAATACAGGGGGTCATGTTTTGATCATAACCAAGCCAAATGTTGAGCTAGAATGCTGCAATTTGGTCCAGACACTAAGTGAATGACCCCAATAAATAAGCAATAGCTTTGAGACCTAAAGACTGGGGTAAACCCGTGTCACAGGGCTCTGTAACCAGCAATGAAGGGGTCTGGCTACGATAAACCATGTACCTGGGGGTGACATTTTGGCGGCATAACTAAGGCAAATATTGGGATGTAATGCTGCAATTTGGGGCAAAGATTAAGTGGGTGACACTAATAAATAGGGAGCAGCTTTGGGACTTACATCTAGGCTTAAGTCTCCTGTAGGACGTTTCCAGGACTGGAAATGAGCTATACTGGTTGCAGTAACTCACATATGCAGGGGGTCATGTTTCCAACATAACTAAGCCAAATATGGAGATATGATACTGCAATTTGGTGCAAACACTGAGTAAAAATTACTGATGCATATGGAATAGCTTTGAGATCTACAAAATGGGTTAACCCATGTCACATTGCTCTGTAACCTGCAATGCAGTGGTCTAGCTGCATAAGACCCATGTACCTGGGGGGGACATTTTGGCAGCATAACTAAGCCAAATATTGGGATGTAATGCTGCAATTTGGGCCAAACATTAAGGGAGTGACACTAATAAATATAGAACAGCTTTGGGACTTACATCTATAAAGGAAACTGTCCTCACAAGCTTTCACGACTGGAAAGGAGCCCCACTGGTTGCAGTAAAGTAATATATACCGGGGGTCATGTTTCCACCATAACCAAGCCAAATATTGAGCTAGAATGCTGGAATTTGGTCCAGACACTAAGTGAATGACCCCAATAAAAAGGCAATAGCTTTGAGGAGACCTAAAGACTGGGGTAAACCCGTGTCACAGGGCTGTGTAACCAGCAATGAAGGGGTCTGGCTGCGATAAACCAAGTACTTGGGGGTGACATTTTGGCGGCATAACTAAAATCAAATATTGGGATGTAATGCTGCAATTTGGGCCAAAGATTAAGTGGGTGACACTAATAAATAGGGAGCAGCTTTGGGACTTACATCTAGGCTTAAGTCTCCTGTAGGACGTTTCCAGGACTGGAAATGAGCTATACTGGTTGCAGTAACTCACATATGCAGGGGGTCATGTTTCCACCATAACTAAGCCAAATATGGAGATATGATACTGCAATTTGGTGCAAACACTGAGTAAAAATTACTGATGCATATGGAATAGCTTTGAGATCTACAAAATGGGTTAACCCATGTCACATTGCTCTGTAACCTGCAATGCAGTGGTCTAGCTGCATAAGACCCATGTACCTGGGGGAGACATTTTGGCAGCATAACTAAGCCAAATATTGGGATGTAATGCTGCAATTTGGGCCAAACATTAAGGGAGTGACACTAATAAATATAGAACAGCTTTGGGACTTACATCTATAAAGGAAACTGTTGTCACAAGCTTTCACGACTGGAAAGGAGCCCCACTGGTTGCAGTAAAGTAATAAATACTGGGGGTCATGTTTTGACCATAACCAAGCCAAATGTTGAGCTAGAATGCTGCAATTTGGTCCAGACACTAAGTGAATGACCCCAATAAATAAGCAATAGCTTTGAGACCTAAAGACTGGGGTAAACCTGTGTCACAGGGCTCTGTAACCAGCAATGAAGGGGTCTGGCTACGATAAACCATGTACCTGGGGGTGACATTTTGGCGGCATAACTAAGGCAAATATTGGGATGTAATGCTGCAATTTGGGGCAAAGATTAAGTGGGTGACACTAATAAATAGGGAGCAGCTTTGGGACTTACATCTAGGCTTAAGTCTCCTGTAGGACGTTTCCAGGACTGGAAATGAGCTATACTGGTTGCAGTAACTCACATATGCAGGGGGTCATGTTTCCAACATAACTAAGCCAAATATGGAGATATGATACTGCAATTTGGTGCAAACACTGAGTAAAAATTACTGATGCATATGGAATAGCTTTGAGATCTACAAAATGGGTTAACCCATGTCACATTGCTCTGTAACCTGCAATGCAGTGGTCTAGCTGCATAAGACCCATGTACCTGGGGGGGACATTTTGGCAGCATAACTAAGCCAAATATTGGGATGTAATGCTGCAATTTGGGCCAAACATTAAGGGAGTGACACTAATAAATATAGAACAGCTTTGGGACTTACATCTATAAAGGAAACTGTCCTCACAAGCTTTCACGACTGGAAAGGAGCCCCACTGGTTGCAGTAAAGTAATATATACCGGGGGTCATGTTTCCACCATAACCAAGCCAAATATTGAGCTGGAATGCTGGAATTTGGTCCAGACACTAAGTGAATGACCCCAATAAAAAGGCAATAGCTTTGAGGAGACCTAAAGACTGGGGTAAACCCGTGTCACAGGGCTCTGTAACCAGCAATGAAGGGGTCTGGCTGCGATAAACCATGTACCTGGGGGTGACATTTTGGCGGCATAACTAAAATCAAATTTGGGATGTAATGCTGCAATTTGGGGCAAAGATTAAGTGGGTGACACTAATAAATAGGGAGCAGCTTTGGGACTTACATCTAGGCTTAAGTCTCCTGTAGGACGTTTCCAGGACTGGAAATGAGCTATACTGGTTGCAGTAACTCACATATGCAGGGGGTCATGTTTCCACCATAACTAAGCCAAATATGGAGATATGATACTGCAATTTGGTGCAAACACTGAGTAAAAATTACTGATGCATATGGAATAGCTTTGAGATCTACAAAATGGGTTAACCCATGTCACATTGCTCTGTAACCTGCAATGCAGTGGTCTAGCTGCATAAGACCCATGTACCTGGGGGAGACATTTTGGCAGCATAACTAAGCCAAATATTGGGATGTAATGCTGCAATTTGGGCCAAACATTAAGGGAGTGACACTAATAAATATAGAACAGCTTTGGGACTTACATCTATAAAGGAAACTGTTGTCACAAGCTTTCACGACTGGAAAGGAGCCCCACTGGTTGCAGTAAAGTAATAAATACAGGGGGTCATGTTTTGATCATAACCAAGCCAAATGTTGAGCTAGAATGCTGCAATTTGGTCCAGACACTAAGTGAATGACCCCAATAAATAAGCAATAGCTTTGAGACCTAAAGACTGGGGTAAACCCGTGTCACAGGGCTCTGTAACCAGCAATGAAGGGGTCTGGCTACGATAAACCATGTACCTGGGGGTGACATTTTGGCGGCATAACTAAGGCAAATATTGGGATGTAATGCTGCAATTTGGGGCAAAGATTAAGTGGGTGACACTAATAAATAGGGAGCAGCTTTGGGACTTACATCTAGGCTTAAGTCTCCTGTAGGACGTTTCCAGGACTGGAAATGAGCTATACTGGTTGCAGTAACTCACATATGCAGGGGGTCATGTTTCCAACATAACTAAGCCAAATATGGAGATATGATACTGCAATTTGGTGCAAACACTGAGTAAAAATTACTGATGCATATGGAATAGCTTTGAGATCTACAAAATGGGTTAACCCATGTCACATTGCTCTGTAACCTGCAATGCAGTGGTCTAGCTGCATAAGACCCATGTACCTGGGGGGGGACATTTTGGCAGCATAACTAAGCCAAATATTGGGATGTAATGCTGCAATTTGGGCCAAACATTAAGGGAGTGACACTAATAAATATAGAACAGCTTTGGGACTTACATCTATAAAGGAAACTGTCCTCACAAGCTTTCACGACTGGAAAGGAGCCCCACTGGTTGCAGTAAAGTAATATATACCGGGGGTCATGTTTCCACCATAACCAAGCCAAATATTGAGCTAGAATGCTGGAATTTGGTCCAGACACTAAGTGAATGACCCCAATAAAAAGGCAATAGCTTTGAGGAGACCTAAAGACTGGGGTAAACCCGTGTCACAGGGCTCTGTAACCAGCAATGAAGGGGTCTGGCTGCGATAAACCATGTACCTGGGGGTGACATTTTGGCGGCATAACTAAAATCAAATTTGGGATGTAATGCTGCAATTTGGGGCAAAGATTAAGTGGGTGACACTAATAAATAGGGAGCAGCTTTGGGACTTACATCTAGGCTTAAGTCTCCTGTAGGACGTTTCCAGGACTGGAAATGAGCTATACTGGTTGCAGTAACTCACATATGCAGGGGGTCATGTTTCCACCATAACTAAGCCAAATATGGAGATATGATACTGCAATTTGGTGCAAACACTGAGTAAAAATTACTGATGCATATGGAATAGCTTTGAGATCTACAAAATGGGTTAACCCATGTCACATTGCTCTGTAACCTGCAATGCAGTGGTCTAGCTGCATAAGACCCATGTACCTGGGGGAGACATTTTGGCAGCATAACTAAGCCAAATATTGGGATGTAATGCTGCAATTTGGGCCAAACATTAAGGGAGTGACACTAATAAATATAGAACAGCTTTGGGACTTACATCTATAAAGGAAACTGTTGTCACAAGCTTTCACGACTGGAAAGGAGCCCCACTGGTTGCAGTAAAGTAATAAATACAGGGGGTCATGTTTTGATCATAACCAAGCCAAATGTTGAGCTAGAATGCTGCAATTTGGTCCAGACACTAAGTGAATGACCCCAATAAATAAGCAATAGCTTTGAGACCTAAAGACTGGGGTAAACCCGTGTCACAGGGCTCTGTAACCAGCAATGAAGGGGTCTGGCTACGATAAACCATGTACCTGGGGGTGACATTTTGGCGGCATAACTAAGGCAAATATTGGGATGTAATGCTGCAATTTGGGGCAAAGATTAAGTGGGTGACACTAATAAATAGGGAGCAGCTTTGGGACTTACATCTAGGCTTAAGTCTCCTGTAGGACGTTTCCAGGACTGGAAATGAGCTATACTGGTTGCAGTAACTCACATATGCAGGGGGTCATGTTTCCAACATAACTAAGCCAAATATGGAGATATGATACTGCAATTTGGTGCAAACACTGAGTAAAAATTACTGATGCATATGGAATAGCTTTGAGATCTACAAAATGGGTTAACCCATGTCACATTGCTCTGTAACCTGCAATGCAGTGGTCTAGCTGCATAAGACCCATGTACCTGGGGGGGACATTTTGGCAGCATAACTAAGCCAAATATTGGGATGTAATGCTGCAATTTGGGCCAAACATTAAGGGAGTGACACTAATAAATATAGAACAGCTTTGGGACTTACATCTATAAAGGAAACTGTCCTCACAAGCTTTCACGACTGGAAAGGAGCCCCACTGGTTGCAGTAAAGTAATATATACCGGGGGTCATGTTTCCACCATAACCAAGCCAAATATTGAGCTAGAATGCTGGAATTTGGTCCAGACACTAAGTGAATGACCCCAATAAAAAGGCAATAGCTTTGAGGAGACCTAAAGACTGGGGTAAACCCGTGTCACAGGGCTCTGTAACCAGCAATGAAGGGGTCTGGCTGCGATAAACCATGTACCTGGGGGTGACATTTTGGCGGCATAACTAAAATCAAATTTGGGATGTAATGCTGCAATTTGGGCCAAAGATTAAGTGGGTGACACTAATAAATAGGGAGCAGCTTTGGGACTTACATCTAGGCTTAAGTCTCCTGTAGGACGTTTCCAGGACTGGAAATGAGCTATACTGGTTGCAGTAACTCACATATGCAGGGGGTCATGTTTCCACCATAACTAAGCCAAATATGGAGATATGATACTGCAATTTGGTGCAAACACTGAGTAAAAATTACTGATGCATATGGAATAGCTTTGAGATCTACAAAATGGGTTAACCCATGTCACATTGCTCTGTAACCTGCAATGCAGTGGTCTAGCTGCATAAGACCCATGTACCTGGGGGAGACATTTTGGCAGCATAACTAAGCCAAATATTGGGATGTAATGCTGCAATTTGGGCCAAACATTAAGGGAGTGACACTAATAAATATAGAACAGCTTTGGGACTTACATCTATAAAGGAAACTGTTGTCACAAGCTTTCACGACTGGAAAGGAGCCCCACTGGTTGCAGTAAAGTAATAAATACTGGGGGTCATGTTTTGACCATAACCAAGCCAAATGTTGAGCTAGAATGCTGCAATTTGGTCCAGACACTAAGTGAATGACCCCAATAAATAAGCAATAGCTTTGAGACCTAAAGACTGGGGTAAACCCGTGTCACAGGGCTCTGTAACCAGCAATGAAGGGGTCTGGCTACGATAAACCATGTACCTGGGGGTGACATTTTGGCGGCATAACTAAGGCAAATATTGGGATGTAATGCTGCAATTTGGGGCAAAGATTAAGTGGGTGACACTAATAAATAGGGAGCAGCTTTGGGACTTACATCTAGGCTTAAGTCTCCTGTAGGACGTTTCCAGGACTGGAAATGAGCTATACTGGTTGCAGTAACTCACATATGCAGGGGGTCATGTTTCCAACATAACTAAGCCAAATATGGAGATATGATACTGCAATTTGGTGCAAACACTGAGTAAAAATTACTGATGCATATGGAATAGCTTTGAGATCTACAAAATGGGTTAACCCATGTCACATTGCTCTGTAACCTGCAATGCAGTGGTCTAGCTGCATAAGACCCATGTACCTGGGGGGGACATTTTGGCAGCATAACTAAGCCAAATATTGGGATGTAATGCTGCAATTTGGGCCAAACATTAAGGGAGTGACACTAGTAAATATAGAACAGCTTTGGGACTTACATCTATAAAGGAAACTGTCCTCACAAGCTTTCACGACTGGAAAGGAGCCCCACTGGTTGCAGTAAAGTAATATATACCGGGGGTCATGTTTCCACCATAACCAAGCCAAATATTGAGCTAGAATGCTGGAATTTGGTCCAGACACTAAGTGAATGACCCCAATAAAAAGGCAATAGCTTTGAGGAGACCTAAAGACTGGGGTAAACCCGTGTCACAGGGCTCTGTAACCAGCAATGAAGGGGTCTGGCTGCGATAAACCATGTACCTGGGGGTGACATTTTGGCGGCATAACTAAAATCAAATTTGGGATGTAATGCTGCAATTTGGGGCAAAGATTAAGTGGGTGACACTAATAAATAGGGAGCAGCTTTGGGACTTACATCTAGGCTTAAGTCTCCTGTAGGACGTTTCCAGGACTGGAAATGAGCTATACTGGTTGCAGTAACTCACATATGCAGGGGGTCATGTTTCCACCATAACTAAGCCAAATATGGAGATATGATACTGCAATTTGGTGCAAACACTGAGTAAAAATTACTGATGCATATGGAATAGCTTTGAGATCTACAAAATGGGTTAACCCATGTCACATTGCTCTGTAACCTGCAATGCAGTGGTCTAGCTGCATAAGACCCATGTACCTGGGGGAGACATTTTGGCAGCATAACTAAGCCAAATATTGGGATGTAATGCTGCAATTTGGGCCAAACATTAAGGGAGTGACACTAATAAATATAGAACAGCTTTGGGACTTACATCTATAAAGGAAACTGTCCTCACAAGCTTTCACGACTGGAAAGGAGCCCCACTGGTTGCAGTAAAGTAATATATACCGGGGGTCATGTTTCCACCATAACCAAGCCAAATATTGAGCTAGAATGCTGGAATTTGGTCCAGACACTAAGTGAATGACCCCAATAAAAAGGCAATAGCTTTGAGGAGACCTAAAGACTGGGGTAAACCCGTGTCACAGGGCTGTGTAACCAGCAATGAAGGGGTCTGGCTGCGATAAACCAAGTACTTGGGGGTGACATTTTGGCGGCATAACTAAAATCAAGTATTGGGATGTAATGCTGCAATTTGGGCCAAAGATTAAGTGGGTGACACTAATAAATAGGAAGCAGCTTTGGGACTTACATCTAGGCTTAAGTCTCCTGTAGGACGTTTCCAGGACTGGAAATGAGCTATACTGGTTGCAGTAACTCACATATGCAGGGGGTCATGTTTCCACCATAACTAAGCCAAATATGGAGATATGATACTGCAATTTGGTGCAAACACTGAGTAAAAATTACTGATGCATATGGAATAGCTTTGAGATCTACAAAATGGGTTAACCCATGTCACATTGCTCTGTAACCTGCAATGCAGTGGTCTAGCTGCATAAGACCCATGTACCTGGGGGAGACATTTTGGCAGCATAACTAAGCCAAATATTGGGATGTAATGCTGCAATTTGGGCCAAACATTAAGGGAGTGACACTAATAAATATAGAACAGCTTTGGGACTTACATCTATAAAGGAAACTGTTGTCACAAGCTTTCACGACTGGAAAGGAGCCCCACTGGTTGCAGTAAAGTAATAAATACAGGGGGTCATGTTTTGATCATAACCAAGCCAAATGTTGAGCTAGAATGCTGCAATTTGGTCCAGACACTAAGTGAATGACCCCAATAAATAAGCAATAGCTTTGAGACCTAAAGACTGGGGTAAACCCGTGTCACAGGGCTCTGTAACCAGCAATGAAGGGGTCTGGCTACGATAAACCATGTACCTGGGGGTGACATTTTGGCGGCATAACTAAGGCAAATATTGGGATGTAATGCTGCAATTTGGGGCAAAGATTAAGTGGGTGACACTAATAAATAGGGAGCAGCTTTGGGACTTACATCTAGGCTTAAGTCTCCTGTAGGACGTTTCCAGGACTGGAAATGAGCTATACTGGTTGCAGTAACTCACATATGCAGGGGGTCATGTTTCCAACATAACTAAGCCAAATATGGAGATATGATACTGCAATTTGGTGCAAACACTGAGTAAAAATTACTGATGCATATGGAATAGCTTTGAGATCTACAAAATGGGTTAACCCATGTCACATTGCTCTGTAACCTGCAATGCAGTGGTCTAGCTGCATAAGACCCATGTACCTGGGGGGGACATTTTGGCAGCATAACTAAGCCAAATATTGGGATGTAATGCTGCAATTTGGGCCAAACATTAAGGGAGTGACACTAATAAATATAGAACAGCTTTGGGACTTACATCTATAAAGGAAACTGTCCTCACAAGCTTTCACGACTGGAAAGGAGCCCCACTGGTTGCAGTAAAGTAATATATACCGGGGGTCATGTTTCCACCATAACCAAGCCAAATATTGAGCTAGAATGCTGGAATTTGGTCCAGACACTAAGTGAATGACCCCAATAAAAAGGCAATAGCTTTGAGGAGACCTAAAGACTGGGGTAAACCCGTGTCACAGGGCTGTGTAACCAGCAATGAAGGGGTCTGGCTGCGATAAACCAAGTACTTGGGGGTGACATTTTGGCGGCATAACTAAAATCAAATATTGGGATGTAATGCTGCAATTTGGGCCAAAGATTAAGTGGGTGACACTAATAAATAGGGAGCAGCTTTGGGACTTACATCTAGGCTTAAGTCTCCTGTAGGACGTTTCCAGGACTGGAAATGAGCTATACTGGTTGCAGTAACTCACATATGCAGGGGGTCATGTTTCCACCATAACTAAGCCAAATATGGAGATATGATACTGCAATTTGGTGCAAACACTGAGTAAAAATTACTGATGCATATGGAATAGCTTTGAGATCTACAAAATGGGTTAACCCATGTCACATTGCTCTGTAACCTGCAATGCAGTGGTCTAGCTGCATAAGACCCATGTACCTGGGGGAGACATTTTGGCAGCATAACTAAGCCAAATATTGGGATGTAATGCTGCAATTTGGGCCAAACATTAAGGGAGTGACACTAATAAATATAGAACAGCTTTGGGACTTACATCTATAAAGGAAACTGTTGTCACAAGCTTTCACGACTGGAAAGGAGCCCCACTGGTTGCAGTAAAGTAATAAATACTGGGGGTCATGTTTTGACCATAACCAAGCCAAATGTTGAGCTAGAATGCTGCAATTTGGTCCAGACACTAAGTGAATGACCCCAATAAATAAGCAATAGCTTTGAGACCTAAAGACTGGGGTAAACCTGTGTCACAGGGCTCTGTAACCAGCAATGAAGGGGTCTGGCTACGATAAACCATGTACCTGGGGGTGACATTTTGGCGGCATAACTAAGGCAAATATTGGGATGTAATGCTGCAATTTGGGGCAAAGATTAAGTGGGTGACACTAATAAATAGGGAGCAGCTTTGGGACTTACATCTAGGCTTAAGTCTCCTGTAGGACGTTTCCAGGACTGGAAATGAGCTATACTGGTTGCAGTAACTCACATATGCAGGGGGTCATGTTTCCAACATAACTAAGCCAAATATGGAGATATGATACTGCAATTTGGTGCAAACACTGAGTAAAAATTACTGATGCATATGGAATAGCTTTGAGATCTACAAAATGGGTTAACCCATGTCACATTGCTCTGTAACCTGCAATGCAGTGGTCTAGCTGCATAAGACCCATGTACCTGGGGGGGACATTTTGGCAGCATAACTAAGCCAAATATTGGGATGTAATGCTGCAATTTGGGCCAAACATTAAGGGAGTGACACTAATAAATATAGAACAGCTTTGGGACTTACATCTATAAAGGAAACTGTCCTCACAAGCTTTCACGACTGGAAAGGAGCCCCACTGGTTGCAGTAAAGTAATATATACCGGGGGTCATGTTTCCACCATAACCAAGCCAAATATTGAGCTGGAATGCTGGAATTTGGTCCAGACACTAAGTGAATGACCCCAATAAAAAGGCAATAGCTTTGAGGAGACCTAAAGACTGGGGTAAACCCGTGTCACAGGGCTCTGTAACCAGCAATGAAGGGGTCTGGCTGCGATAAACCATGTACCTGGGGGTGACATTTTGGCGGCATAACTAAAATCAAATTTGGGATGTAATGCTGCAATTTGGGGCAAAGATTAAGTGGGTGACACTAATAAATAGGGAGCAGCTTTGGGACTTACATCTAGGCTTAAGTCTCCTGTAGGACGTTTCCAGGACTGGAAATGAGCTATACTGGTTGCAGTAACTCACATATGCAGGGGGTCATGTTTCCACCATAACTAAGCCAAATATGGAGATATGATACTGCAATTTGGTGCAAACACTGAGTAAAAATTACTGATGCATATGGAATAGCTTTGAGATCTACAAAATGGGTTAACCCATGTCACATTGCTCTGTAACCTGCAATGCAGTGGTCTAGCTGCATAAGACCCATGTACCTGGGGGAGACATTTTGGCAGCATAACTAAGCCAAATATTGGGATGTAATGCTGCAATTTGGGCCAAACATTAAGGGAGTGACACTAATAAATATAGAACAGCTTTGGGACTTACATCTATAAAGGAAACTGTTGTCACAAGCTTTCACGACTGGAAAGGAGCCCCACTGGTTGCAGTAAAGTAATAAATACAGGGGGTCATGTTTTGATCATAACCAAGCCAAATGTTGAGCTAGAATGCTGCAATTTGGTCCAGACACTAAGTGAATGACCCCAATAAATAAGCAATAGCTTTGAGACCTAAAGACTGGGGTAAACCCGTGTCACAGGGCTCTGTAACCAGCAATGAAGGGGTCTGGCTACGATAAACCATGTACCTGGGGGTGACATTTTGGCGGCATAACTAAGGCAAATATTGGGATGTAATGCTGCAATTTGGGGCAAAGATTAAGTGGGTGACACTAATAAATAGGGAGCAGCTTTGGGACTTACATCTAGGCTTAAGTCTCCTGTAGGACGTTTCCAGGACTGGAAATGAGCTATACTGGTTGCAGTAACTCACATATGCAGGGGGTCATGTTTCCAACATAACTAAGCCAAATATGGAGATATGATACTGCAATTTGGTGCAAACACTGAGTAAAAATTACTGATGCATATGGAATAGCTTTGAGATCTACAAAATGGGTTAACCCATGTCACATTGCTCTGTAACCTGCAATGCAGTGGTCTAGCTGCATAAGACCCATGTACCTGGGGGGGGACATTTTGGCAGCATAACTAAGCCAAATATTGGGATGTAATGCTGCAATTTGGGCCAAACATTAAGGGAGTGACACTAATAAATATAGAACAGCTTTGGGACTTACATCTATAAAGGAAACTGTCCTCACAAGCTTTCACGACTGGAAAGGAGCCCCACTGGTTGCAGTAAAGTAATATATACCGGGGGTCATGTTTCCACCATAACCAAGCCAAATATTGAGCTAGAATGCTGGAATTTGGTCCAGACACTAAGTGAATGACCCCAATAAAAAGGCAATAGCTTTGAGGAGACCTAAAGACTGGGGTAAACCCGTGTCACAGGGCTCTGTAACCAGCAATGAAGGGGTCTGGCTGCGATAAACCATGTACCTGGGGGTGACATTTTGGCGGCATAACTAAAATCAAATTTGGGATGTAATGCTGCAATTTGGGGCAAAGATTAAGTGGGTGACACTAATAAATAGGGAGCAGCTTTGGGACTTACATCTAGGCTTAAGTCTCCTGTAGGACGTTTCCAGGACTGGAAATGAGCTATACTGGTTGCAGTAACTCACATATGCAGGGGGTCATGTTTCCACCATAACTAAGCCAAATATGGAGATATGATACTGCAATTTGGTGCAAACACTGAGTAAAAATTACTGATGCATATGGAATAGCTTTGAGATCTACAAAATGGGTTAACCCATGTCACATTGCTCTGTAACCTGCAATGCAGTGGTCTAGCTGCATAAGACCCATGTACCTGGGGGAGACATTTTGGCAGCATAACTAAGCCAAATATTGGGATGTAATGCTGCAATTTGGGCCAAACATTAAGGGAGTGACACTAATAAATATAGAACAGCTTTGGGACTTACATCTATAAAGGAAACTGTTGTCACAAGCTTTCACGACTGGAAAGGAGCCCCACTGGTTGCAGTAAAGTAATAAATACAGGGGGTCATGTTTTGATCATAACCAAGCCAAATGTTGAGCTAGAATGCTGCAATTTGGTCCAGACACTAAGTGAATGACCCCAATAAATAAGCAATAGCTTTGAGACCTAAAGACTGGGGTAAACCCGTGTCACAGGGCTCTGTAACCAGCAATGAAGGGGTCTGGCTACGATAAACCATGTACCTGGGGGTGACATTTTGGCGGCATAACTAAGGCAAATATTGGGATGTAATGCTGCAATTTGGGGCAAAGATTAAGTGGGTGACACTAATAAATAGGGAGCAGCTTTGGGACTTACATCTAGGCTTAAGTCTCCTGTAGGACGTTTCCAGGACTGGAAATGAGCTATACTGGTTGCAGTAACTCACATATGCAGGGGGTCATGTTTCCAACATAACTAAGCCAAATATGGAGATATGATACTGCAATTTGGTGCAAACACTGAGTAAAAATTACTGATGCATATGGAATAGCTTTGAGATCTACAAAATGGGTTAACCCATGTCACATTGCTCTGTAACCTGCAATGCAGTGGTCTAGCTGCATAAGACCCATGTACCTGGGGGGGACATTTTGGCAGCATAACTAAGCCAAATATTGGGATGTAATGCTGCAATTTGGGCCAAACATTAAGGGAGTGACACTAATAAATATAGAACAGCTTTGGGACTTACATCTATAAAGGAAACTGTCCTCACAAGCTTTCACGACTGGAAAGGAGCCCCACTGGTTGCAGTAAAGTAATATATACCGGGGGTCATGTTTCCACCATAACCAAGCCAAATATTGAGCTAGAATGCTGGAATTTGGTCCAGACACTAAGTGAATGACCCCAATAAAAAGGCAATAGCTTTGAGGAGACCTAAAGACTGGGGTAAACCCGTGTCACAGGGCTCTGTAACCAGCAATGAAGGGGTCTGGCTGCGATAAACCATGTACCTGGGGGTGACATTTTGGCGGCATAACTAAAATCAAATTTGGGATGTAATGCTGCAATTTGGGCCAAAGATTAAGTGGGTGACACTAATAAATAGGGAGCAGCTTTGGGACTTACATCTAGGCTTAAGTCTCCTGTAGGACGTTTCCAGGACTGGAAATGAGCTATACTGGTTGCAGTAACTCACATATGCAGGGGGTCATGTTTCCACCATAACTAAGCCAAATATGGAGATATGATACTGCAATTTGGTGCAAACACTGAGTAAAAATTACTGATGCATATGGAATAGCTTTGAGATCTACAAAATGGGTTAACCCATGTCACATTGCTCTGTAACCTGCAATGCAGTGGTCTAGCTGCATAAGACCCATGTACCTGGGGGAGACATTTTGGCAGCATAACTAAGCCAAATATTGGGATGTAATGCTGCAATTTGGGCCAAACATTAAGGGAGTGACACTAATAAATATAGAACAGCTTTGGGACTTACATCTATAAAGGAAACTGTTGTCACAAGCTTTCACGACTGGAAAGGAGCCCCACTGGTTGCAGTAAAGTAATAAATACTGGGGGTCATGTTTTGACCATAACCAAGCCAAATGTTGAGCTAGAATGCTGCAATTTGGTCCAGACACTAAGTGAATGACCCCAATAAATAAGCAATAGCTTTGAGACCTAAAGACTGGGGTAAACCCGTGTCACAGGGCTCTGTAACCAGCAATGAAGGGGTCTGGCTACGATAAACCATGTACCTGGGGGTGACATTTTGGCGGCATAACTAAGGCAAATATTGGGATGTAATGCTGCAATTTGGGGCAAAGATTAAGTGGGTGACACTAATAAATAGGGAGCAGCTTTGGGACTTACATCTAGGCTTAAGTCTCCTGTAGGACGTTTCCAGGACTGGAAATGAGCTATACTGGTTGCAGTAACTCACATATGCAGGGGGTCATGTTTCCAACATAACTAAGCCAAATATGGAGATATGATACTGCAATTTGGTGCAAACACTGAGTAAAAATTACTGATGCATATGGAATAGCTTTGAGATCTACAAAATGGGTTAACCCATGTCACATTGCTCTGTAACCTGCAATGCAGTGGTCTAGCTGCATAAGACCCATGTACCTGGGGGGGACATTTTGGCAGCATAACTAAGCCAAATATTGGGATGTAATGCTGCAATTTGGGCCAAACATTAAGGGAGTGACACTAGTAAATATAGAACAGCTTTGGGACTTACATCTATAAAGGAAACTGTCCTCACAAGCTTTCACGACTGGAAAGGAGCCCCACTGGTTGCAGTAAAGTAATATATACCGGGGGTCATGTTTCCACCATAACCAAGCCAAATATTGAGCTAGAATGCTGGAATTTGGTCCAGACACTAAGTGAATGACCCCAATAAAAAGGCAATAGCTTTGAGGAGACCTAAAGACTGGGGTAAACCCGTGTCACAGGGCTCTGTAACCAGCAATGAAGGGGTCTGGCTGCGATAAACCATGTACCTGGGGGTGACATTTTGGCGGCATAACTAAAATCAAATTTGGGATGTAATGCTGCAATTTGGGGCAAAGATTAAGTGGGTGACACTAATAAATAGGGAGCAGCTTTGGGACTTACATCTAGGCTTAAGTCTCCTGTAGGACGTTTCCAGGACTGGAAATGAGCTATACTGGTTGCAGTAACTCACATATGCAGGGGGTCATGTTTCCACCATAACTAAGCCAAATATGGAGATATGATACTGCAATTTGGTGCAAACACTGAGTAAAAATTACTGATGCATATGGAATAGCTTTGAGATCTACAAAATGGGTTAACCCATGTCACATTGCTCTGTAACCTGCAATGCAGTGGTCTAGCTGCATAAGACCCATGTACCTGGGGGAGACATTTTGGCAGCATAACTAAGCCAAATATTGGGATGTAATGCTGCAATTTGGGCCAAACATTAAGGGAGTGACACTAATAAATATAGAACAGCTTTGGGACTTACATCTATAAAGGAAACTGTCCTCACAAGCTTTCACGACTGGAAAGGAGCCCCACTGGTTGCAGTAAAGTAATATATACCGGGGGTCATGTTTCCACCATAACCAAGCCAAATATTGAGCTAGAATGTTGCAATTTGGTCCAGACACTAAGTGAATGACCCCAATAAATAAGCAATAGCTTTGAGACCTAAAGACTGGGTTAAACCCGTGTCACAGGGCTCTGTAACCAGCAATGAAGGGGTCTGGCTGCGATAAACCATGTACCTGGGGGTGACATTTTGGCGGCATAACTAAGGCAAATATTGGGATGTAATGCTGCAATTTGGGCCAAAGATTAAGTGGGTGACACTAATAAATAGGGAGCAGCTTTGGGACTTACATCTAGGCTTAAGTCTCCTGTAGGACGTTTCCAGGACTGGAAATGAGCTATACTGGTTGCAGTAACTCACATATGCAGGGGGTCATGTTTCCACCATAACTAAGCCAAATATGGAGATATGATACTGCAATTTGGTGCAAACACTGAGTAAAAATTACTGATGCATATGGAATAGCTTTGAGATCTACAAAATGGGTTAACCCATGTCACATTGCTCTGTAACCTGCAATGCAGTGGTCTAGCTGCATAAGACCCATGTACCTGGGGGAGACATTTTGGCAGCATAACTAAGCCAAATATTGGGATGTAATGCTGCAATTTGGGCCAAACATTAAGGGAGTGACACTAATAAATATAGAACAGCTTTGGGACTTACATCTATAAAGGAAACTGTTGTCACAAGCTTTCACGACTGGAAAGGAGCCCCACTGGTTGCAGTAAAGTAATAAATACCGGGGGTCATGTTTTGACCATAACCAAGCCAAATGTTGAGCTAGAATGCTGCAATTTGGTCCAGACACTAAGTGAATGACCCCAATAAATAAGCAATAGCTTTGAGACCTAAAGACTGGGGTAAACCCGTGTCACAGGGCTCTGTAACCAGCAATGAAGGGGTCTGGCTAAGATAAACCATGTACCTGGGGGTGACATTTTGGCGGCATAACTAAGGCAAATATTGGGATGTAATGCTGCAATTTGGGCCAAAGATTAAGTGGGTGACACTAATAAATAGGGAGCAGCTTTGGGACTTACATCTAGGCTTAAGTCTCCTGTAGGACGTTTCCAGGACTGGAAATGAGCTATACTGGTTGCAGTAACTCACATATGCAGGGGTTCATGTTTCCACCATAACTAAGCCAAATATGGAGATATGATACTGCAATTTGGTGCAAACACTGAGTAAAAATTACTGATGCATATGGAATGGCTTTGAGATCTACAAAATGGGTTAACCCATGTCACATTGCTCTGTAACCTGCAATGCAGTGGTCTAGCTGCATAAGACCCATGTACCTGGGGGGGACATTTTGGCAGCATAACTAAGCCAAATATTGGGATGTAATGCTGCAATTTGGGCCAAACATTAAGGGAGTGACACTAATAAATATAGAACAGCTTTGGGACTTACATCTATAAAGGAAACTGTCCTCACAAGCTTTCACGACTGGAAAGGAGCCCCACTGGTTGCAGTAAAGTAATATATACCGGGGGTCATGTTTCCACCATAACCAAGCCAAATATTGAGCTAGAATGCTGGAATTTGGTCCAGACACTAAGTGAATGACCCCAATAAAAAGGCAATAGCTTTGAGGAGACCTAAAGACTGGCGTAAACCCGTGTCACAGGGCTCTGTACCCAGCAATGAAGGGGTCTGGCTGCGATAAACCATGTACCTGGGGGTGACATTTTGGCGGCATAACTAAAATCAAATTTGGGATGTAATGCTGCAATTTGGGCCAAAGATTAAGTGGGTGACACTAATAAATAGGGAGCAGCTTTGGGACTTACATCTAGGCTTAAGTCTCCTGTAGGACGTTTCCAGGACTGGAAATGAGCTATACTGGTTGCAGTAACTCACATATGCAGGGGGTCATGTTTCCACCATAACTAAGCCAAATATGGAGATATGATACTGCAATTTGGTGCAAACACTGAGTAAAAATTACTGATGCATATGGAATAGCTTTGAGATCTACAAAATGGGTTAACCCATGTCACATTGCTCTGTAACCTGCAATGCAGTGGTCTAGCTGCATAAGACCCATGTACCTGGGGGAGACATTTTGGCAGCATAACTAAGCCAAATATTGGGATGTAATGCTGCAATTTGGGCCAAACATTAAGGGAGTGACACTAATAAATATAGAACAGCTTTGGGACTTACATCTATAAAGGAAACTGTTGTCACAAGCTTTCACGACTGGAAAGGAGCCCCACTGGTTGCAGTAAAGTAATAAATACTGGGGGTCATGTTTTGACCATAACCAAGCCAAATGTTGAGCTAGAATGCTGCAATTTGGTCCAGACACTAAGTGAATGACCCCAATAAATAAGCAATAGCTTTGAGACCTAAAGACTGGGGTAAACCCGTGTCACAGGGCTCTGTAACCAGCAATGAAGGGGTCTGGCTACGATAAACCATGTACCTGGGGGTGACATTTTGGCGGCATAACTAAGGCAAATATTGGGATGTAATGCTGCAATTTGGGGCAAAGATTAAGTGGGTGACACTAATAAATAGGGAGCAGCTTTGGGACTTACATCTAGGCTTAAGTCTCCTGTAGGACGTTTCCAGGACTGGAAATGAGCTATACTGGTTGCAGTAACTCACATATGCAGGGGGTCATGTTTCCAACATAACTAAGCCAAATATGGAGATATGATACTGCAATTTGGTGCAAACACTGAGTAAAAATTACTGATGCATATGGAATAGCTTTGAGATCTACAAAATGGGTTAACCCATGTCACATTGCTCTGTAACCTGCAATGCAGTGGTCTAGCTGCATAAGACCCATGTACCTGGGGGAGACATTTTGGCAGCATAACTAAGCCAAATATTGGGATGTAATGCTGCAATTTGGGCCAAACATTAAGGGAGTGACACTAATAAATATAGAACAGCTTTGGGACTTACATCTATAAAGGAAACTGTTGTCACAAGCTTTCACGACTGGAAAGGAGCCCCACTGGTTGCAGTAAAGTAATAAATACCGGGGGTCATGTTTTGACCATAACCAAGCCAAATGTTGAGCTAGAATGCTGCAATTTGGTCCAGACACTAAGTGAATGACCCCAATAAATAAGCAATAGCTTTGAGACCTAAAGACTGGGGTAAACCCGTGTCACAGGGCTCTGTAACCAGCAATGAAGGGGTCTGGCTAAGATAAACCATGTACCTGGGGGTGACATTTTGGCGGCATAACTAAGGCAAATATTGGGATGTAATGCTGCAATTTGGGCCAAAGATTAAGTGGGTGACACTAATAAATAGGGAGCAGCTTTGGGACTTACATCTAGGCTTAAGTCTCCTGTAGGACGTTTCCAGGACTGGAAATGAGCTATACTGGTTGCAGTAACTCACATATGCAGGGGTTCATGTTTCCACCATAACTAAGCCAAATATGGAGATATGATACTGCAATTTGGTGCAAACACTGAGTAAAAATTACTGATGCATATGGAATGGCTTTGAGATCTACAAAATGGGTTAACCCATGTCACATTGCTCTGTAACCTGCAATGCAGTGGTCTAGCTGCATAAGACCCATGTACCTGGGAGGGACATTTTGGCAGCATAACTAAGCCAAATATTGGGATGTAATGCTGCAATTTGGGCCAAACATTAAGGGAGTGACACTAATAAATATAGAACACCTTTGGGACTTACATCTATAAAGGAAACTGTCCTCACAAGCTTTCACGACTGGAAAGGAGCCCCACTGGTTGCAGTAAAGTAATATATACCGGGGGTCATGTTTCCACCATAACCAAGCCAAATATTGAGCTAGAATGCTGGAATTTGGTCCAGACACTAAGTGAATGACCCCAATAAAAAGGCAATAGCTTTGAGGAGACCTAAAGACTGGGGTAAACCCGTGTCACAGGGCTGTGTAACCAGCAATGAAGGGGTCTGGCTGCGATAAACCAAGTACTTGGGGGTGACATTTTGGCGGCATAACTAAAATCAAATATTGGGATGTAATGCTGCAATTTGGGCCAAAGATTAAGTGGGTGACACTAATAAATAGGGAGCAGCTTTGGGACTTACATCTAGGCTTAAGTCTCCTGTAGGACGTTTCCAGGACTGGAAATGAGCTATACTGGTTGCAGTAACTCACATATGCAGGGGGTCATGTTTCCACCATAACTAAGCCAAATATGGAGATATGATACTGCAATTTGGTGCAAACACTGAGTAAAAATTACTGATGCATATGGAATAGCTTTGAGATCTACAAAATGGGTTAACCCATGTCACATTGCTCTGTAACCTGCAATGCAGTGGTCTAGCTGCATAAGACCCATGTACCTGGGGGAGACATTTTGGCAGCATAACTAAGCCAAATATTGGGATGTAATGCTGCAATTTGGGCCAAACATTAAGGGAGTGACACTAATAAATATAGAACAGCTTTGGGACTTACATCTATAAAGGAAACTGTTGTCACAAGCTTTCACGACTGGAAAGGAGCCCCACTGGTTGCAGTAAAGTAATAAATACAGGGGGTCATGTTTTGATCATAACCAAGCCAAATGTTGAGCTAGAATGCTGCAATTTGGTCCAGACACTAAGTGAATGACCCCAATAAATAAGCAATAGCTTTGAGACCTAAAGACTGGGGTAAACCCGTGTCACAGGGCTCTGTAACCAGCAATGAAGGGGTCTGGCTACGATAAACCATGTACCTGGGGGTGACATTTTGGCGGCATAACTAAGGCAAATATTGGGATGTAATGCTGCAATTTGGGGCAAAGATTAAGTGGGTGACACTAATAAATAGGGAGCAGCTTTGGGACTTACATCTAGGCTTAAGTCTCCTGTAGGACGTTTCCAGGACTGGAAATGAGCTATACTGGTTGCAGTAACTCACATATGCAGGGGGTCATGTTTCCAACATAACTAAGCCAAATATGGAGATATGATACTGCAATTTGGTGCAAACACTGAGTAAAAATTACTGATGCATATGGAATAGCTTTGAGATCTACAAAATGGGTTAACCCATGTCACATTGCTCTGTAACCTGCAATGCAGTGGTCTAGCTGCATAAGACCCATGTACCTGGGGGGGACATTTTGGCAGCATAACTAAGCCAAATATTGGGATGTAATGCTGCAATTTGGGCCAAACATTAAGGGAGTGACACTAATAAATATAGAACAGCTTTGGGACTTACATCTATAAAGGAAACTGTCCTCACAAGCTTTCACGACTGGAAAGGAGCCCCACTGGTTGCAGTAAAGTAATATATACCGGGGGTCATGTTTCCACCATAACCAAGCCAAATATTGAGCTAGAATGCTGAAATTTGGTCCAGACACTAAGTGAATGACCCCAATAAAAAGGCAATAGCTTTGAGGAGACCTAAAGACTGGGGTAAACCCGTGTCACAGGGCTCTGTAACCAGCAATGAAGGGGTCTGGCTGCGATAAACCATGTACCTGGGGGTGACATTTTGGCGGCATAACTAAAATCAAATTTGGGATGTAATGCTGCAATTTGGGCCAAAGATTAAGTGGGTGACACTAATAAATAGGGAGCAGCTTTGGGACTTACATCTAGGCTTAAGTCTCCTGTAGGACGTTTCCAGGACTGGAAATGAGCTATACTGGTTGCAGTAACTCACATATGCAGGGGGTCATGTTTCCACCATAACTAAGCCAAATATGGAGATATGATACTGCAATTTGGTGCAAACACTGAGTAAAAATTACTGATGCATATGGAATAGCTTTGAGATCTACAAAATGGGTTAACCCATGTCACATTGCTCTGTAACCTGCAATGCAGTGGTCTAGCTGCATAAGACCCATGTACCTGGGGGAGACATTTTGGCAGCATAACTAAGCCAAATATTGGGATGTAATGCTGCAATTTGGGCCAAACATTAAGGGAGTGACACTAATAAATATAAAACAGCTTTGGGACTTACATCTATAAAGGAAACTGTTGTCACAAGCTTTCACGACTGGAAAGGAGCCCCACTGATTGCAGTAAAGTAATAAATACTGGGGGTCATGTTTTGACCATAACCAAGCCAAATGTTGAGCTAGAATGCTGCAATTTGGTCCAGACACTAAGTGAATGACCCCAATAAATAAGCAATAGCTTTGAGACCTAAAGACTGGGGTAAACCCGTGTCACAGGGCTCTGTAACCAGCAATGAAGGGGTCTGGCTACGATAAACCATGTACCTGGGGGTGACATTTTGGCGGCATAACTAAGGCAAATATTGGGATGTAATGCTGCAATTTGGGGCAAAGATTAAGTGGGTGACACTAATAAATAGGGAGCAGCTTTGGGACTTACATCTAGGCTTAAGTCTCCTGTAGGACGTTTCCAGGACTGGAAATGAGCTATACTGGTTGCAGTAACTCACATATGCAGGGGGTCATGTTTCCAACATAACTAAGCCAAATATGGAGATATGATACTGCAATTTGGTGCAAACACTGAGTAAAAATTACTGATGCATATGGAATAGCTTTGAGATCTACAAAATGGGTTAACCCATGTCACATTGCTCTGTAACCTGCAATGCAGTGGTCTAGCTGCATAAGACCCATGTACCTGGGGGAGACATTTTGGCAGCATAACTAAGCCAAATATTGGGATGTAATGCTGCAATTTGGGCCAAACATTAAGGGAGTGACACTAATAAATATAGAACAGCTTTGGGACTTACATCTATAAAGGAAACTGTTGTCACAAGCTTTCACGACTGGAAAGGAGCCCCACTGGTTGCAGTAAAGTAATAAATACAGGGGGTCATGTTTTGATCATAACCAAGCCAAATGTTGAGCTAGAATGCTGCAATTTGGTCCAGACACTAAGTGAATGACCCCAATAAATAAGCAATAGCTTTGAGACCTAAAGACTGGGGTAAACCCGTGTCACAGGGCTCTGTAACCAGCAATGAAGGGGTCTGGCTACGATAAACCATGTACCTGGGGGTGACATTTTGGCGGCATAACTAAGGCAAATATTGGGATGTAATGCTGCAATTTGGGCCAAAGATTAAGTGGGTGACACTAATAAATAGGGAGCAGCTTTGGGACTTACATCTAGGCTTAAGTCTCCTGTAGGACGTTTCCAGGACTGGAAATGAGCTATACTGGTTGCAGTAACTCACATATGCAGGGGGTCATGTTTCCACCATAACTAAGCCAAATATGGAGATATGATACTGCAATTTGGTGCAAACACTGAGTAAAAATTACTGATGCATATGGAATAGCTTTGAGATCTACAAAATGGGTTAACCCATGTCACATTGCTCTGTAACCTGCAATGCAGTGGTCTAGCTGCATAAGACCCATGTACCTGGGGGAGACATTTTGGCAGCATAACTAAGCCAAATATTGGGATGTAATGCTGCAATTTGGGCCAAACATTAAGGGAGTGACACTAATAAATATAGAACAGCTTTGGGACTTACATCTATAAAGGAAACTGTTGTCACAAGCTTTCACGACTGGAAAGGAGCCCCACTGATTGCAGTAAAGTAATAAATACTGGGGGTCATGTTTTGACCATAACCAAGCCAAATGTTGAGCTAGAATGCTGCAATTTGGTCCAGACACTAAGTGAATGACCCCAATAAATAAGCAATAGCTTTGAGACCTAAAGACTGGGGTAAACCCGTGTCACAGGGCTCTGTAACCAGCAATGAAGGGGTCTGGCTACGATAAACCATGTACCTGGGGGTGACATTTTGGCGGCATAACTAAGGCAAATATTGGGATGTAATGCTGCAATTTGGGGCAAAGATTAAGTGGGTGACACTAATAAATAGGGAGCAGCTTTGGGACTTACATCTAGGCTTAAGTCTCCTGTAGGACGTTTCCAGGACTGGAAATGAGCTATACTGGTTGCAGTAACTCACATATGCAGGGGGTCATGTTTCCAACATAACTAAGCCAAATATGGAGATATGATACTGCAATTTGGTGCAAACACTGAGTAAAAATTACTGATGCATATGGAATAGCTTTGAGATCTACAAAATGGGTTAACCCATGTCACATTGCTCTGTAACCTGCAATGCAGTGGTCTAGCTGCATAAGACCCATGTACCTGGGGGAGACATTTTGGCAGCATAACTAAGCCAAATATTGGGATGTAATGCTGCAATTTGGGCCAAACATTAAGGGAGTGACACTAATAAATATAGAACAGCTTTGGGACTTACATCTATAAAGGAAACTGTTGTCACAAGCTTTCACGACTGGAAAGGAGCCCCACTGGTTGCAGTAAAGTAATAAATACCGGGGGTCATGTTTTGACCATAACCAAGCCAAATGTTGAGCTAGAATGCTGCAATTTGGTCCAGACACTAAGTGAATGACCCCAATAAATAAGCAATAGCTTTGAGACCTAAAGACTGGGGTAAACCCGTGTCACAGGGCTCTGTAACCAGCAATGAAGGGGTCTGGCTAAGATAAACCATGTACCTGGGGGTGACATTTTGGCGGCATAACTAAGGCAAATATTGGGATGTAATGCTGCAATTTGGGGCAAAGATTAAGTGGGTGACACTAATAAATAGGGAGCAGCTTTGGGACTTACATCTAGGCTTAAGTCTCCTGTAGGACGTTTCCAGGACTGGAAATGAGCTATACTGGTTGCAGTAACTCACATATGCAGGGGGTCATGTTTCCAACATAACTAAGCCAAATATGGAGATATGATACTGCAATTTGGTGCAAACACTGAGTAAAAATTACTGATGCATATGGAATAGCTTTGAGATCTACAAAATGGGTTAACCCATGTCACATTGCTCTGTAACCTGCAATGCAGTGGTCTAGCTGCATAAGACCCATGTACCTGGGGGAGACATTTTGGCAGCATAACTAAGCCAAATATTGGGATGTAATGCTGCAATTTGGGCCAAACATTAAGGGAGTGACACTAATAAATATAGAACAGCTTTGGGACTTACATCTATAAAGGAAACTGTTGTCACAAGCTTTCACGACTGGAAAGGAGCCCCACTGGTTGCAGTAAAGTAATAAATACAGGGGGTCATGTTTTGATCATAACCAAGCCAAATGTTGAGCTAGAATGCTGCAATTTGGTCCAGACACTAAGTGAATGACCCCAATAAATAAGCAATAGCTTTGAGACCTAAAGACTGGGGTAAACCCGTGTCACAGGGCTCTGTAACCAGCAATGAAGGGGTCTGGCTACGATAAACCATGTACCTGGGGGTGACATTTTGGCGGCATAACTAAGGCAAATATTGGGATGTAATGCTGCAATTTGGGCCAAAGATTAAGTGGGTGACACTAATAAATAGGGAGCAGCTTTGGGACTTACATCTAGGCTTAAGTCTCCTGTAGGACGTTTCCAGGACTGGAAATGAGCTATACTGGTTGCAGTAACTCACATATGCAGGGGGTCATGTTTCCACCATAACTAAGCCAAATATGGAGATATGATACTGCAATTTGGTGCAAACACTGAGTAAAAATTACTGATGCATATGGAATAGCTTTGAGATCTACAAAATGGGTTAACCCATGTCACATTGCTCTGTAACCTGCAATGCAGTGGTCTAGCTGCATAAGACCCATGTACCTGGGGGAGACATTTTGGCAGCATAACTAAGCCAAATATTGGGATGTAATGCTGCAATTTGGGCCAAACATTAAGGGAGTGACACTAATAAATATAGAACAGCTTTGGGACTTACATCTATAAAGGAAACTGTCCTCACAAGCTTTCACGACTGGAAAGGAGCCCCACTGGTTGCAGTAAAGTAATATATACCGGGGGTCATGTTTCCACCATAACCAAGCCAAATATTGAGCTAGAATGCTGCAATTTGGTCCAGACACTAAGTGAATGACCCCAATAAATAAGCAATAGCTTTGAGACCTAAAGACTGGGGTAAACCCGTGTCACAGGGCTCTGTAACCAGCAATGAAGGGGTCTGGCTGCGATAAACCATGTACCTGGGGGTGACATTTTGGCGGCATAACTAAGGCAAATATTGGGATGTAATGCTGCAATTTGGGCCAAAGATTAAGTGGGTGACACTAATAAATAGGGAGCAGCTTTGGGACTTACATCTAGGCTTAAGTCTCCTGTAGGACGTTTCCAGGACTGGAAATGAGCTATACTGGTTGCAGTAACTCACATATGCAGGGGGTCATGTTTCCACCATAACTAAGCCAAATATGGAGATATGATACTGCAATTTGGTGCAAACACTGAGTAAAAATTACTGATGCATATGGAATAGCTTTGAGATCTACAAAATGGGTTAACCCATGTCACATTGCTCTGTAACCTGCAATGCAGTGGTCTAGCTGCATAAGACCCATGTACCTGGGGGAGACATTTTGGCAGCATAACTAAGCCAAATATTGGGATGTAATGCTGCAATTTGGGCCAAACATTAAGGGAGTGACACTAATAAATATAGAACAGCTTTGGGACTTACATCTATAAAGGAAACTGTTGTCACAAGCTTTCACGACTGGAAAGGAGCCCCACTGGTTGCAGTAAAGTAATAAATACCGGGGGTCATGTTTTGACCATAACCAAGCCAAATGTTGAGCTAGAATGCTGCAATTTGGTCCAGACACTAAGTGAATGACCCCAATAAATAAGCAATAGCTTTGAGACCTAAAGACTGGGGTAAACCCGTGTCACAGGGCTCTGTAACCAGCAATGAAGGGGTCTGGCTAAGATAAACCATGTACCTGGGGGTGACATTTTGGCGGCATAACTAAGGCAAATATTGGGATGTAATGCTGCAATTTGGGCCAAAGATTAAGTGGGTGACACTAATAAATAGGGAGCAGCTTTGGGACTTACATCTAGGCTTAAGTCTCCTGTAGGACGTTTCCAGGACTGGAAATGAGCTATACTGGTTGCAGTAACTCACATATGCAGGGGTTCATGTTTCCACCATAACTAAGCCAAATATGGAGATATGATACTGCAATTTGGTGCAAACACTGAGTAAAAATTACTGATGCATATGGAATGGCTTTGAGATCTACAAAATGGGTTAACCCATGTCACATTGCTCTGTAACCTGCAATGCAGTGGTCTAGCTGCATAAGACCCATGTACCTGGGGGGGACATTTTGGCAGCATAACTAAGCCAAATATTGGGATGTAATGCTGCAATTTGGGCCAAACATTAAGGGAGTGACACTAATAAATATAGAACAGCTTTGGGACTTACATCTATAAAGGAAACTGTCCTCACAAGCTTTCACGACTGGAAAGGAGCCCCACTGGTTGCAGTAAAGTAATATATACCGGGGGTCATGTTTCCACCATAACCAAGCCAAATATTGAGCTAGAATGCTGGAATTTGGTCCAGACACTAAGTGAATGACCCCAATAAAAAGGCAATAGCTTTGAGGAGACCTAAAGACTGGGGTAAACCCGTGTCACAGGGCTGTGTAACCAGCAATGAAGGGGTCTGGCTGCGATAAACCAAGTACTTGGGGGTGACATTTTGG
This sequence comes from Sabellastarte sp. h YS-2021, assembly GCA_964017235.1. NCBI lineage: Eukaryota > Metazoa > Annelida > Polychaeta > Sabellida > Sabellidae > Sabellastarte > Sabellastarte sp. h YS-2021. The sequence goes on along the minus strand of OZ024938.1, from coordinate 73,742,938 downwards.
CGGCATAACTAAAATCAAATATTGGGATGTAATGCTGCAATTTGGGCCAAAGATTAAGTGGGTGACACTAATAAATAGGGAGCAGCTTTGGGACTTACATCTAGGCTTAAGTCTCCTGTAGGACGTTTCCAGGACTGGAAATGAGCTATACTGGTTGCAGTAACTCACATATGCAGGGGGTCATGTTTCCACCATAACTAAGCCAAATATGGAGATATGATACTGCAATTTGGTGCAAACACTGAGTAAAAATTACTGATGCATATGGAATAGCTTTGAGATCTACAAAATGGGTTAACCCATGTCACATTGCTCTGTAACCTGCAATGCAGTGGTCTAGCTGCATAAGACCCATGTACCTGGGGGAGACATTTTGGCAGCATAACTAAGCCAAATATTGGGATGTAATGCTGCAATTTGGGCCAAACATTAAGGGAGTGACACTAATAAATATAGAACAGCTTTGGGACTTACATCTATAAAGGAAACTGTCCTCACAAGCTTTCACGACTGGAAAGGAGCCCCACTGGTTGCAGTAAAGTAATATATACCGGGGGTCATGTTTCCACCATAACCAAGCCAAATATTGAGCTAGAATGCTGCAATTTGGTCCAGACACTAAGTGAATGACCCCAATAAATAAGCAATAGCTTTGAGACCTAAAGACTGGGGTAAACCCGTGTCACAGGGCTCTGTAACCAGCAATGAAGGGGTCTGGCTGCGATAAACCATGTACCTGGGGGTGACATTTTGGCGGCATAACTAAGGCAAATATTGGGATGTAATGCTGCAATTTGGGCCAAAGATTAAGTGGGTGACACTAATAAATAGGGAGCAGCTTTGGGACTTACATCTAGGCTTAAGTCTCCTGTAGGACGTTTCCAGGACTGGAAATGAGCTATACTGGTTGCAGTAACTCACATATGCAGGGGGTCATGTTTCCACCATAACTAAGCCAAATATGGAGATATGATACTGCAATTTGGTGCAAACACTGAGTAAAAATTACTGATGCATATGGAATAGCTTTGAGATCTACAAAATGGGTTAACCCATGTCACATTGCTCTGTAACCTGCAATGCAGTGGTCTAGCTGCATAAGACCCATGTACCTGGGGGAGACATTTTGGCAGCATAACTAAGCCAAATATTGGGATGTAATGCTGCAATTTGGGCCAAACATTAAGGGAGTGACACTAATAAATATAGAACAGCTTTGGGACTTACATCTATAAAGGAAACTGTTGTCACAAGCTTTCACGACTGGAAAGGAGCCCCACTGGTTGCAGTAAAGTAATAAATACCGGGGGTCATGTTTTGACCATAACCAAGCCAAATGTTGAGCTAGAATGCTGCAATTTGGTCCAGACACTAAGTGAATGACCCCAATAAATAAGCAATAGCTTTGAGACCTAAAGACTGGGGTAAACCCGTGTCACAGGGCTCTGTAACCAGCAATGAAGGGGTCTGGCTAAGATAAACCATGTACCTGGGGGTGACATTTTGGCGGCATAACTAAGGCAAATATTGGGATGTAATGCTGCAATTTGGGCCAAAGATTAAGTGGGTGACACTAATAAATAGGGAGCAGCTTTGGGACTTACATCTAGGCTTAAGTCTCCTGTAGGACGTTTCCAGGACTGGAAATGAGCTATACTGGTTGCAGTAACTCACATATGCAGGGGTTCATGTTTCCACCATAACTAAGCCAAATATGGAGATATGATACTGCAATTTGGTGCAAACACTGAGTAAAAATTACTGATGCATATGGAATGGCTTTGAGATCTACAAAATGGGTTAACCCATGTCACATTGCTCTGTAACCTGCAATGCAGTGGTCTAGCTGCATAAGACCCATGTACCTGGGGGGGACATTTTGGCAGCATAACTAAGCCAAATATTGGGATGTAATGCTGCAATTTGGGCCAAACATTAAGGGAGTGACACTAATAAATATAGAACAGCTTTGGGACTTACATCTATAAAGGAAACTGTCCTCACAAGCTTTCACGACTGGAAAGGAGCCCCACTGGTTGCAGTAAAGTAATATATACCGGGGGTCATGTTTCCACCATAACCAAGCCAAATATTGAGCTAGAATGCTGGAATTTGGTCCAGACACTAAGTGAATGACCCCAATAAAAAGGCAATAGCTTTGAGGAGACCTAAAGACTGGGGTAAACCCGTGTCACAGGGCTGTGTAACCAGCAATGAAGGGGTCTGGCTGCGATAAACCAAGTACTTGGGGGTGACATTTTGGCGGCATAACTAAAATCAAATATTGGGATGTAATGCTGCAATTTGGGCCAAAGATTAAGTGGGTGACACTAATAAATAGGGAGCAGCTTTGGGACTTACATCTAGGCTTAAGTCTCCTGTAGGACGTTTCCAGGACTGGAAATGAGCTATACTGGTTGCAGTAACTCACATATGCAGGGGGTCATGTTTCCACCATAACTAAGCCAAATATGGAGATATGATACTGCAATTTGGTGCAAACACTGAGTAAAAATTACTGATGCATATGGAATAGCTTTGAGATCTACAAAATGGGTTAACCCATGTCACATTGCTCTGTAACCTGCAATGCAGTGGTCTAGCTGCATAAGACCCATGTACCTGGGGGAGACATTTTGGCAGCATAACTAAGCCAAATATTGGGATGTAATGCTGCAATTTGGGCCAAACATTAAGGGAGTGACACTAATAAATATAGAACAGCTTTGGGACTTACATCTATAAAGGAAACTGTTGTCACAAGCTTTCACGACTGGAAAGGAGCCCCACTGGTTGCAGTAAAGTAATAAATACAGGGGGTCATGTTTTGATCATAACCAAGCCAAATGTTGAGCTAGAATGCTGCAATTTGGTCCAGACACTAAGTGAATGACCCCAATAAATAAGCAATAGCTTTGAGACCTAAAGACTGGGGTAAACCCGTGTCACAGGGCTCTGTAACCAGCAATGAAGGGGTCTGGCTACGATAAACCATGTACCTGGGGGTGACATTTTGGCGGCATAACTAAGGCAAATATTGGGATGTAATGCTGCAATTTGGGGCAAAGATTAAGTGGGTGACACTAATAAATAGGGAGCAGCTTTGGGACTTACATCTAGGCTTAAGTCTCCTGTAGGACGTTTCCAGGACTGGAAATGAGCTATACTGGTTGCAGTAACTCACATATGCAGGGGGTCATGTTTCCAACATAACTAAGCCAAATATGGAGATATGATACTGCAATTTGGTGCAAACACTGAGTAAAAATTACTGATGCATATGGAATAGCTTTGAGATCTACAAAATGGGTTAACCCATGTCACATTGCTCTGTAACCTGCAATGCAGTGGTCTAGCTGCATAAGACCCATGTACCTGGGGGGGACATTTTGGCAGCATAACTAAGCCAAATATTGGGATGTAATGCTTCAATTTGGGCCAAACATTAAGGGAGTGACACTAATAAATATAGAACAGCTTTGGGACTTACATCTATAAAGGAAACTGTCCTCACAAGCTTTCACGACTGGAAAGGAGCCCCACTGGTTGCAGTAAAGTAATATATACCGGGGGTCATGTTTCCACCATAACCAAGCCAAATATTGAGCTAGAATGCTGAAATTTGGTCCAGACACTAAGTGAATGACCCCAATAAAAAGGCAATAGCTTTGAGGAGACCTAAAGACTGGGGTAAACCCGTGTCACAGGGCTCTGTAACCAGCAATGAAGGGGTCTGGCTGCGATAAACCATGTACCTGGGGGTGACATTTTGGCGGCATAACTAAAATCAAATTTGGGATGTAATGCTGCAATTTGGGCCAAAGATTAAGTGGGTGACACTAATAAATAGGGAGCAGCTTTGGGACTTACATCTAGGCTTAAGTCTCCTGTAGGACGTTTCCAGGACTGGAAAAGAGCTATACTGGTTGCAGTAACTCACATATGCAGGGGGTCATGTTTCCACCATAACTAAGCCAAATATGGAGATATGATACTGCAATTTGGTGCAAACACTGAGTAAAAATTACTGATGCATATGGAATAGCTTTGAGATCTACAAAATGGGTTAACCCATGTCACATTGCTCTGTAACCTGCAATGCAGTGGTCTAGCTGCATAAGACCCATGTACCTGGGGGAGACATTTTGGCAGCATAACTAAGCCAAATATTGGGATGTAATGCTGCAATTTGGGCCAAACATTAAGGGAGTGACACTAATAAATATAGAACAGCTTTGGGACTTACATCTATAAAGGAAACTGTTGTCACAAGCTTTCACGACTGGAAAGGAGCCCCACTGGTTGCAGTAAAGTAATAAATACCGGGGGTCATGTTTTGACCATAACCAAGCCAAATGTTGAGCTAGAATGCTGCAATTTGGTCCAGACACTAAGTGAATGACCCCAATAAATAAGCAATAGCTTTGAGACCTAAAGACTGGGGTAAACCCGTGTCACAGGGCTCTGTAACCAGCAATGAAGGGGTCTGGCTAAGATAAACCATGTACCTGGGGGTGACATTTTGGCGGCATAACTAAGGCAAATATTGGGATGTAATGCTGCAATTTGGGCCAAAGATTAAGTGGGTGACACTAATAAATAGGGAGCAGCTTTGGGACTTACATCTAGGCTTAAGTCTCCTGTAGGACGTTTCCAGGACTGGAAATGAGCTATACTGGTTGCAGTAACTCACATATGCAGGGGTTCATGTTTCCACCATAACTAAGCCAAATATGGAGATATGATACTGCAATTTGGTGCAAACACTGAGTAAAAATTACTGATGCATATGGAATGGCTTTGAGATCTACAAAATGGGTTAACCCATGTCACATTGCTCTGTAACCTGCAATGCAGTGGTCTAGCTGCATAAGACCCATGTACCTGGGGGGGACATTTTGGCAGCATAACTAAGCCAAATATTGGGATGTAATGCTGCAATTTGGGCCAAACATTAAGGGAGTGACACTAATAAATATAGAACAGCTTTGGGACTTACATCTATAAAGGAAACTGTCCTCACAAGCTTTCACGACTGGAAAGGAGCCCCACTGGTTGCAGTAAAGTAATATATACCGGGGGTCATGTTTCCACCATAACCAAGCCAAATATTGAGCTAGAATGCTGGAATTTGGTCCAGACACTAAGTGAATGACCCCAATAAAAAGGCAATAGCTTTGAGGAGACCTAAAGACTGGGGTAAACCCGTGTCACAGGGCTGTGTAACCAGCAATGAAGGGGTCTGGCTGCGATAAACCAAGTACTTGGGGGTGACATTTTGGCGGCATAACTAAAATCAAATATTGGGATGTAATGCTGCAATTTGGGCCAAAGATTAAGTGGGTGACACTAATAAATAGGGAGCAGCTTTGGGACTTACATCTAGGCTTAAGTCTCCTGTAGGACGTTTCCAGGACTGGAAATGAGCTATACTGGTTGCAGTAACTCACATATGCAGGGGGTCATGTTTCCACCATAACTAAGCCAAATATGGAGATATGATACTGCAATTTGGTGCAAACACTGAGTAAAAATTACTGATGCATATGGAATAGCTTTGAGATCTACAAAATGGGTTAACCCATGTCACATTGCTCTGTAACCTGCAATGCAGTGGTCTAGCTGCATAAGACCCATGTACCTGGGGGAGACATTTTGGCAGCATAACTAAGCCAAATATTGGGATGTAATGCTGCAATTTGGGCCAAACATTAAGGGAGTGACACTAATAAATATAGAACAGCTTTGGGACTTACATCTATAAAGGAAACTGTTGTCACAAGCTTTCACGACTGGAAAGGAGCCCCACTGGTTGCAGTAAAGTAATAAATACAGGGGGTCATGTTTTGATCATAACCAAGCCAAATGTTGAGCTAGAATGCTGCAATTTGGTCCAGACACTAAGTGAATGACCCCAATAAATAAGCAATAGCTTTGAGACCTAAAGACTGGGGTAAACCCGTGTCACAGGGCTCTGTAACCAGCAATGAAGGGGTCTGGCTACGATAAACCATGTACCTGGGGGTGACATTTTGGCGGCATAACTAAGGCAAATATTGGGATGTAATGCTGCAATTTGGGGCAAAGATTAAGTGGGTGACACTAATAAATAGGGAGCAGCTTTGGGACTTACATCTAGGCTTAAGTCTCCTGTAGGACGTTTCCAGGACTGGAAATGAGCTATACTGGTTGCAGTAACTCACATATGCAGGGGGTCATGTTTCCAACATAACTAAGCCAAATATGGAGATATGATACTGCAATTTGGTGCAAACACTGAGTAAAAATTACTGATGCATATGGAATAGCTTTGAGATCTACAAAATGGGTTAACCCATGTCACATTGCTCTGTAACCTGCAATGCAGTGGTCTAGCTGCATAAGACCCATGTACCTGGGGGGGACATTTTGGCAGCATAACTAAGCCAAATATTGGGATGTAATGCTGCAATTTGGGCCAAACATTAAGGGAGTGACACTAATAAATATAGAACAGCTTTGGGACTTACATCTATAAAGGAAACTGTCCTCACAAGCTTTCACGACTGGAAAGGAGCCCCACTGGTTGCAGTAAAGTAATATATACCGGGGGTCATGTTTCCACCATAACCAAGCCAAATATTGAGCTAGAATGCTGAAATTTGGTCCAGACACTAAGTGAATGACCCCAATAAAAAGGCAATAGCTTTGAGGAGACCTAAAGACTGGGGTAAACCCGTGTCACAGGGCTCTGTAACCAGCAATGAAGGGGTCTGGCTGCGATAAACCATGTACCTGGGGGTGACATTTTGGCGGCATAACTAAAATCAAATTTGGGATGTAATGCTGCAATTTGGGCCAAAGATTAAGTGGGTGACACTAATAAATAGGGAGCAGCTTTGGGACTTACATCTAGGCTTAAGTCTCCTGTAGGACGTTTCCAGGACTGGAAAAGAGCTATACTGGTTGCAGTAACTCACATATGCAGGGGGTCATGTTTCCACCATAACTAAGCCAAATATGGAGATATGATACTGCAATTTGGTGCAAACACTGAGTAAAAATTACTGATGCATATGGAATAGCTTTGAGATCTACAAAATGGGTTAACCCATGTCACATTGCTCTGTAACCTGCAATGCAGTGGTCTAGCTGCATAAGACCCATGTACCTGGGGGAGACATTTTGGCAGCATAACTAAGCCAAATATTGGGATGTAATGCTGCAATTTGGGCCAAACATTAAGGGAGTGACACTAATAAATATAGAACAGCTTTGGGACTTACATCTATAAAGGAAACTGTTGTCACAAGCTTTCACGACTGGAAAGGAGCCCCACTGGTTGCAGTAAAGTAATAAATACAGGGGGTCATGTTTTGATCATAACCAAGCCAAATGTTGAGCTAGAATGCTGCAATTTGGTCCAGACACTAAGTGAATGACCCCAATAAATAAGCAATAGCTTTGAGACCTAAAGACTGGGGTAAACCCGTGTCACAGGGCTCTGTAACCAGCAATGAAGGGGTCTGGCTACGATAAACCATGTACCTGGGGGTGACATTTTGGCGGCATAACTAAGGCAAATATTGGGATGTAATGCTGCAATTTGGGGCAAAGATTAAGTGGGTGACACTAATAAATAGGGAGCAGCTTTGGGACTTACATCTAGGCTTAAGTCTCCTGTAGGACGTTTCCAGGACTGGAAATGAGCTATACTGGTTGCAGTAACTCACATATGCAGGGGGTCATGTTTCCAACATAACTAAGCCAAATATGGAGATATGATACTGCAATTTGGTGCAAACACTGAGTAAAAATTACTGATGCATATGGAATAGCTTTGAGATCTACAAAATGGGTTAACCCATGTCACATTGCTCTGTAACCTGCAATGCAGTGGTCTAGCTGCATAAGACCCATGTACCTGGGGGGGACATTTTGGCAGCATAACTAAGCCAAATATTGGGATGTAATGCTGCAATTTGGGCCAAACATTAAGGGAGTGACACTAATAAATATAGAACAGCTTTGGGACTTACATCTATAAAGGAAACTGTCCTCACAAGCTTTCACGACTGGAAAGGAGCCCCACTGGTTGCAGTAAAGTAATATATACCGGGGGTCATGTTTCCACCATAACCAAGCCAAATATTGAGCTAGAATGCTGAAATTTGGTCCAGACACTAAGTGAATGACCCCAATAAAAAGGCAATAGCTTTGAGGAGACCTAAAGACTGGGGTAAACCCGTGTCACAGGGCTCTGTAACCAGCAATGAAGGGGTCTGGCTGCGATAAACCATGTACCTGGGGGTGACATTTTGGCGGCATAACTAAAATCAAATTTGGGATGTAATGCTGCAATTTGGGCCAAAGATTAAGTGGGTGACACTAATAAATAGGGAGCAGCTTTGGGACTTACATCTAGGCTTAAGTCTCCTGTAGGACGTTTCCAGGACTGGAAAAGAGCTATACTGGTTGCAGTAACTCACATATGCAGGGGGTCATGTTTCCACCATAACTAAGCCAAATATGGAGATATGATACTGCAATTTGGTGCAAACACTGAGTAAAAATTACTGATGCATATGGAATAGCTTTGAGATCTACAAAATGGGTTAACCCATGTCACATTGCTCTGTAACCTGCAATGCAGTGGTCTAGCTGCATAAGACCCATGTACCTGGGGGAGACATTTTGGCAGCATAACTAAGCCAAATATTGGGATGTAATGCTGCAATTTGGGCCAAACATTAAGGGAGTGACACTAATAAATATAGAACAGCTTTGGGACTTACATCTATAAAGGAAACTGTTGTCACAAGCTTTCACGACTGGAAAGGAGCCCCACTGGTTGCAGTAAAGTAATAAATACCGGGGGTCATGTTTTGACCATAACCAAGCCAAATGTTGAGCTAGAATGCTGCAATTTGGTCCAGACACTAAGTGAATGACCCCAATAAATAAGCAATAGCTTTGAGACCTAAAGACTGGGGTAAACCCGTGTCACAGGGCTCTGTAACCAGCAATGAAGGGGTCTGGCTAAGATAAACCATGTACCTGGGGGTGACATTTTGGCGGCATAACTAAGGCAAATATTGGGATGTAATGCTGCAATTTGGGCCAAAGATTAAGTGGGTGACACTAATAAATAGGGAGCAGCTTTGGGACTTACATCTAGGCTTAAGTCTCCTGTAGGACGTTTCCAGGACTGGAAATGAGCTATACTGGTTGCAGTAACTCACATATGCAGGGGTTCATGTTTCCACCATAACTAAGCCAAATATGGAGATATGATACTGCAATTTGGTGCAAACACTGAGTAAAAATTACTGATGCATATGGAATGGCTTTGAGATCTACAAAATGGGTTAACCCATGTCACATTGCTCTGTAACCTGCAATGCAGTGGTCTAGCTGCATAAGACCCATGTACCTGGGGGGGACATTTTGGCAGCATAACTAAGCCAAATATTGGGATGTAATGCTGCAATTTGGGCCAAACATTAAGGGAGTGACACTAATAAATATAGAACAGCTTTGGGACTTACATCTATAAAGGAAACTGTCCTCACAAGCTTTCACGACTGGAAAGGAGCCCCACTGGTTGCAGTAAAGTAATATATACCGGGGGTCATGTTTCCACCATAACCAAGCCAAATATTGAGCTAGAATGCTGGAATTTGGTCCAGACACTAAGTGAATGACCCCAATAAAAAGGCAATAGCTTTGAGGAGACCTAAAGACTGGGGTAAACCCGTGTCACAGGGCTGTGTAACCAGCAATGAAGGGGTCTGGCTGCGATAAACCAAGTACTTGGGGGTGACATTTTGGCGGCATAACTAAAATCAAATATTGGGATGTAATGCTGCAATTTGGGCCAAAGATTAAGTGGGTGACACTAATAAATAGGGAGCAGCTTTGGGACTTACATCTAGGCTTAAGTCTCCTGTAGGACGTTTCCAGGACTGGAAATGAGCTATACTGGTTGCAGTAACTCACATATGCAGGGGGTCATGTTTCCACCATAACTAAGCCAAATATGGAGATATGATACTGCAATTTGGTGCAAACACTGAGTAAAAATTACTGATGCATATGGAATAGCTTTGAGATCTACAAAATGGGTTAACCCATGTCACATTGCTCTGTAACCTGCAATGCAGTGGTCTAGCTGCATAAGACCCATGTACCTGGGGGAGACATTTTGGCAGCATAACTAAGCCAAATATTGGGATGTAATGCTGCAATTTGGGCCAAACATTAAGGGAGTGACACTAATAAATATAGAACAGCTTTGGGACTTACAGCTATAAAGGAAACTGTTGTCACAAGCTTTCACGACTGGAAAGGAGCCCCACTGGTTGCAGTAAAGTAATAAATACAGGGGGTCATGTTTTGATCATAACCAAGCCAAATGTTGAGCTAGAATGCTGCAATTTGGTCCAGACACTAAGTGAATGACCCCAATAAATAAGCAATAGCTTTGAGACCTAAAGACTGGGGTAAACCCGTGTCACAGGGCTCTGTAACCAGCAATGAAGGGGTCTGGCTACGATAAACCATGTACCTGGGGGTGACATTTTGGCGGCATAACTAAGGCAAATATTGGGATGTAATGCTGCAATTTGGGGCAAAGATTAAGTGGGTGACACTAATAAATAGGGAGCAGCTTTGGGACTTACATCTAGGCTTAAGTCTCCTGTAGGACGTTTCCAGGACTGGAAATGAGCTATACTGGTTGCAGTAACTCACATATGCAGGGGGTCATGTTTCCAACATAACTAAGCCAAATATGGAGATATGATACTGCAATTTGGTGCAAACACTGAGTAAAAATTACTGATGCATATGGAATAGCTTTGAGATCTACAAAATGGGTTAACCCATGTCACATTGCTCTGTAACCTGCAATGCAGTGGTCTAGCTGCATAAGACCCATGTACCTGGGGGGGACATTTTGGCAGCATAACTAAGCCAAATATTGGGATGTAATGCTGCAATTTGGGCCAAACATTAAGGGAGTGACACTAATAAATATAGAACAGCTTTGGGACTTACATCTATAAAGGAAACTGTCCTCACAAGCTTTCACGACTGGAAAGGAGCCCCACTGGTTGCAGTAAAGTAATATATACCGGGGGTCATGTTTCCACCATAACCAAGCCAAATATTGAGCTAGAATGCTGAAATTTGGTCCAGACACTAAGTGAATGACCCCAATAAAAAGGCAATAGCTTTGAGGAGACCTAAAGACTGGGGTAAACCCGTGTCACAGGGCTCTGTAACCAGCAATGAAGGGGTCTGGCTGCGATAAACCATGTACCTGGGGGTGACATTTTGGCGGCATAACTAAAATCAAATTTGGGATGTAATGCTGCAATTTGGGCCAAAGATTAAGTGGGTGACACTAATAAATAGGGAGCAGCTTTGGGACTTACATCTAGGCTTAAGTCTCCTGTAGGACGTTTCCAGGACTGGAAAAGAGCTATACTGGTTGCAGTAACTCACATATGCAGGGGGTCATGTTTCCACCATAACTAAGCCAAATATGGAGATATGATACTGCAATTTGGTGCAAACACTGAGTAAAAATTACTGATGCATATGGAATAGCTTTGAGATCTACAAAATGGGTTAACCCATGTCACATTGCTCTGTAACCTGCAATGCAGTGGTCTAGCTGCATAAGACCCATGTACCTGGGGGAGACATTTTGGCAGCATAACTAAGCCAAATATTGGGATGTAATGCTGCAATTTGGGCCAAACATTAAGGGAGTGACACTAATAAATATAGAACAGCTTTGGGACTTACATCTATAAAGGAAACTGTTGTCACAAGCTTTCACGACTGGAAAGGAGCCCCACTGGTTGCAGTAAAGTAATAAATACAGGGGGTCATGTTTTGATCATAACCAAGCCAAATGTTGAGCTAGAATGCTGCAATTTGGTCCAGACACTAAGTGAATGACCCCAATAAATAAGCAATAGCTTTGAGACCTAAAGACTGGGGTAAACCCGTGTCACAGGGCTCTGTAACCAGCAATGAAGGGGTCTGGCTACGATAAACCATGTACCTGGGGGTGACATTTTGGCGGCATAACTAAGGCAAATATTGGGATGTAATGCTGCAATTTGGGGCAAAGATTAAGTGGGTGACACTAATAAATAGGGAGCAGCTTTGGGACTTACATCTAGGCTTAAGTCTCCTGTAGGACGTTTCCAGGACTGGAAATGAGCTATACTGGTTGCAGTAACTCACATATGCAGGGGGTCATGTTTCCAACATAACTAAGCCAAATATGGAGATATGATACTGCAATTTGGTGCAAACACTGAGTAAAAATTACTGATGCATATGGAATAGCTTTGAGATCTACAAAATGGGTTAACCCATGTCACATTGCTCTGTAACCTGCAATGCAGTGGTCTAGCTGCATAAGACCCATGTACCTGGGGGGGACATTTTGGCAGCATAACTAAGCCAAATATTGGGATGTAATGCTGCAATTTGGGCCAAACATTAAGGGAGTGACACTAATAAATATAGAACAGCTTTGGGACTTACATCTATAAAGGAAACTGTCCTCACAAGCTTTCACGACTGGAAAGGAGCCCCACTGGTTGCAGTAAAGTAATATATACCGGGGGTCATGTTTCCACCATAACCAAGCCAAATATTGAGCTAGAATGCTGAAATTTGGTCCAGACACTAAGTGAATGACCCCAATAAAAAGGCAATAGCTTTGAGGAGACCTAAAGACTGGGGTAAACCCGTGTCACAGGGCTCTGTAACCAGCAATGAAGGGGTCTGGCTGCGATAAACCATGTACCTGGGGGTGACATTTTGGCGGCATAACTAAAATCAAATTTGGGATGTAATGCTGCAATTTGGGCCAAAGATTAAGTGGGTGACACTAATAAATAGGGAGCAGCTTTGGGACTTACATCTAGGCTTAAGTCTCCTGTAGGACGTTTCCAGGACTGGAAAAGAGCTATACTGGTTGCAGTAACTCACATATGCAGGGGGTCATGTTTCCACCATAACTAAGCCAAATATGGAGATATGATACTGCAATTTGGTGCAAACACTGAGTAAAAATTACTGATGCATATGGAATAGCTTTGAGATCTACAAAATGGGTTAACCCATGTCACATTGCTCTGTAACCTGCAATGCAGTGGTCTAGCTGCATAAGACCCATGTACCTGGGGGAGACATTTTGGCAGCATAACTAAGCCAAATATTGGGATGTAATGCTGCAATTTGGGCCAAACATTAAGGGAGTGACACTAATAAATATAGAACAGCTTTGGGACTTACATCTATAAAGGAAACTGTTGTCACAAGCTTTCACGACTGGAAAGGAGCCCCACTGGTTGCAGTAAAGTAATAAATTCCGGGGGTCATGTTTTGACCATAACCAAGCCAAATGTTGAGCTAGAATGCTGCAATTTGGTCCAGACACTAAGTGAATGACCCCAATAAATAAGCAATAGCTTTGAGACCTAAAGACTGGGGTAAACCCGTGTCACAGGGCTGTGTAACCAGCAATGAAGGGGTCTGGCTGCGATAAACCAAGTACTTGGGGGTGACATTTTGGCGGCATAACTAAAATCAAATATTGGGATGTAATGCTGCAATTTGGGCCAAAGATTAAGTGGGTGACACTAATAAATAGGGAGCAGCTTTGGGACTTACATCTAGGCTTAAGTCTCCTGTAGGACGTTTCCAGGACTGGAAATGAGCTATACTGGTTGCAGTAACTCACATATGCAGGGGGTCATGTTTCCACCATAACTAAGCCAAATATGGAGATATGATACTGCAATTTGGTGCAAACACTGAGTAAAAATTACTGATGCATATGGAATAGCTTTGAGATCTACAAAATGGGTTAACCCATGTCACATTGCTCTGTAACCTGCAATGCAGTGGTCTAGCTGCATAAGACCCATGTACCTGGGGGAGACATTTTGGCAGCATAACTAAGCCAAATATTGGGATGTAATGCTGCAATTTGGGCCAAACATTAAGGGAGTGACACTAATAAATATAGAACAGCTTTGGGACTTACATCTATAAAGGAAACTGTTGTCACAAGCTTTCACGACTGGAAAGGAGCCCCACTGGTTGCAGTAAAGTAATAAATACAGGGGGTCATGTTTTGATCATAACCAAGCCAAATGTTGAGCTAGAATGCTGCAATTTGGTCCAGACACTAAGTGAATGACCCCAATAAATAAGCAATAGCTTTGAGACCTAAAGACTGGGGTAAACCCGTGTCACAGGGCTCTGTAACCAGCAATGAAGGGGTCTGGCTACGATAAACCATGTACCTGGGGGTGACATTTTGGCGGCATAACTAAGGCAAATATTGGGATGTAATGCTGCAATTTGGGCCAAAGATTAAGTGGGTGACACTAATAAATAGGGAGCAGCTTTGGGACTTACATCTAGGCTTAAGTCTCCTGTAGGACGTTTCCAGGACTGGAAATGAGCTATACTGGTTGCAGTAACTCACATATGCAGGGGGTCATGTTTCCACCATAACTAAGCCAAATATGGAGATATGATACTGCAATTTGGTGCAAACACTGAGTAAAAATTACTGATGCATATGGAATAGCTTTGAGATCTACAAAATGGGTTAACCCATGTCACATTGCTCTGTAACCTGCAATGCAGTGGTCTAGCTGCATAAGACCCATGTACCTGGGGGAGACATTTTGGCAGCATAACTAAGCCAAATATTGGGATGTAATGCTGCAATTTGGGCCAAACATTAAGGGAGTGACACTAATAAATATAGAACAGCTTTGGGACTTACATCTATAAAGGAAACTGTCCTCACAAGCTTTCACGACTGGAAAGGAGCCCCACTGGTTGCAGTAAAGTAATATATACCGGGGGTCATGTTTCCACCATAACCAAGCCAAATATTGAGCTAGAATGCTGGAATTTGGTCCAGACACTAAGTGAATGACCCCAATAAAAAGGCAATAGCTTTGAGGAGACCTAAAGACTGGGGTAAACCCGTGTCACAGGGCTGTGTAACCAGCAATGAAGGGGTCTGGCTGCGATAAACCAAGTACTTGGGGGTGACATTTTGGCGGCATAACTAAAATCAAATATTGGGATGTAATGCTGCAATTTGGGCCAAAGATTAAGTGGGTGACACTAATAAATAGGGAGCAGCTTTGGGACTTACATCTAGGCTTAAGTCTCCTGTAGGACGTTTCCAGGACTGGAAATGAGCTATACTGGTTGCAGTAACTCACATATGCAGGGGGTCATGTTTCCACCATAACTAAGCCAAATATGGAGATATGATACTGCAATTTGGTGCAAACACTGAGTAAAAATTACTGATGCATATGGAATAGCTTTGAGATCTACAAAATGGGTTAACCCATGTCACATTGCTCTGTAACCTGCAATGCAGTGGTCTAGCTGCATAAGACCCATGTACCTGGGGGAGACATTTTGGCAGCATAACTAAGCCAAATATTGGGATGTAATGCTGCAATTTGGGCCAAACATTAAGGGAGTGACACTAATAAATATAGAACAGCTTTGGGACTTACATCTATAAAGGAAACTGTCCTCACAAGCTTTCACGACTGGAAAGGAGCCCCACTGGTTGCAGTAAAGTAATATATACCGGGGGTCATGTTTCCACCATAACCAAGCCAAATATTGAGCTAGAATGCTGCAATTTGGTCCAGACACTAAGTGAATGACCCCAATAAATAAGCAATAGCTTTGAGACCTAAAGACTGGGGTAAACCCGTGTCACAGGGCTCTGTAACCAGCAATGAAGGGGTCTGGCTGCGATAAACCATGTACCTGGGGGTGACATTTTGGCGGCATAACTAAGGCAAATATTGGGATGTAATGCTGCAATTTGGGCCAAAGATTAAGTGGGTGACACTAATAAATAGGGAGCAGCTTTGGGACTTACATCTAGGCTTAAGTCTCCTGTAGGACGTTTCCAGGACTGGAAATGAGCTATACTGGTTGCAGTAACTCACATATGCAGGGGGTCATGTTTCCACCATAACTAAGCCAAATATGGAGATATGATACTGCAATTTGGTGCAAACACTGAGTAAAAATTACTGATGCATATGGAATAGCTTTGAGATCTACAAAATGGGTTAACCCATGTCACATTGCTCTGTAACCTGCAATGCAGTGGTCTAGCTGCATAAGACCCATGTACCTGGGGGAGACATTTTGGCAGCATAACTAAGCCAAATATTGGGATGTAATGCTGCAATTTGGGCCAAACATTAAGGGAGTGACACTAATAAATATAGAACAGCTTTGGGACTTACATCTATAAAGGAAACTGTTGTCACAAGCTTTCACGACTGGAAAGGAGCCCCACTGGTTGCAGTAAAGTAATAAATACCGGGGGTCATGTTTTGACCATAACCAAGCCAAATGTTGAGCTAGAATGCTGCAATTTGGTCCAGACACTAAGTGAATGACCCCAATAAATAAGCAATAGCTTTGAGACCTAAAGACTGGGGTAAACCCGTGTCACAGGGCTCTGTAACCAGCAATGAAGGGGTCTGGCTAAGATAAACCATGTACCTGGGGGTGACATTTTGGCGGCATAACTAAGGCAAATATTGGGATGTAATGCTGCAATTTGGGCCAAAGATTAAGTGGGTGACACTAATAAATAGGGAGCAGCTTTGGGACTTACATCTAGGCTTAAGTCTCCTGTAGGACGTTTCCAGGACTGGAAATGAGCTATACTGGTTGCAGTAACTCACATATGCAGGGGTTCATGTTTCCACCATAACTAAGCCAAATATGGAGATATGATACTGCAATTTGGTGCAAACACTGAGTAAAAATTACTGATGCATATGGAATGGCTTTGAGATCTACAAAATGGGTTAACCCATGTCACATTGCTCTGTAACCTGCAATGCAGTGGTCTAGCTGCATAAGACCCATGTACCTGGGGGGGACATTTTGGCAGCATAACTAAGCCAAATATTGGGATGTAATGCTGCAATTTGGGCCAAACATTAAGGGAGTGACACTAATAAATATAGAACAGCTTTGGGACTTACATCTATAAAGGAAACTGTCCTCACAAGCTTTCACGACTGGAAAGGAGCCCCACTGGTTGCAGTAAAGTAATATATACCGGGGGTCATGTTTCCACCATAACCAAGCCAAATATTGAGCTAGAATGCTGGAATTTGGTCCAGACACTAACTGAATGACCCCAATAAAAAGGCAATAGCTTTGAGGAGACCTAAAGACTGGGGTAAACCCGTGTCACAGGGCTGTGTAACCAGCAATGAAGGGGTCTGGCTGCGATAAACCAAGTACTTGGGGGTGACATTTTGGCGGCATAACTAAAATCAAATATTGGGATGTAATGCTGCAATTTGGGCCAAAGATTAAGTGGGTGACACTAATAAATAGGGAGCAGCTTTGGGACTTACATCTAGGCTTAAGTCTCCTGTAGGACGTTTCCAGGACTGGAAATGAGCTATACTGGTTGCAGTAACTCACATATGCAGGGGGTCATGTTTCCACCATAACTAAGCCAAATATGGAGATATGATACTGCAATTTGGTGCAAACACTGAGTAAAAATTACTGATGCATATGGAATAGCTTTGAGATCTACAAAATGGGTTAACCCATGTCACATTGCTCTGTAACCTGCAATGCAGTGGTCTAGCTGCATAAGACCCATGTACCTGGGGGAGACATTTTGGCAGCATAACTAAGCCAAATATTGGGATGTAATGCTGCAATTTGGGCCAAACATTAAGGGAGTGACACTAATAAATATAGAACAGCTTTGGGACTTACATCTATAAAGGAAACTGTTGTCACAAGCTTTCACGACTGGAAAGGAGCCCCACTGGTTGCAGTAAAGTAATAAATACAGGGGGTCATGTTTTGATCATAACCAAGCCAAATGTTGAGCTAGAATGCTGCAATTTGGTCCAGACACTAAGTGAATGACCCCAATAAATAAGCAATAGCTTTGAGACCTAAAGACTGGGGTAAACCCGTGTCACAGGGCTCTGTAACCAGCAATGAAGGGGTCTGGCTACGATAAACCATGTACCTGGGGGTGACATTTTGGCGGCATAACTAAGGCAAATATTGGGATGTAATGCTGCAATTTGGGGCAAAGATTAAGTGGGTGACACTAATAAATAGGGAGCAGCTTTGGGACTTACATCTAGGCTTAAGTCTCCTGTAGGACGTTTCCAGGACTGGAAATGAGCTATACTGGTTGCAGTAACTCACATATGCAGGGGGTCATGTTTCCAACATAACTAAGCCAAATATGGAGATATGATACTGCAATTTGGTGCAAACACTGAGTAAAAATTACTGATGCATATGGAATAGCTTTGAGATCTACAAAATGGGTTAACCCATGTCACATTGCTCTGTAACCTGCAATGCAGTGGTCTAGCTGCATAAGACCCATGTACCTGGGGGGGACATTTTGGCAGCATAACTAAGCCAAATATTGGGATGTAATGCTGCAATTTGGGCCAAACATTAAGGGAGTGACACTAATAAATATAGAACAGCTTTGGGACTTACATCTATAAAGGAAACTGTCCTCACAAGCTTTCACGACTGGAAAGGAGCCCCACTGGTTGCAGTAAAGTAATATATACCGGGGGTCATGTTTCCACCATAACCAAGCCAAATATTGAGCTAGAATGCTGGAATTTGGTCCAGACACTAAGTGAATGACCCCAATAAAAAGGCAATAGCTTTGAGGAGACCTAAAGACTGGGGTAAACCCGTGTCACAGGGCTGTGTAACCAGCAATGAAGGGGTCTGGCTGCGATAAACCAAGTACTTGGGGGTGACATTTTGGCGGCATAACTAAAATCAAATATTGGGATGTAATGCTGCAATTTGGGCCAAAGATTAAGTGGGTGACACTAATAAATAGGGAGCAGCTTTGGGACTTACATCTAGGCTTAAGTCTCCTGTAGGACGTTTCCAGGACTGGAAATGAGCTATACTGGTTGCAGTAACTCACATATGCAGGGGGTCATGTTTCCACCATAACTAAGCCAAATATGGAGATATGATACTGCAATTTGGTGCAAACACTGAGTAAAAATTACTGATGCATATGGAATAGCTTTGAGATCTACAAAATGGGTTAACCCATGTCACATTGCTCTGTAACCTGCAATGCAGTGGTCTAGCTGCATAAGACCCATGTACCTGGGGGAGACATTTTGGCAGCATAACTAAGCCAAATATTGGGATGTAATGCTGCAATTTGGGCCAAACATTAAGGGAGTGACACTAATAAATATAGAACAGCTTTGGGACTTACATCTATAAAGGAAACTGTTGTCACAAGCTTTCACGACTGGAAAGGAGCCCCACTGGTTGCAGTAAAGTAATAAATACAGGGGGTCATGTTTTGATCATAACCAAGCCAAATGTTGAGCTAGAATGCTGCAATTTGGTCCAGACACTAAGTGAATGACCCCAATAAATAAGCAATAGCTTTGAGACCTAAAGACTGGGGTAAACCCGTGTCACAGGGCTCTGTAACCAGCAATGAAGGGGTCTGGCTACGATAAACCATGTACCTGGGGGTGACATTTTGGCGGCATAACTAAGGCAAATATTGGGATGTAATGCTGCAATTTGGGGCAAAGATTAAGTGGGTGACACTAATAAATAGGGAGCAGCTTTGGGACTTACATCTAGGCTTAAGTCTCCTGTAGGACGTTTCCAGGACTGGAAATGAGCTATACTGGTTGCAGTAACTCACATATGCAGGGGGTCATGTTTCCAACATAACTAAGCCAAATATGGAGATATGATACTGCAATTTGGTGCAAACACTGAGTAAAAATTACTGATGCATATGGAATAGCTTTGAGATCTACAAAATGGGTTAACCCATGTCACATTGCTCTGTAACCTGCAATGCAGTGGTCTAGCTGCATAAGACCCATGTACCTGGGGGGGACATTTTGGCAGCATAACTAAGCCAAATATTGGGATGTAATGCTGCAATTTGGGCCAAACATTAAGGGAGTGACACTAATAAATATAGAACAGCTTTGGGACTTACATCTATAAAGGAAACTGTCCTCACAAGCTTTCACGACTGGAAAGGAGCCCCACTGGTTGCAGTAAAGTAATATATACCGGGGGTCATGTTTCCACCATAACCAAGCCAAATATTGAGCTAGAATGCTGAAATTTGGTCCAGACACTAAGTGAATGACCCCAATAAAAAGGCAATAGCTTTGAGGAGACCTAAAGACTGGGGTAAACCCGTGTCACAGGGCTCTGTAACCAGCAATGAAGGGGTCTGGCTGCGATAAACCATGTACCTGGGGGTGACATTTTGGCGGCATAACTAAAATCAAATTTGGGATGTAATGCTGCAATTTGGGCCAAAGATTAAGTGGGTGACACTAATAAATAGGGAGCAGCTTTGGGACTTACATCTAGGCTTAAGTCTCCTGTAGGACGTTTCCAGGACTGGAAAAGAGCTATACTGGTTGCAGTAACTCACATATGCAGGGGGTCATGTTTCCACCATAACTAAGCCAAATATGGAGATATGATACTGCAATTTGGTGCAAACACTGAGTAAAAATTACTGATGCATATGGAATAGCTTTGAGATCTACAAAATGGGTTAACCCATGTCACATTGCTCTGTAACCTGCAATGCAGTGGTCTAGCTGCATAAGACCCATGTACCTGGGGGAGACATTTTGGCAGCATAACTAAGCCAAATATTGGGATGTAATGCTGCAATTTGGGCCAAACATTAAGGGAGTGACACTAATAAATATAGAACAGCTTTGGGACTTACATCTATAAAGGAAACTGTTGTCACAAGCTTTCACGACTGGAAAGGAGCCCCACTGGTTGCAGTAAAGTAATAAATTCCGGGGGTCATGTTTTGACCATAACCAAGCCAAATGTTGAGCTAGAATGCTGCAATTTGGTCCAGACACTAAGTGAATGACCCCAATAAATAAGCAATAGCTTTGAGACCTAAAGACTGGGGTAAACCCGTGTCACAGGGCTGTGTAACCAGCAATGAAGGGGTCTGGCTGCGATAAACCAAGTACTTGGGGGTGACATTTTGGCGGCATAACTAAAATCAAATATTGGGATGTAATGCTGCAATTTGGGCCAAAGATTAAGTGGGTGACACTAATAAATAGGGAGCAGCTTTGGGACTTACATCTAGGCTTAAGTCTCCTGTAGGACGTTTCCAGGACTGGAAATGAGCTATACTGGTTGCAGTAACTCACATATGCAGGGGGTCATGTTTCCACCATAACTAAGCCAAATATGGAGATATGATACTGCAATTTGGTGCAAACACTGAGTAAAAATTACTGATGCATATGGAATAGCTTTGAGATCTACAAAATGGGTTAACCCATGTCACATTGCTCTGTAACCTGCAATGCAGTGGTCTAGCTGCATAAGACCCATGTACCTGGGGGAGACATTTTGGCAGCATAACTAAGCCAAATATTGGGATGTAATGCTGCAATTTGGGCCAAACATTAAGGGAGTGACACTAATAAATATAGAACAGCTTTGGGACTTACATCTATAAAGGAAACTGTTGTCACAAGCTTTCACGACTGGAAAGGAGCCCCACTGGTTGCAGTAAAGTAATAAATACAGGGGGTCATGTTTTGATCATAACCAAGCCAAATGTTGAGCTAGAATGCTGCAATTTGGTCCAGACACTAAGTGAATGACCCCAATAAATAAGCAATAGCTTTGAGACCTAAAGACTGGGGTAAACCCGTGTCACAGGGCTCTGTAACCAGCAATGAAGGGGTCTGGCTACGATAAACCATGTACCTGGGGGTGACATTTTGGCGGCATAACTAAGGCAAATATTGGGATGTAATGCTGCAATTTGGGCCAAAGATTAAGTGGGTGACACTAATAAATAGGGAGCAGCTTTGGGACTTACATCTAGGCTTAAGTCTCCTGTAGGACGTTTCCAGGACTGGAAATGAGCTATACTGGTTGCAGTAACTCACATATGCAGGGGGTCATGTTTCCACCATAACTAAGCCAAATATGGAGATATGATACTGCAATTTGGTGCAAACACTGAGTAAAAATTACTGATGCATATGGAATAGCTTTGAGATCTACAAAATGGGTTAACCCATGTCACATTGCTCTGTAACCTGCAATGCAGTGGTCTAGCTGCATAAGACCCATGTACCTGGGGGAGACATTTTGGCAGCATAACTAAGCCAAATATTGGGATGTAATGCTGCAATTTGGGCCAAACATTAAGGGAGTGACACTAATAAATATAGAACAGCTTTGGGACTTACATCTATAAAGGAAACTGTCCTCACAAGCTTTCACGACTGGAAAGGAGCCCCACTGGTTGCAGTAAAGTAATATATACCGGGGGTCATGTTTCCACCATAACCAAGCCAAATATTGAGCTAGAATGCTGCAATTTGGTCCAGACACTAAGTGAATGACCCCAATAAATAAGCAATAGCTTTGAGACCTAAAGACTGGGGTAAACCCGTGTCACAGGGCTCTGTAACCAGCAATGAAGGGGTCTGGCTGCGATAAACCATGTACCTGGGGGTGACATTTTGGCGGCATAACTAAGGCAAATATTGGGATGTAATGCTGCAATTTGGGCCAAAGATTAAGTGGGTGACACTAATAAATAGGGAGCAGCTTTGGGACTTACATCTAGGCTTAAGTCTCCTGTAGGACGTTTCCAGGACTGGAAATGAGCTATACTGGTTGCAGTAACTCACATATGCAGGGGGTCATGTTTCCACCATAACTAAGCCAAATATTCAGATATGATACTGCAATTTGGTGCAAACACTGAGTAAAAATTACTGATGCATATGGAATAGCTTTGAGATCTACAAAATGGGTTAACCCATGTCACATTGCTCTGTAACCTGCAATGCAGTGGTCTAGCTGCATAAGACCCATGTACCTGGGGGAGACATTTTGGCAGCATAACTAAGCCAAATATTGGGATGTAATGCTGCAATTTGGGCCAAACATTAAGGGAGTGACACTAATAAATATAGAACAGCTTTGGGACTTACATCTATAAAGGAAACTGTTGTCACAAGCTTTCACGACTGGAAAGGAGCCCCACTGGTTGCAGTAAAGTAATAAATACCGGGGGTCATGTTTTGACCATAACCAAGCCAAATGTTGAGCTAGAATGCTGCAATTTGGTCCAGACACTAAGTGAATGACCCCAATAAATAAGCAATAGCTTTGAGACCTAAAGACTGGGGTAAACCCGTGTCACAGGGCTCTGTAACCAGCAATGAAGGGGTCTGGCTAAGATAAACCATGTACCTGGGGGTGACATTTTGGCGGCATAACTAAGGCAAATATTGGGATGTAATGCTGCAATTTGGGCCAAAGATTAAGTGGGTGACACTAATAAATAGGGAGCAGCTTTGGGACTTACATCTAGGCTTAAGTCTCCTGTAGGACGTTTCCAGGACTGGAAATGAGCTATACTGGTTGCAGTAACTCACATATGCAGGGGTTCATGTTTCCACCATAACTAAGCCAAATATGGAGATATGATACTGCAATTTGGTGCAAACACTGAGTAAAAATTACTGATGCATATGGAATGGCTTTGAGATCTACAAAATGGGTTAACCCATGTCACATTGCTCTGTAACCTGCAATGCAGTGGTCTAGCTGCATAAGACCCATGTACCTGGGGGGGACATTTTGGCAGCATAACTAAGCCAAATATTGGGATGTAATGCTGCAATTTGGGCCAAACATTAAGGGAGTGACACTAATAAATATAGAACAGCTTTGGGACTTACATCTATAAAGGAAACTGTCCTCACAAGCTTTCACGACTGGAAAGGAGCCCCACTGGTTGCAGTAAAGTAATATATACCGGGGGTCATGTTTCCACCATAACCAAGCCAAATATTGAGCTAGAATGCTGAAATTTGGTCCAGACACTAAGTGAATGACCCCAATAAAAAGGCAATAGCTTTGAGGAGACCTAAAGACTGGGGTAAACCCGTGTCACAGGGCTCTGTAACCAGCAATGAAGGGGTCTGGCTGCGATAAACCATGTACCTGGGGGTGACATTTTGGCGGCATAACTAAAATCAAATTTGGGATGTAATGCTGCAATTTGGGCCAAAGATTAAGTGGGTGACACTAATAAATAGGGAGCAGCTTTGGGACTTACATCTAGGCTTAAGTCTCCTGTAGGACGTTTCCAGGACTGGAAAAGAGCTATACTGGTTGCAGTAACTCACATATGCAGGGGGTCATGTTTCCACCATAACTAAGCCAAATATGGAGATATGATACTGCAATTTGGTGCAAACACTGAGTAAAAATTACTGATGCATATGGAATAGCTTTGAGATCTACAAAATGGGTTAACCCATGTCACATTGCTCTGTAACCTGCAATGCAGTGGTCTAGCTGCATAAGACCCATGTACCTGGGGGAGACATTTTGGCAGCATAACTAAGCCAAATATTGGGATGTAATGCTGCAATTTGGGCCAAACATTAAGGGAGTGACACTAATAAATATAGAACAGCTTTGGGACTTACATCTATAAAGGAAACTGTTGTCACAAGCTTTCACGACTGGAAAGGAGCCCCACTGGTTGCAGTAAAGTAATAAATTCCGGGGGTCATGTTTTGACCATAACCAAGCCAAATGTTGAGCTAGAATGCTGCAATTTGGTCCAGACACTAAGTGAATGACCCCAATAAATAAGCAATAGCTTTGAGACCTAAAGACTGGGGTAAACCCGTGTCACAGGGCTGTGTAACCAGCAATGAAGGGGTCTGGCTGCGATAAACCAAGTACTTGGGGGTGACATTTTGGCGGCATAACTAAAATCAAATATTGGGATGTAATGCTGCAATTTGGGCCAAAGATTAAGTGGGTGACACTAATAAATAGGGAGCAGCTTTGGGACTTACATCTAGGCTTAAGTCTCCTGTAGGACGTTTCCAGGACTGGAAATGAGCTATACTGGTTGCAGTAACTCACATATGCAGGGGGTCATGTTTCCACCATAACTAAGCCAAATATGGAGATATGATACTGCAATTTGGTGCAAACACTGAGTAAAAATTACTGATGCATATGGAATAGCTTTGAGATCTACAAAATGGGTTAACCCATGTCACATTGCTCTGTAACCTGCAATGCAGTGGTCTAGCTGCATAAGACCCATGTACCTGGGGGAGACATTTTGGCAGCATAACTAAGCCAAATATTGGGATGTAATGCTGCAATTTGGGCCAAACATTAAGGGAGTGACACTAATAAATATAGAACAGCTTTGGGACTTACATCTATAAAGGAAACTGTTGTCACAAGCTTTCACGACTGGAAAGGAGCCCCACTGGTTGCAGTAAAGTAATAAATACAGGGGGTCATGTTTTGATCATAACCAAGCCAAATGTTGAGCTAGAATGCTGCAATTTGGTCCAGACACTAAGTGAATGACCCCAATAAATAAGCAATAGCTTTGAGACCTAAAGACTGGGGTAAACCCGTGTCACAGGGCTCTGTAACCAGCAATGAAGGGGTCTGGCTACGATAAACCATGTACCTGGGGGTGACATTTTGGCGGCATAACTAAGGCAAATATTGGGATGTAATGCTGCAATTTGGGCCAAAGATTAAGTGGGTGACACTAATAAATAGGGAGCAGCTTTGGGACTTACATCTAGGCTTAAGTCTCCTGTAGGACGTTTCCAGGACTGGAAATGAGCTATACTGGTTGCAGTAACTCACATATGCAGGGGTTCATGTTTCCACCATAACTAAGCCAAATATGGAGATATGATACTGCAATTTGGTGCAAACACTGAGTAAAAATTACTGATGCATATGGAATGGCTTTGAGATCTACAAAATGGGTTAACCCATGTCACATTGCTCTGTAACCTGCAATGCAGTGGTCTAGCTGCATAAGACCCATGTACCTGGGGGGGACATTTTGGCAGCATAACTAAGCCAAATATTGGGATGTAATGCTGCAATTTGGGCCAAACATTAAGGGAGTGACACTAATAAATATAGAACAGCTTTGGGACTTACATCTATAAAGGAAACTGTCCTCACAAGCTTTCACGACTGGAAAGGAGCCCCACTGGTTGCAGTAAAGTAATATATACCGGGGGTCATGTTTCCACCATAACCAAGCCAAATATTGAGCTAGAATGCTGAAATTTGGTCCAGACACTAAGTGAATGACCCCAATAAAAAGGCAATAGCTTTGAGGAGACCTAAAGACTGGGGTAAACCCGTGTCACAGGGCTCTGTAACCAGCAATGAAGGGGTCTGGCTGCGATAAACCATGTACCTGGGGGTGACATTTTGGCGGCATAACTAAAATCAAATTTGGGATGTAATGCTGCAATTTGGGCCAAAGATTAAGTGGGTGACACTAATAAATAGGGAGCAGCTTTGGGACTTACATCTAGGCTTAAGTCTCCTGTAGGACGTTTCCAGGACTGGAAAAGAGCTATACTGGTTGCAGTAACTCACATATGCAGGGGGTCATGTTTCCACCATAACTAAGCCAAATATGGAGATATGATACTGCAATTTGGTGCAAACACTGAGTAAAAATTACTGATGCATATGGAATAGCTTTGAGATCTACAAAATGGGTTAACCCATGTCACATTGCTCTGTAACCTGCAATGCAGTGGTCTAGCTGCATAAGACCCATGTACCTGGGGGAGACATTTTGGCAGCATAACTAAGCCAAATATTGGGATGTAATGCTGCAATTTGGGCCAAACATTAAGGGAGTGACACTAATAAATATAGAACAGCTTTGGGACTTACATCTATAAAGGAAACTGTTGTCACAAGCTTTCACGACTGGAAAGGAGCCCCACTGGTTGCAGTAAAGTAATAAATTCCGGGGGTCATGTTTTGACCATAACCAAGCCAAATGTTGAGCTAGAATGCTGCAATTTGGTCCAGACACTAAGTGAATGACCCCAATAAATAAGCAATAGCTTTGAGACCTAAAGACTGGGGTAAACCCGTGTCACAGGGCTGTGTAACCAGCAATGAAGGGGTCTGGCTGCGATAAACCAAGTACTTGGGGGTGACATTTTGGCGGCATAACTAAAATCAAATATTGGGATGTAATGCTGCAATTTGGGCCAAAGATTAAGTGGGTGACACTAATAAATAGGGAGCAGCTTTGGGACTTACATCTAGGCTTAAGTCTCCTGTAGGACGTTTCCAGGACTGGAAATGAGCTATACTGGTTGCAGTAACTCACATATGCAGGGGGTCATGTTTCCACCATAACTAAGCCAAATATGGAGATATGATACTGCAATTTGGTGCAAACACTGAGTAAAAATTACTGATGCATATGGAATAGCTTTGAGATCTACAAAATGGGTTAACCCATGTCACATTGCTCTGTAACCTGCAATGCAGTGGTCTAGCTGCATAAGACCCATGTACCTGGGGGAGACATTTTGGCAGCATAACTAAGCCAAATATTGGGATGTAATGCTGCAATTTGGGCCAAACATTAAGGGAGTGACACTAATAAATATAGAACAGCTTTGGGACTTACATCTATAAAGGAAACTGTTGTCACAAGCTTTCACGACTGGAAAGGAGCCCCACTGGTTGCAGTAAAGTAATAAATACAGGGGGTCATGTTTTGATCATAACCAAGCCAAATGTTGAGCTAGAATGCTGCAATTTGGTCCAGACACTAAGTGAATGACCCCAATAAATAAGCAATAGCTTTGAGACCTAAAGACTGGGGTAAACCCGTGTCACAGGGCTCTGTAACCAGCAATGAAGGGGTCTGGCTACGATAAACCATGTACCTGGGGGTGACATTTTGGCGGCATAACTAAGGCAAATATTGGGATGTAATGCTGCAATTTGGGCCAAAGATTAAGTGGGTGACACTAATAAATAGGGAGCAGCTTTGGGACTTACATCTAGGCTTAAGTCTCCTGTAGGACGTTTCCAGGACTGGAAATGAGCTATACTGGTTGCAGTAACTCACATATGCAGGGGGTCATGTTTCCACCATAACTAAGCCAAATATGGAGATATGATACTGCAATTTGGTGCAAACACTGAGTAAAAATTACTGATGCATATGGAATAGCTTTGAGATCTACAAAATGGGTTAACCCATGTCACATTGCTCTGTAACCTGCAATGCAGTGGTCTAGCTGCATAAGACCCATGTACCTGGGGGAGACATTTTGGCAGCATAACTAAGCCAAATATTGGGATGTAATGCTGCAATTTGGGCCAAACATTAAGGGAGTGACACTAATAAATATAGAACAGCTTTGGGACTTACATCTATAAAGGAAACTGTCCTCACAAGCTTTCACGACTGGAAAGGAGCCCCACTGGTTGCAGTAAAGTAATATATACCGGGGGTCATGTTTCCACCATAACCAAGCCAAATATTGAGCTAGAATGCTGCAATTTGGTCCAGACACTAAGTGAATGACCCCAATAAATAAGCAATAGCTTTGAGACCTAAAGACTGGGGTAAACCCGTGTCACAGGGCTCTGTAACCAGCAATGAAGGGGTCTGGCTGCGATAAACCATGTACCTGGGGGTGACATTTTGGCGGCATAACTAAGGCAAATATTGGGATGTAATGCTGCAATTTGGGCCAAAGATTAAGTGGGTGACACTAATAAATAGGGAGCAGCTTTGGGACTTACATCTAGGCTTAAGTCTCCTGTAGGACGTTTCCAGGACTGGAAATGAGCTATACTGGTTGCAGTAACTCACATATGCAGGGGGTCATGTTTCCACCATAACTAAGCCAAATATTCAGATATGATACTGCAATTTGGTGCAAACACTGAGTAAAAATTACTGATGCATATGGAATAGCTTTGAGATCTACAAAATGGGTTAACCCATGTCACATTGCTCTGTAACCTGCAATGCAGTGGTCTAGCTGCATAAGACCCATGTACCTGGGGGAGACATTTTGGCAGCATAACTAAGCCAAATATTGGGATGTAATGCTGCAATTTGGGCCAAACATTAAGGGAGTGACACTAATAAATATAGAACAGCTTTGGGACTTACATCTATAAAGGAAACTGTTGTCACAAGCTTTCACGACTGGAAAGGAGCCCCACTGGTTGCAGTAAAGTAATAAATACCGGGGGTCATGTTTTGACCATAACCAAGCCAAATGTTGAGCTAGAATGCTGCAATTTGGTCCAGACACTAAGTGAATGACCCCAATAAATAAGCAATAGCTTTGAGACCTAAAGACTGGGGTAAACCCGTGTCACAGGGCTCTGTAACCAGCAATGAAGGGGTCTGGCTAAGATAAACCATGTACCTGGGGGTGACATTTTGGCGGCATAACTAAGGCAAATATTGGGATGTAATGCTGCAATTTGGGCCAAAGATTAAGTGGGTGACACTAATAAATAGGGAGCAGCTTTGGGACTTACATCTAGGCTTAAGTCTCCTGTAGGACGTTTCCAGGACTGGAAATGAGCTATACTGGTTGCAGTAACTCACATATGCAGGGGTTCATGTTTCCACCATAACTAAGCCAAATATGGAGATATGATACTGCAATTTGGTGCAAACACTGAGTAAAAATTACTGATGCATATGGAATGGCTTTGAGATCTACAAAATGGGTTAACCCATGTCACATTGCTCTGTAACCTGCAATGCAGTGGTCTAGCTGCATAAGACCCATGTACCTGGGGGGGACATTTTGGCAGCATAACTAAGCCAAATATTGGGATGTAATGCTGCAATTTGGGCCAAACATTAAGGGAGTGACACTAATAAATATAGAACAGCTTTGGGACTTACATCTATAAAGGAAACTGTCCTCACAAGCTTTCACGACTGGAAAGGAGCCCCACTGGTTGCAGTAAAGTAATATATACCGGGGGTCATGTTTCCACCATAACCAAGCCAAATATTGAGCTAGAATGCTGGAATTTGGTCCAGACACTAAGTGAATGACCCCAATAAAAAGGCAATAGCTTTGAGGAGACCTAAAGACTGGGGTAAACCCGTGTCACAGGGCTGTGTAACCAGCAATGAAGGGGTCTGGCTGCGATAAACCAAGTACTTGGGGGTGACATTTTGGCGGCATAACTAAAATCAAATATTGGGATGTAATGCTGCAATTTGGGCCAAAGATTAAGTGGGTGACACTAATAAATAGGGAGCAGCTTTGGGACTTACATCTAGGCTTAAGTCTCCTGTAGTACGTTTCCAGGACTGGAAATGAGCTATACTGGTTGCAGTAACTCACATATGCAGGGGGTCATGTTTCCACCATAACTAAGCCAAATATGGAGATATGATACTGCAATTTGGTGCAAACACTGAGTAAAAATTACTGATGCATATGGAATAGCTTTGAGATCTACAAAATGGGTTAACCCATGTCACATTGCTCTGTAACCTGCAATGCAGTGGTCTAGCTGCATAAGACCCATGTACCTGGGGGAGACATTTTGGCAGCATAACTAAGCCAAATATTGGGATGTAATGCTGCAATTTGGGCCAAACATTAAGGGAGTGACACTAATAAATATAGAACAGCTTTGGGACTTACATCTATAAAGGAAACTGTCCTCACAAGCTTTCACGACTGGAAAGGAGCCCCACTGGTTGCAGTAAAGTAATAAATACCGGGGGTCATGTTTCCACCATAACCAAGCCAAATATTGAGCTAGAATGCTGCAATTTGGTCCAGACACTAAGTGAATGACCCCAATAAATAAGCAATAGCTTTGAGACCTAAAGACTGGGGTAAACCCGTGTCACAGGGCTCTGTAACCAGCAATGAAGGGGTCTGGCTGCGATAAACCATGTACCTGGGGGTGACATTTTGGCGGCATAACTAAGGCAAATATTGGGATGTAATGCTGCAATTTGGGCCAAAGATTAAGTGGGTGACACTAATAAATAGGGAGCAGCTTTGGGACTTACATCTAGGCTTAAGTCTCCTGTAGGACGTTTCCAGGACTGGAAATGAGCTATACTGGTTGCAGTAACTCACATATGCAGGGGGTCATGTTTCCACCATAACTAAGCCAAATATGGAGATATGATACTGCAATTTGGTGCAAACACTGAGTAAAAATTACTGATGCATATGGAATAGCTTTGAGATCTACAAAATGGGTTAACCCATGTCACATTGCTCTGTAACCTGCAATGCAGTGGTCTAGCTGCATAAGACCCATGTACCTGGGGGAGACATTTTGGCAGCATAACTAAGCCAAATATTGGGATGTAATGCTGCAATTTGGGCCAAACATTAAGGGAGTGACACTAATAAATATAGAACAGCTTTGGGACTTACATCTATAAAGGAAACTGTTGTCACAAGCTTTCACGACTGGAAAGGAGCCCCACTGGTTGCAGTAAAGTAATAAATACCGGGGGTCATGTTTTGACCATAACCAAGCCAAATGTTGAGCTAGAATGCTGCAATTTGGTCCAGACACTAAGTGAATGACCCCAATAAATAAGCAATAGCTTTGAGACCTAAAGACTGGGGTAAACCCGTGTCACAGGGCTCTGTAACCAGCAATGAAGGGGTCTGGCTACGATAAACCATGTACCTGGGGGTGACATTTTGGCGGCATAACTAAGGCAAATATTGGGATGTAATGCTGCAATTTGGGGCAAAGATTAAGTGGGTGACACTAATAAATAGGGAGCAGCTTTGGGACTTACATCTAGGCTTAAGTCTCCTGTAGGACGTTTCCAGGACTGGAAATGAGCTATACTGGTTGCAGTAACTCACATATGCAGGGGGTCATGTTTCCAACATAACTAAGCCAAATATGGAGATATGATACTGCAATTTGGTGCAAACACTGAGTAAAAATTACTGATGCATATGGAATAGCTTTGAGATCTACAAAATGGGTTAACCCATGTCACATTGCTCTGTAACCTGCAATGCAGTGGTCTAGCTGCATAAGACCCATGTACCTGGGGGGGACATTTTGGCAGCATAACTAAGCCAAATATTGGGATGTAATGCTGCAATTTGGGCCAAACATTAAGGGAGTGACACTAATAAATATAGAACAGCTTTGGGACTTACATCTATAAAGGAAACTGTCCTCACAAGCTTTCACGACTGGAAAGGAGCCCCACTGGTTGCAGTAAAGTAATATATACCGGGGGTCATGTTTCCACCATAACCAAGCCAAATATTGAGCTAGAATGCTGCAATTTGGTCCAGACACTAAGTGAATGACCCCAATAAATAAGCAATAGCTTTGAGACCTAAAGACTGGGGTAAACCCGTGTCACAGGGCTCTGTAACCAGCAATGAAGGGGTCTGGCTGCGATAAACCATGTACCTGGGGGTGACATTTTGGCGGCATAACTAAGGCAAATATTGGGATGTAATGCTGCAATTTGGGCCAAAGATTAAGTGGGTGACACTAATAAATAGGGAGCAGCTTTGGGACTTACATCTAGGCTTAAGTCTCCTGTAGGACGTTTCCAGGACTGGAAATGAGCTATACTGGTTGCAGTAACTCACATATGCAGGGGGTCATGTTTCCACCATAACTAAGCCAAATATGGAGATATGATACTGCAATTTGGTGCAAACACTGAGTAAAAATTACTGATGCATATGGAATAGCTTTGAGATCTACAAAATGGGTTAACCCATGTCACATTGCTCTGTAACCTGCAATGCAGTGGTCTAGCTGCATAAGACCCATGTACCTGGGGGAGACATTTTGGCAGCATAACTAAGCCAAATATTGGGATGTAATGCTGCAATTTGGGCCAAACATTAAGGGAGTGACACTAATAAATATAGAACAGCTTTGGGACTTACATCTATAAAGGAAACTGTTGTCACAAGCTTTCACGACTGGAAAGGAGCCCCACTGGTTGCAGTAAAGTAATAAATACCGGGGGTCATGTTTTGACCATAACCAAGCCAAATGTTGAGCTAGAATGCTGCAATTTGGTCCAGACACTAAGTGAATGACCCCAATAAATAAGCAATAGCTTTGAGACCTAAAGACTGGGGTAAACCCGTGTCACAGGGCTCTGTAACCAGCAATGAAGGGGTCTGGCTACGATAAACCATGTACCTGGGGGTGACATTTTGGCGGCATAACTAAGGCAAATATTGGGATGTAATGCTGCAATTTGGGGCAAAGATTAAGTGGGTGACACTAATAAATAGGGAGCAGCTTTGGGACTTACATCTAGGCTTAAGTCTCCTGTAGGACGTTTCCAGGACTGGAAATGAGCTATACTGGTTGCAGTAACTCACATATGCAGGGGGTCATGTTTCCAACATAACTAAGCCAAATATGGAGATATGATACTGCAATTTGGTGCAAACACTGAGTAAAAATTACTGATGCATATGGAATAGCTTTGAGATCTACAAAATGGGTTAACCCATGTCACATTGCTCTGTAACCTGCAATGCAGTGGTCTAGCTGCATAAGACCCATGTACCTGGGGGGGACATTTTGGCAGCATAACTAAGCCAAATATTGGGATGTAATGCTGCAATTTGGGCCAAACATTAAGGGAGTGACACTAATAAATATAGAACAGCTTTGGGACTTACATCTATAAAGGAAACTGTCCTCACAAGCTTTCACGACTGGAAAGGAGCCCCACTGGTTGCAGTAAAGTAATATATACCGGGGGTCATGTTTCCACCATAACCAAGCCAAATATTGAGCTAGAATGCTGGAATTTGGTCCAGACACTAAGTGAATGACCCCAATAAAAAGGCAATAGCTTTGAGGAGACCTAAAGACTGGGGTAAACCCGTGTCACAGGGCTGTGTAACCAGCAATGAAGGGGTCTGGCTGCGATAAACCAAGTACTTGGGGGTGACATTTTGGCGGCATAACTAAAATCAAATATTGGGATGTAATGCTGCAATTTGGGCCAAAGATTAAGTGGGTGACACTAATAAATAGGGAGCAGCTTTGGGACTTACATCTAGGCTTAAGTCTCCTGTAGGACGTTTCCAGGACTGGAAATGAGCTATACTGGTTGCAGTAACTCACATATGCAGGGGGTCATGTTTCCACCATAACTAAGCCAAATATGGAGATATGATACTGCAATTTGGTGCAAACACTGAGTAAAAATTACTGATGCATATGGAATAGCTTTGAGATCTACAAAATGGGTTAACCCATGTCACATTGCTCTGTAACCTGCAATGCAGTGGTCTAGCTGCATAAGACCCATGTACCTGGGGGAGACATTTTGGCAGCATAACTAAGCCAAATATTGGGATGTAATGCTGCAATTTGGGCCAAACATTAAGGGAGTGACACTAATAAATATAGAACAGCTTTGGGACTTACATCTATAAAGGAAACTGTTGTCACAAGCTTTCACGACTGGAAAGGAGCCCCACTGGTTGCAGTAAAGTAATAAATACAGGGGGTCATGTTTTGATCATAACCAAGCCAAATGTTGAGCTAGAATGCTGCAATTTGGTCCAGACACTAAGTGAATGACCCCAATAAATAAGCAATAGCTTTGAGACCTAAAGACTGGGGTAAACCC
Source organism: Sabellastarte sp. h YS-2021 (assembly GCA_964017235.1). Lineage (NCBI taxonomy): Eukaryota > Metazoa > Annelida > Polychaeta > Sabellida > Sabellidae > Sabellastarte > Sabellastarte sp. h YS-2021. Next base: position 73,708,314 of record OZ024938.1, on the reverse strand, counting down.
GTGTCACAGGGCTCTGTAACCAGCAATGAAGGGGTCTGGCTACGATAAACCATGTACCTGGGGGTGACATTTTGGCGGCATAACTAAGGCAAATATTGGGATGTAATGCTGCAATTTGGGGCAAAGATTAAGTGGGTGACACTAATAAATAGGGAGCAGCTTTGGGACTTACATCTAGGCTTAAGTCTCCTGTAGGACGTTTCCAGGACTGGAAATGAGCTATACTGGTTGCAGTAACTCACATATGCAGGGGGTCATGTTTCCAACATAACTAAGCCAAATATGGAGATATGATACTGCAATTTGGTGCAAACACTGAGTAAAAATTACTGATGCATATGGAATAGCTTTGAGATCTACAAAATGGGTTAACCCATGTCACATTGCTCTGTAACCTGCAATGCAGTGGTCTAGCTGCATAAGACCCATGTACCTGGGGGGGACATTTTGGCAGCATAACTAAGCCAAATATTGGGATGTAATGCTGCAATTTGGGCCAAACATTAAGGGAGTGACACTAATAAATATAGAACAGCTTTGGGACTTACATCTATAAAGGAAACTGTCCTCACAAGCTTTCACGACTGGAAAGGAGCCCCACTGGTTGCAGTAAAGTAATATATACCGGGGGTCATGTTTCCACCATAACCAAGCCAAATATTGAGCTAGAATGCTGGAATTTGGTCCAGACACTAAGTGAATGACCCCAATAAAAAGGCAATAGCTTTGAGGAGACCTAAAGACTGGGGTAAACCCGTGTCACAGGGCTCTGTAACCAGCAATGAAGGGGTCTGGCTGCGATAAACCATGTACCTGGGGGTGACATTTTGGCGGCATAACTAAAATCAAATTTGGGATGTAATGCTGCAATTTGGGCCAAAGATTAAGTGGGTGACACTAATAAATAGGGAGCAGCTTTGGGACTTACATCTAGGCTTAAGTCTCCTGTAGGACGTTTCCAGGACTGGAAATGAGCTATACTGGTTGCAGTAACTCACATATGCAGGGGGTCATGTTTCCACCATAACTAAGCCAAATATGGAGATATGATACTGCAATTTGGTGCAAACACTGAGTAAAAATTACTGATGCATATGGAATAGCTTTGAGATCTACAAAATGGGTTAACCCATGTCACATTGCTCTGTAACCTGCAATGCAGTGGTCTAGCTGCATAAGACCCATGTACCTGGGGGAGACATTTTGGCAGCATAACTAAGCCAAATATTGGGATGTAATGCTGCAATTTGGGCCAAACATTAAGGGAGTGACACTAATAAATATAGAACAGCTTTGGGACTTACATCTATAAAGGAAACTGTTGTCACAAGCTTTCACGACTGGAAAGGAGCCCCACTGGTTGCAGTAAAGTAATAAATACTGGGGGTCATGTTTTGACCATAACCAAGCCAAATGTTGAGCTAGAATGCTGCAATTTGGTCCAGACACTAAGTGAATGACCCCAATAAATAAGCAATAGCTTTGAGACCTAAAGACTGGGGTAAACCTGTGTCACAGGGCTCTGTAACCAGCAATGAAGGGGTCTGGCTACGATAAACCATGTACCTGGGGGTGACATTTTGGCGGCATAACTAAGGCAAATATTGGGATGTAATGCTGCAATTTGGGGCAAAGATTAAGTGGGTGACACTAATAAATAGGGAGCAGCTTTGGGACTTACATCTAGGCTTAAGTCTCCTGTAGGACGTTTCCAGGACTGGAAATGAGCTATACTGGTTGCAGTAACTCACATATGCAGGGGGTCATGTTTCCAACATAACTAAGCCAAATATGGAGATATGATACTGCAATTTGGTGCAAACACTGAGTAAAAATTACTGATGCATATGGAATAGCTTTGAGATCTACAAAATGGGTTAACCCATGTCACATTGCTCTGTAACCTGCAATGCAGTGGTCTAGCTGCATAAGACCCATGTACCTGGGGGGGACATTTTGGCAGCATAACTAAGCCAAATATTGGGATGTAATGCTGCAATTTGGGCCAAACATTAAGGGAGTGACACTAATAAATATAGAACAGCTTTGGGACTTACATCTATAAAGGAAACTGTCCTCACAAGCTTTCACGACTGGAAAGGAGCCCCACTGGTTGCAGTAAAGTAATATATACCGGGGGTCATGTTTCCACCATAACCAAGCCAAATATTGAGCTAGAATGCTGGAATTTGGTCCAGACACTAAGTGAATGACCCCAATAAAAAGGCAATAGCTTTGAGGAGACCTAAAGACTGGGGTAAACCCGTGTCACAGGGCTCTGTAACCAGCAATGAAGGGGTCTGGCTGCGATAAACCATGTACCTGGGGGTGACATTTTGGCGGCATAACTAAAATCAAATTTGGGATGTAATGCTGCAATTTGGGGCAAAGATTAAGTGGGTGACACTAATAAATAGGGAGCAGCTTTGGGACTTACATCTAGGCTTAAGTCTCCTGTAGGACGTTTCCAGGACTGGAAATGAGCTATACTGGTTGCAGTAACTCACATATGCAGGGGGTCATGTTTCCACCATAACTAAGCCAAATATGGAGATATGATACTGCAATTTGGTGCAAACACTGAGTAAAAATTACTGATGCATATGGAATAGCTTTGAGATCTACAAAATGGGTTAACCCATGTCACATTGCTCTGTAACCTGCAATGCAGTGGTCTAGCTGCATAAGACCCATGTACCTGGGGGAGACATTTTGGCAGCATAACTAAGCCAAATATTGGGATGTAATGCTGCAATTTGGGCCAAACATTAAGGGAGTGACACTAATAAATATAGAACAGCTTTGGGACTTACATCTATAAAGGAAACTGTTGTCACAAGCTTTCACGACTGGAAAGGAGCCCCACTGGTTGCAGTAAAGTAATAAATACTGGGGGTCATGTTTTGACCATAACCAAGCCAAATGTTGAGCTAGAATGCTGCAATTTGGTCCAGACACTAAGTGAATGACCCCAATAAATAAGCAATAGCTTTGAGACCTAAAGACTGGGGTAAACCTGTGTCACAGGGCTCTGTAACCAGCAATGAAGGGGTCTGGCTACGATAAACCATGTACCTGGGGGTGACATTTTGGCGGCATAACTAAGGCAAATATTGGGATGTAATGCTGCAATTTGGGGCAAAGATTAAGTGGGTGACACTAATAAATAGGGAGCAGCTTTGGGACTTACATCTAGGCTTAAGTCTCCTGTAGGACGTTTCCAGGACTGGAAATGAGCTATACTGGTTGCAGTAACTCACATATGCAGGGGGTCATGTTTCCAACATAACTAAGCCAAATATGGAGATATGATACTGCAATTTGGTGCAAACACTGAGTAAAAATTACTGATGCATATGGAATAGCTTTGAGATCTACAAAATGGGTTAACCCATGTCACATTGCTCTGTAACCTGCAATGCAGTGGTCTAGCTGCATAAGACCCATGTACCTGGGGGAGACATTTTGGCAGCATAACTAAGCCAAATATTGGGATGTAATGCTGCAATTTGGGCCAAACATTAAGGGAGTGACACTAATAAATATAGAACAGCTTTGGGACTTACATCTATAAAGGAAACTGTTGTCACAAGCTTTCACGACTGGAAAGGAGCCCCACTGGTTGCAGTAAAGTAATAAATACTGGGGGTCATGTTTTGACCATAACCAAGCCAAATGTTGAGCTAGAATGCTGCAATTTGGTCCAGACACTAAGTGAATGACCCCAATAAATAAGCAATAGCTTTGAGACCTAAAGACTGGGGTAAACCTGTGTCACAGGGCTCTGTAACCAGCAATGAAGGGGTCTGGCTACGATAAACCATGTACCTGGGGGTGACATTTTGGCGGCATAACTAAGGCAAATATTGGGATGTAATGCTGCAATTTGGGGCAAAGATTAAGTGGGTGACACTAATAAATAGGGAGCAGCTTTGGGACTTACATCTAGGCTTAAGTCTCCTGTAGGACGTTTCCAGGACTGGAAATGAGCTATACTGGTTGCAGTAACTCACATATGCAGGGGGTCATGTTTCCAACATAACTAAGCCAAATATGGAGATATGATACTGCAATTTGGTGCAAACACTGAGTAAAAATTACTGATGCATATGGAATAGCTTTGAGATCTACAAAATGGGTTAACCCATGTCACATTGCTCTGTAACCTGCAATGCAGTGGTCTAGCTGCATAAGACCCATGTACCTGGGGGGGACATTTTGGCAGCATAACTAAGCCAAATATTGGGATGTAATGCTGCAATTTGGGCCAAACATTAAGGGAGTGACACTAATAAATATAGAACAGCTTTGGGACTTACATCTATAAAGGAAACTGTCCTCACAAGCTTTCACGACTGGAAAGGAGCCCCACTGGTTGCAGTAAAGTAATATATACCGGGGGTCATGTTTCCACCATAACCAAGCCAAATATTGAGCTAGAATGCTGGAATTTGGTCCAGACACTAAGTGAATGACCCCAATAAAAAGGCAATAGCTTTGAGGAGACCTAAAGACTGGGGTAAACCCGTGTCACAGGGCTGTGTAACCAGCAATGAAGGGGTCTGGCTGCGATAAACCAAGTACTTGGGGGTGACATTTTGGCGGCATAACTAAAATCAAATATTGGGATGTAATGCTGCAATTTGGGCCAAAGATTAAGTGGGTGACACTAATAAATAGGGAGCAGCTTTGGGACTTACATCTAGGCTTAAGTCTCCTGTAGTACGTTTCCAGGACTGGAAATGAGCTATACTGGTTGCAGTAACTCACATATGCAGGGGGTCATGTTTCCACCATAACTAAGCCAAATATGGAGATATGATACTGCAATTTGGTGCAAACACTGAGTAAAAATTACTGATGCATATGGAATAGCTTTGAGATCTACAAAATGGGTTAACCCATGTCACATTGCTCTGTAACCTGCAATGCAGTGGTCTAGCTGCATAAGACCCATGTACCTGGGGGAGACATTTTGGCAGCATAACTAAGCCAAATATTGGGATGTAATGCTGCAATTTGGGCCAAACATTAAGGGAGTGACACTAATAAATATAGAACAGCTTTGGGACTTACATCTATAAAGGAAACTGTCCTCACAAGCTTTCACGACTGGAAAGGAGCCCCACTGGTTGCAGTAAAGTAATAAATACCGGGGGTCATGTTTCCACCATAACCAAGCCAAATATTGAGCTAGAATGCTGCAATTTGGTCCAGACACTAAGTGAATGACCCCAATAAATAAGCAATAGCTTTGAGACCTAAAGACTGGGGTAAACCCGTGTCACAGGGCTCTGTAACCAGCAATGAAGGGGTCTGGCTGCGATAAACCATGTACCTGGGGGTGACATTTTGGCGGCATAACTAAGGCAAATATTGGGATGTAATGCTGCAATTTGGGCCAAAGATTAAGTGGGTGACACTAATAAATAGGGAGCAGCTTTGGGACTTACATCTAGGCTTAAGTCTCCTGTAGGACGTTTCCAGGACTGGAAATGAGCTATACTGGTTGCAGTAACTCACATATGCAGGGGGTCATGTTTCCACCATAACTAAGCCAAATATGGAGATATGATACTGCAATTTGGTGCAAACACTGAGTAAAAATTACTGATGCATATGGAATAGCTTTGAGATCTACAAAATGGGTTAACCCATGTCACATTGCTCTGTAACCTGCAATGCAGTGGTCTAGCTGCATAAGACCCATGTACCTGGGGGAGACATTTTGGCAGCATAACTAAGCCAAATATTGGGATGTAATGCTGCAATTTGGGCCAAACATTAAGGGAGTGACACTAATAAATATAGAACAGCTTTGGGACTTACATCTATAAAGGAAACTGTTGTCACAAGCTTTCACGACTGGAAAGGAGCCCCACTGGTTGCAGTAAAGTAATAAATACCGGGGGTCATGTTTTGACCATAACCAAGCCAAATGTTGAGCTAGAATGCTGCAATTTGGTCCAGACACTAAGTGAATGACCCCAATAAATAAGCAATAGCTTTGAGACCTAAAGACTGGGGTAAACCCGTGTCACAGGGCTCTGTAACCAGCAATGAAGGGGTCTGGCTACGATAAACCATGTACCTGGGGGTGACATTTTGGCGGCATAACTAAGGCAAATATTGGGATGTAATGCTGCAATTTGGGGCAAAGATTAAGTGGGTGACACTAATAAATAGGGAGCAGCTTTGGGACTTACATCTAGGCTTAAGTCTCCTGTAGGACGTTTCCAGGACTGGAAATGAGCTATACTGGTTGCAGTAACTCACATATGCAGGGGGTCATGTTTCCAACATAACTAAGCCAAATATGGAGATATGATACTGCAATTTGGTGCAAACACTGAGTAAAAATTACTGATGCATATGGAATAGCTTTGAGATCTACAAAATGGGTTAACCCATGTCACATTGCTCTGTAACCTGCAATGCAGTGGTCTAGCTGCATAAGACCCATGTACCTGGGGGGGACATTTTGGCAGCATAACTAAGCCAAATATTGGGATGTAATGCTGCAATTTGGGCCAAACATTAAGGGAGTGACACTAATAAATATAGAACAGCTTTGGGACTTACATCTATAAAGGAAACTGTCCTCACAAGCTTTCACGACTGGAAAGGAGCCCCACTGGTTGCAGTAAAGTAATATATACCGGGGGTCATGTTTCCACCATAACCAAGCCAAATATTGAGCTAGAATGCTGCAATTTGGTCCAGACACTAAGTGAATGACCCCAATAAATAAGCAATAGCTTTGAGACCTAAAGACTGGGGTAAACCCGTGTCACAGGGCTCTGTAACCAGCAATGAAGGGGTCTGGCTGCGATAAACCATGTACCTGGGGGTGACATTTTGGCGGCATAACTAAGGCAAATATTGGGATGTAATGCTGCAATTTGGGCCAAAGATTAAGTGGGTGACACTAATAAATAGGGAGCAGCTTTGGGACTTACATCTAGGCTTAAGTCTCCTGTAGGACGTTTCCAGGACTGGAAATGAGCTATACTGGTTGCAGTAACTCACATATGCAGGGGGTCATGTTTCCACCATAACTAAGCCAAATATGGAGATATGATACTGCAATTTGGTGCAAACACTGAGTAAAAATTACTGATGCATATGGAATAGCTTTGAGATCTACAAAATGGGTTAACCCATGTCACATTGCTCTGTAACCTGCAATGCAGTGGTCTAGCTGCATAAGACCCATGTACCTGGGGGAGACATTTTGGCAGCATAACTAAGCCAAATATTGGGATGTAATGCTGCAATTTGGGCCAAACATTAAGGGAGTGACACTAATAAATATAGAACAGCTTTGGGACTTACATCTATAAAGGAAACTGTTGTCACAAGCTTTCACGACTGGAAAGGAGCCCCACTGGTTGCAGTAAAGTAATAAATACCGGGGGTCATGTTTTGACCATAACCAAGCCAAATGTTGAGCTAGAATGCTGCAATTTGGTCCAGACACTAAGTGAATGACCCCAATAAATAAGCAATAGCTTTGAGACCTAAAGACTGGGGTAAACCCGTGTCACAGGGCTCTGTAACCAGCAATGAAGGGGTCTGGCTACGATAAACCATGTACCTGGGGGTGACATTTTGGCGGCATAACTAAGGCAAATATTGGGATGTAATGCTGCAATTTGGGGCAAAGATTAAGTGGGTGACACTAATAAATAGGGAGCAGCTTTGGGACTTACATCTAGGCTTAAGTCTCCTGTAGGACGTTTCCAGGACTGGAAATGAGCTATACTGGTTGCAGTAACTCACATATGCAGGGGGTCATGTTTCCAACATAACTAAGCCAAATATGGAGATATGATACTGCAATTTGGTGCAAACACTGAGTAAAAATTACTGATGCATATGGAATAGCTTTGAGATCTACAAAATGGGTTAACCCATGTCACATTGCTCTGTAACCTGCAATGCAGTGGTCTAGCTGCATAAGACCCATGTACCTGGGGGGGACATTTTGGCAGCATAACTAAGCCAAATATTGGGATGTAATGCTGCAATTTGGGCCAAACATTAAGGGAGTGACACTAATAAATATAGAACAGCTTTGGGACTTACATCTATAAAGGAAACTGTCCTCACAAGCTTTCACGACTGGAAAGGAGCCCCACTGGTTGCAGTAAAGTAATATATACCGGGGGTCATGTTTCCACCATAACCAAGCCAAATATTGAGCTAGAATGCTGGAATTTGGTCCAGACACTAAGTGAATGACCCCAATAAAAAGGCAATAGCTTTGAGGAGACCTAAAGACTGGGGTAAACCCGTGTCACAGGGCTGTGTAACCAGCAATGAAGGGGTCTGGCTGCGATAAACCAAGTACTTGGGGGTGACATTTTGGCGGCATAACTAAAATCAAATATTGGGATGTAATGCTGCAATTTGGGCCAAAGATTAAGTGGGTGACACTAATAAATAGGGAGCAGCTTTGGGACTTACATCTAGGCTTAAGTCTCCTGTAGGACGTTTCCAGGACTGGAAATGAGCTATACTGGTTGCAGTAACTCACATATGCAGGGGGTCATGTTTCCACCATAACTAAGCCAAATATGGAGATATGATACTGCAATTTGGTGCAAACACTGAGTAAAAATTACTGATGCATATGGAATAGCTTTGAGATCTACAAAATGGGTTAACCCATGTCACATTGCTCTGTAACCTGCAATGCAGTGGTCTAGCTGCATAAGACCCATGTACCTGGGGGAGACATTTTGGCAGCATAACTAAGCCAAATATTGGGATGTAATGCTGCAATTTGGGCCAAACATTAAGGGAGTGACACTAATAAATATAGAACAGCTTTGGGACTTACATCTATAAAGGAAACTGTTGTCACAAGCTTTCACGACTGGAAAGGAGCCCCACTGGTTGCAGTAAAGTAATAAATACAGGGGGTCATGTTTTGATCATAACCAAGCCAAATGTTGAGCTAGAATGCTGCAATTTGGTCCAGACACTAAGTGAATGACCCCAATAAATAAGCAATAGCTTTGAGACCTAAAGACTGGGGTAAACCCGTGTCACAGGGCTCTGTAACCAGCAATGAAGGGGTCTGGCTACGATAAACCATGTACCTGGGGGTGACATTTTGGCGGCATAACTAAGGCAAATATTGGGATGTAATGCTGCAATTTGGGGCAAAGATTAAGTGGGTGACACTAATAAATAGGGAGCAGCTTTGGGACTTACATCTAGGCTTAAGTCTCCTGTAGGACGTTTCCAGGACTGGAAATGAGCTATACTGGTTGCAGTAACTCACATATGCAGGGGGTCATGTTTCCAACATAACTAAGCCAAATATGGAGATATGATACTGCAATTTGGTGCAAACACTGAGTAAAAATTACTGATGCATATGGAATAGCTTTGAGATCTACAAAATGGGTTAACCCATGTCACATTGCTCTGTAACCTGCAATGCAGTGGTCTAGCTGCATAAGACCCATGTACCTGGGGGGGACATTTTGGCAGCATAACTAAGCCAAATATTGGGATGTAATGCTGCAATTTGGGCCAAACATTAAGGGAGTGACACTAATAAATATAGAACAGCTTTGGGACTTACATCTATAAAGGAAACTGTCCTCACAAGCTTTCACGACTGGAAAGGAGCCCCACTGGTTGCAGTAAAGTAATATATACCGGGGGTCATGTTTCCACCATAACCAAGCCAAATATTGAGCTAGAATGCTGGAATTTGGTCCAGACACTAAGTGAATGACCCCAATAAAAAGGCAATAGCTTTGAGGAGACCTAAAGACTGGGGTAAACCCGTGTCACAGGGCTCTGTAACCAGCAATGAAGGGGTCTGGCTGCGATAAACCATGTACCTGGGGGTGACATTTTGGCGGCATAACTAAAATCAAATTTGGGATGTAATGCTGCAATTTGGGCCAAAGATTAAGTGGGTGACACTAATAAATAGGGAGCAGCTTTGGGACTTACATCTAGGCTTAAGTCTCCTGTAGGACGTTTCCAGGACTGGAAATGAGCTATACTGGTTGCAGTAACTCACATATGCAGGGGGTCATGTTTCCACCATAACTAAGCCAAATATGGAGATATGATACTGCAATTTGGTGCAAACACTGAGTAAAAATTACTGATGCATATGGAATAGCTTTGAGATCTACAAAATGGGTTAACCCATGTCACATTGCTCTGTAACCTGCAATGCAGTGGTCTAGCTGCATAAGACCCATGTACCTGGGGGAGACATTTTGGCAGCATAACTAAGCCAAATATTGGGATGTAATGCTGCAATTTGGGCCAAACATTAAGGGAGTGACACTAATAAATATAGAACAGCTTTGGGACTTACATCTATAAAGGAAACTGTTGTCACAAGCTTTCACGACTGGAAAGGAGCCCCACTGGTTGCAGTAAAGTAATAAATACTGGGGGTCATGTTTTGACCATAACCAAGCCAAATGTTGAGCTAGAATGCTGCAATTTGGTCCAGACACTAAGTGAATGACCCCAATAAATAAGCAATAGCTTTGAGACCTAAAGACTGGGGTAAACCTGTGTCACAGGGCTCTGTAACCAGCAATGAAGGGGTCTGGCTACGATAAACCATGTACCTGGGGGTGACATTTTGGCGGCATAACTAAGGCAAATATTGGGATGTAATGCTGCAATTTGGGGCAAAGATTAAGTGGGTGACACTAATAAATAGGGAGCAGCTTTGGGACTTACATCTAGGCTTAAGTCTCCTGTAGGACGTTTCCAGGACTGGAAATGAGCTATACTGGTTGCAGTAACTCACATATGCAGGGGGTCATGTTTCCAACATAACTAAGCCAAATATGGAGATATGATACTGCAATTTGGTGCAAACACTGAGTAAAAATTACTGATGCATATGGAATAGCTTTGAGATCTACAAAATGGGTTAACCCATGTCACATTGCTCTGTAACCTGCAATGCAGTGGTCTAGCTGCATAAGACCCATGTACCTGGGGGGGACATTTTGGCAGCATAACTAAGCCAAATATTGGGATGTAATGCTGCAATTTGGGCCAAACATTAAGGGAGTGACACTAATAAATATAGAACAGCTTTGGGACTTACATCTATAAAGGAAACTGTCCTCACAAGCTTTCACGACTGGAAAGGAGCCCCACTGGTTGCAGTAAAGTAATATATACCGGGGGTCATGTTTCCACCATAACCAAGCCAAATATTGAGCTAGAATGCTGGAATTTGGTCCAGACACTAAGTGAATGACCCCAATAAAAAGGCAATAGCTTTGAGGAGACCTAAAGACTGGGGTAAACCCGTGTCACAGGGCTCTGTAACCAGCAATGAAGGGGTCTGGCTGCGATAAACCATGTACCTGGGGGTGACATTTTGGCGGCATAACTAAAATCAAATTTGGGATGTAATGCTGCAATTTGGGGCAAAGATTAAGTGGGTGACACTAATAAATAGGGAGCAGCTTTGGGACTTACATCTAGGCTTAAGTCTCCTGTAGGACGTTTCCAGGACTGGAAATGAGCTATACTGGTTGCAGTAACTCACATATGCAGGGGGTCATGTTTCCACCATAACTAAGCCAAATATGGAGATATGATACTGCAATTTGGTGCAAACACTGAGTAAAAATTACTGATGCATATGGAATAGCTTTGAGATCTACAAAATGGGTTAACCCATGTCACATTGCTCTGTAACCTGCAATGCAGTGGTCTAGCTGCATAAGACCCATGTACCTGGGGGAGACATTTTGGCAGCATAACTAAGCCAAATATTGGGATGTAATGCTGCAATTTGGGCCAAACATTAAGGGAGTGACACTAATAAATATAGAACAGCTTTGGGACTTACATCTATAAAGGAAACTGTTGTCACAAGCTTTCACGACTGGAAAGGAGCCCCACTGGTTGCAGTAAAGTAATAAATACTGGGGGTCATGTTTTGACCATAACCAAGCCAAATGTTGAGCTAGAATGCTGCAATTTGGTCCAGACACTAAGTGAATGACCCCAATAAATAAGCAATAGCTTTGAGACCTAAAGACTGGGGTAAACCTGTGTCACAGGGCTCTGTAACCAGCAATGAAGGGGTCTGGCTACGATAAACCATGTACCTGGGGGTGACATTTTGGCGGCATAACTAAGGCAAATATTGGGATGTAATGCTGCAATTTGGGGCAAAGATTAAGTGGGTGACACTAATAAATAGGGAGCAGCTTTGGGACTTACATCTAGGCTTAAGTCTCCTGTAGGACGTTTCCAGGACTGGAAATGAGCTATACTGGTTGCAGTAACTCACATATGCAGGGGGTCATGTTTCCAACATAACTAAGCCAAATATGGAGATATGATACTGCAATTTGGTGCAAACACTGAGTAAAAATTACTGATGCATATGGAATAGCTTTGAGATCTACAAAATGGGTTAACCCATGTCACATTGCTCTGTAACCTGCAATGCAGTGGTCTAGCTGCATAAGACCCATGTACCTGGGGGAGACATTTTGGCAGCATAACTAAGCCAAATATTGGGATGTAATGCTGCAATTTGGGCCAAACATTAAGGGAGTGACACTAATAAATATAGAACAGCTTTGGGACTTACATCTATAAAGGAAACTGTTGTCACAAGCTTTCACGACTGGAAAGGAGCCCCACTGGTTGCAGTAAAGTAATAAATACTGGGGGTCATGTTTTGACCATAACCAAGCCAAATGTTGAGCTAGAATGCTGCAATTTGGTCCAGACACTAAGTGAATGACCCCAATAAATAAGCAATAGCTTTGAGACCTAAAGACTGGGGTAAACCTGTGTCACAGGGCTCTGTAACCAGCAATGAAGGGGTCTGGCTACGATAAACCATGTACCTGGGGGTGACATTTTGGCGGCATAACTAAGGCAAATATTGGGATGTAATGCTGCAATTTGGGGCAAAGATTAAGTGGGTGACACTAATAAATAGGGAGCAGCTTTGGGACTTACATCTAGGCTTAAGTCTCCTGTAGGACGTTTCCAGGACTGGAAATGAGCTATACTGGTTGCAGTAACTCACATATGCAGGGGGTCATGTTTCCAACATAACTAAGCCAAATATGGAGATATGATACTGCAATTTGGTGCAAACACTGAGTAAAAATTACTGATGCATATGGAATAGCTTTGAGATCTACAAAATGGGTTAACCCATGTCACATTGCTCTGTAACCTGCAATGCAGTGGTCTAGCTGCATAAGACCCATGTACCTGGGGGGGACATTTTGGCAGCATAACTAAGCCAAATATTGGGATGTAATGCTGCAATTTGGGCCAAACATTAAGGGAGTGACACTAATAAATATAGAACAGCTTTGGGACTTACATCTATAAAGGAAACTGTCCTCACAAGCTTTCACGACTGGAAAGGAGCCCCACTGGTTGCAGTAAAGTAATATATACCGGGGGTCATGTTTCCACCATAACCAAGCCAAATATTGAGCTAGAATGCTGGAATTTGGTCCAGACACTAAGTGAATGACCCCAATAAAAAGGCAATAGCTTTGAGGAGACCTAAAGACTGGGGTAAACCCGTGTCACAGGGCTCTGTAACCAGCAATGAAGGGGTCTGGCTGCGATAAACCATGTACCTGGGGGTGACATTTTGGCGGCATAACTAAAATCAAATTTGGGATGTAATGCTGCAATTTGGGGCAAAGATTAAGTGGGTGACACTAATAAATAGGGAGCAGCTTTGGGACTTACATCTAGGCTTAAGTCTCCTGTAGGACGTTTCCAGGACTGGAAATGAGCTATACTGGTTGCAGTAACTCACATATGCAGGGGGTCATGTTTCCACCATAACTAAGCCAAATATGGAGATATGATACTGCAATTTGGTGCAAACACTGAGTAAAAATTACTGATGCATATGGAATAGCTTTGAGATCTACAAAATGGGTTAACCCATGTCACATTGCTCTGTAACCTGCAATGCAGTGGTCTAGCTGCATAAGACCCATGTACCTGGGGGAGACATTTTGGCAGCATAACTAAGCCAAATATTGGGATGTAATGCTGCAATTTGGGCCAAACATTAAGGGAGTGACACTAATAAATATAGAACAGCTTTGGGACTTACATCTATAAAGGAAACTGTTGTCACAAGCTTTCACGACTGGAAAGGAGCCCCACTGGTTGCAGTAAAGTAATAAATACAGGGGGTCATGTTTTGATCATAACCAAGCCAAATGTTGAGCTAGAATGCTGCAATTTGGTCCAGACACTAAGTGAATGACCCCAATAAATAAGCAATAGCTTTGAGACCTAAAGACTGGGGTAAACCCGTGTCACAGGGCTCTGTAACCAGCAATGAAGGGGTCTGGCTACGATAAACCATGTACCTGGGGGTGACATTTTGGCGGCATAACTAAGGCAAATATTGGGATGTAATGCTGCAATTTGGGGCAAAGATTAAGTGGGTGACACTAATAAATAGGGAGCAGCTTTGGGACTTACATCTAGGCTTAAGTCTCCTGTAGGACGTTTCCAGGACTGGAAATGAGCTATACTGGTTGCAGTAACTCACATATGCAGGGGGTCATGTTTCCAACATAACTAAGCCAAATATGGAGATATGATACTGCAATTTGGTGCAAACACTGAGTAAAAATTACTGATGCATATGGAATAGCTTTGAGATCTACAAAATGGGTTAACCCATGTCACATTGCTCTGTAACCTGCAATGCAGTGGTCTAGCTGCATAAGACCCATGTACCTGGGGGGGACATTTTGGCAGCATAACTAAGCCAAATATTGGGATGTAATGCTGCAATTTGGGCCAAACATTAAGGGAGTGACACTAATAAATATAGAACAGCTTTGGGACTTACATCTATAAAGGAAACTGTCCTCACAAGCTTTCACGACTGGAAAGGAGCCCCACTGGTTGCAGTAAAGTAATATATACCGGGGGTCATGTTTCCACCATAACCAAGCCAAATATTGAGCTAGAATGCTGGAATTTGGTCCAGACACTAAGTGAATGACCCCAATAAAAAGGCAATAGCTTTGAGGAGACCTAAAGACTGGGGTAAACCCGTGTCACAGGGCTCTGTAACCAGCAATGAAGGGGTCTGGCTGCGATAAACCATGTACCTGGGGGTGACATTTTGGCGGCATAACTAAAATCAAATTTGGGATGTAATGCTGCAATTTGGGCCAAAGATTAAGTGGGTGACACTAATAAATAGGGAGCAGCTTTGGGACTTACATCTAGGCTTAAGTCTCCTGTAGGACGTTTCCAGGACTGGAAATGAGCTATACTGGTTGCAGTAACTCACATATGCAGGGGGTCATGTTTCCACCATAACTAAGCCAAATATGGAGATATGATACTGCAATTTGGTGCAAACACTGAGTAAAAATTACTGATGCATATGGAATAGCTTTGAGATCTACAAAATGGGTTAACCCATGTCACATTGCTCTGTAACCTGCAATGCAGTGGTCTAGCTGCATAAGACCCATGTACCTGGGGGAGACATTTTGGCAGCATAACTAAGCCAAATATTGGGATGTAATGCTGCAATTTGGGCCAAACATTAAGGGAGTGACACTAATAAATATAGAACAGCTTTGGGACTTACATCTATAAAGGAAACTGTTGTCACAAGCTTTCACGACTGGAAAGGAGCCCCACTGGTTGCAGTAAAGTAATAAATACTGGGGGTCATGTTTTGACCATAACCAAGCCAAATGTTGAGCTAGAATGCTGCAATTTGGTCCAGACACTAAGTGAATGACCCCAATAAATAAGCAATAGCTTTGAGACCTAAAGACTGGGGTAAACCCGTGTCACAGGGCTCTGTAACCAGCAATGAAGGGGTCTGGCTACGATAAACCATGTACCTGGGGGTGACATTTTGGCGGCATAACTAAGGCAAATATTGGGATGTAATGCTGCAATTTGGGGCAAAGATTAAGTGGGTGACACTAATAAATAGGGAGCAGCTTTGGGACTTACATCTAGGCTTAAGTCTCCTGTAGGACGTTTCCAGGACTGGAAATGAGCTATACTGGTTGCAGTAACTCACATATGCAGGGGGTCATGTTTCCAACATAACTAAGCCAAATATGGAGATATGATACTGCAATTTGGTGCAAACACTGAGTAAAAATTACTGATGCATATGGAATAGCTTTGAGATCTACAAAATGGGTTAACCCATGTCACATTGCTCTGTAACCTGCAATGCAGTGGTCTAGCTGCATAAGACCCATGTACCTGGGGGGGACATTTTGGCAGCATAACTAAGCCAAATATTGGGATGTAATGCTGCAATTTGGGCCAAACATTAAGGGAGTGACACTAGTAAATATAGAACAGCTTTGGGACTTACATCTATAAAGGAAACTGTCCTCACAAGCTTTCACGACTGGAAAGGAGCCCCACTGGTTGCAGTAAAGTAATATATACCGGGGGTCATGTTTCCACCATAACCAAGCCAAATATTGAGCTAGAATGCTGGAATTTGGTCCAGACACTAAGTGAATGACCCCAATAAAAAGGCAATAGCTTTGAGGAGACCTAAAGACTGGGGTAAACCCGTGTCACAGGGCTCTGTAACCAGCAATGAAGGGGTCTGGCTGCGATAAACCATGTACCTGGGGGTGACATTTTGGCGGCATAACTAAAATCAAATTTGGGATGTAATGCTGCAATTTGGGGCAAAGATTAAGTGGGTGACACTAATAAATAGGGAGCAGCTTTGGGACTTACATCTAGGCTTAAGTCTCCTGTAGGACGTTTCCAGGACTGGAAATGAGCTATACTGGTTGCAGTAACTCACATATGCAGGGGGTCATGTTTCCACCATAACTAAGCCAAATATGGAGATATGATACTGCAATTTGGTGCAAACACTGAGTAAAAATTACTGATGCATATGGAATAGCTTTGAGATCTACAAAATGGGTTAACCCATGTCACATTGCTCTGTAACCTGCAATGCAGTGGTCTAGCTGCATAAGACCCATGTACCTGGGGGAGACATTTTGGCAGCATAACTAAGCCAAATATTGGGATGTAATGCTGCAATTTGGGCCAAACATTAAGGGAGTGACACTAATAAATATAGAACAGCTTTGGGACTTACATCTATAAAGGAAACTGTCCTCACAAGCTTTCACGACTGGAAAGGAGCCCCACTGGTTGCAGTAAAGTAATATATACCGGGGGTCATGTTTCCACCATAACCAAGCCAAATATTGAGCTAGAATGTTGCAATTTGGTCCAGACACTAAGTGAATGACCCCAATAAATAAGCAATAGCTTTGAGACCTAAAGACTGGGTTAAACCCGTGTCACAGGGCTCTGTAACCAGCAATGAAGGGGTCTGGCTGCGATAAACCATGTACCTGGGGGTGACATTTTGGCGGCATAACTAAGGCAAATATTGGGATGTAATGCTGCAATTTGGGCCAAAGATTAAGTGGGTGACACTAATAAATAGGGAGCAGCTTTGGGACTTACATCTAGGCTTAAGTCTCCTCTAGGACGTTTCCAGGACTGGAAATGAGCTATACTGGTTGCAGTAACTCACATATGCAGGGGGTCATGTTTCCACCATAACTAAGCCAAATATGGAGATATGATACTGCAATTTGGTGCAAACACTGAGTAAAAATTACTGATGCATATGGAATAGCTTTGAGATCTACAAAATGGGTTAACCCATGTCACATTGCTCTGTAACCTGCAATGCAGTGGTCTAGCTGCATAAGACCCATGTACCTGGGGGAGACATTTTGGCAGCATAACTAAGCCAAATATTGGGATGTAATGCTGCAATTTGGGCCAAACATTAAGGGAGTGACACTAATAAATATAGAACAGCTTTGGGACTTACATCTATAAAGGAAACTGTTGTCACAAGCTTTCACGACTGGAAAGGAGCCCCACTGGTTGCAGTAAAGTAATAAATACCGGGGGTCATGTTTTGACCATAACCAAGCCAAATGTTGAGCTAGAATGCTGCAATTTGGTCCAGACACTAAGTGAATGACCCCAATAAATAAGCAATAGCTTTGAGACCTAAAGACTGGGGTAAACCCGTGTCACAGGGCTCTGTAACCAGCAATGAAGGGGTCTGGCTAAGATAAACCATGTACCTGGGGGTGACATTTTGGCGGCATAACTAAGGCAAATATTGGGATGTAATGCTGCAATTTGGGCCAAAGATTAAGTGGGTGACACTAATAAATAGGGAGCAGCTTTGGGACTTACATCTAGGCTTAAGTCTCCTGTAGGACGTTTCCAGGACTGGAAATGAGCTATACTGGTTGCAGTAACTCACATATGCAGGGGTTCATGTTTCCACCATAACTAAGCCAAATATGGAGATATGATACTGCAATTTGGTGCAAACACTGAGTAAAAATTACTGATGCATATGGAATGGCTTTGAGATCTACAAAATGGGTTAACCCATGTCACATTGCTCTGTAACCTGCAATGCAGTGGTCTAGCTGCATAAGACCCATGTACCTGGGGGGGACATTTTGGCAGCATAACTAAGCCAAATATTGGGATGTAATGCTGCAATTTGGGC
Source organism: Sabellastarte sp. h YS-2021 (assembly GCA_964017235.1). Lineage (NCBI taxonomy): Eukaryota > Metazoa > Annelida > Polychaeta > Sabellida > Sabellidae > Sabellastarte > Sabellastarte sp. h YS-2021. The sequence goes on along the minus strand of OZ024938.1, from coordinate 73,689,716 downwards.
CAAACATTAAGGGAGTGACACTAATAAATATAGAACAGCTTTGGGACTTACATCTATAAAGGAAACTGTCCTCACAAGCTTTCACGACTGGAAAGGAGCCCCACTGGTTGCAGTAAAGTAATATATACCGGGGGTCATGTTTCCACCATAACCAAGCCAAATATTGAGCTAGAATGCTGGAATTTGGTCCAGACACTAAGTGAATGACCCCAATAAAAAGGCAATAGCTTTGAGGAGACCTAAAGACTGGCGTAAACCCGTGTCACAGGGCTCTGTACCCAGCAATGAAGGGGTCTGGCTGCGATAAACCATGTACCTGGGGGTGACATTTTGGCGGCATAACTAAAATCAAATTTGGGATGTAATGCTGCAATTTGGGCCAAAGATTAAGTGGGTGACACTAATAAATAGGGAGCAGCTTTGGGACTTACATCTAGGCTTAAGTCTCCTGTAGGACGTTTCCAGGACTGGAAATGAGCTATACTGGTTGCAGTAACTCACATATGCAGGGGGTCATGTTTCCACCATAACTAAGCCAAATATGGAGATATGATACTGCAATTTGGTGCAAACACTGAGTAAAAATTACTGATGCATATGGAATAGCTTTGAGATCTACAAAATGGGTTAACCCATGTCACATTGCTCTGTAACCTGCAATGCAGTGGTCTAGCTGCATAAGACCCATGTACCTGGGGGAGACATTTTGGCAGCATAACTAAGCCAAATATTGGGATGTAATGCTGCAATTTGGGCCAAACATTAAGGGAGTGACACTAATAAATATAGAACAGCTTTGGGACTTACATCTATAAAGGAAACTGTTGTCACAAGCTTTCACGACTGGAAAGGAGCCCCACTGGTTGCAGTAAAGTAATAAATACTGGGGGTCATGTTTTGACCATAACCAAGCCAAATGTTGAGCTAGAATGCTGCAATTTGGTCCAGACACTAAGTGAATGACCCCAATAAATAAGCAATAGCTTTGAGACCTAAAGACTGGGGTAAACCCGTGTCACAGGGCTCTGTAACCAGCAATGAAGGGGTCTGGCTACGATAAACCATGTACCTGGGGGTGACATTTTGGCGGCATAACTAAGGCAAATATTGGGATGTAATGCTGCAATTTGGGGCAAAGATTAAGTGGGTGACACTAATAAATAGGGAGCAGCTTTGGGACTTACATCTAGGCTTAAGTCTCCTGTAGGACGTTTCCAGGACTGGAAATGAGCTATACTGGTTGCAGTAACTCACATATGCAGGGGGTCATGTTTCCAACATAACTAAGCCAAATATGGAGATATGATACTGCAATTTGGTGCAAACACTGAGTAAAAATTACTGATGCATATGGAATAGCTTTGAGATCTACAAAATGGGTTAACCCATGTCACATTGCTCTGTAACCTGCAATGCAGTGGTCTAGCTGCATAAGACCCATGTACCTGGGGGAGACATTTTGGCAGCATAACTAAGCCAAATATTGGGATGTAATGCTGCAATTTGGGCCAAACATTAAGGGAGTGACACTAATAAATATAGAACAGCTTTGGGACTTACATCTATAAAGGAAACTGTTGTCACAAGCTTTCACGACTGGAAAGGAGCCCCACTGGTTGCAGTAAAGTAATAAATACCGGGGGTCATGTTTTGACCATAACCAAGCCAAATGTTGAGCTAGAATGCTGCAATTTGGTCCAGACACTAAGTGAATGACCCCAATAAATAAGCAATAGCTTTGAGACCTAAAGACTGGGGTAAACCCGTGTCACAGGGCTCTGTAACCAGCAATGAAGGGGTCTGGCTAAGATAAACCATGTACCTGGGGGTGACATTTTGGCGGCATAACTAAGGCAAATATTGGGATGTAATGCTGCAATTTGGGCCAAAGATTAAGTGGGTGACACTAATAAATAGGGAGCAGCTTTGGGACTTACATCTAGGCTTAAGTCTCCTGTAGGACGTTTCCAGGACTGGAAATGAGCTATACTGGTTGCAGTAACTCACATATGCAGGGGTTCATGTTTCCACCATAACTAAGCCAAATATGGAGATATGATACTGCAATTTGGTGCAAACACTGAGTAAAAATTACTGATGCATATGGAATGGCTTTGAGATCTACAAAATGGGTTAACCCATGTCACATTGCTCTGTAACCTGCAATGCAGTGGTCTAGCTGCATAAGACCCATGTACCTGGGAGGGACATTTTGGCAGCATAACTAAGCCAAATATTGGGATGTAATGCTGCAATTTGGGCCAAACATTAAGGGAGTGACACTAATAAATATAGAACACCTTTGGGACTTACATCTATAAAGGAAACTGTCCTCACAAGCTTTCACGACTGGAAAGGAGCCCCACTGGTTGCAGTAAAGTAATATATACCGGGGGTCATGTTTCCACCATAACCAAGCCAAATATTGAGCTAGAATGCTGGAATTTGGTCCAGACACTAAGTGAATGACCCCAATAAAAAGGCAATAGCTTTGAGGAGACCTAAAGACTGGGGTAAACCCGTGTCACAGGGCTGTGTAACCAGCAATGAAGGGGTCTGGCTGCGATAAACCAAGTACTTGGGGGTGACATTTTGGCGGCATAACTAAAATCAAATATTGGGATGTAATGCTGCAATTTGGGCCAAAGATTAAGTGGGTGACACTAATAAATAGGGAGCAGCTTTGGGACTTACATCTAGGCTTAAGTCTCCTGTAGGACGTTTCCAGGACTGGAAATGAGCTATACTGGTTGCAGTAACTCACATATGCAGGGGGTCATGTTTCCACCATAACTAAGCCAAATATGGAGATATGATACTGCAATTTGGTGCAAACACTGAGTAAAAATTACTGATGCATATGGAATAGCTTTGAGATCTACAAAATGGGTTAACCCATGTCACATTGCTCTGTAACCTGCAATGCAGTGGTCTAGCTGCATAAGACCCATGTACCTGGGGGAGACATTTTGGCAGCATAACTAAGCCAAATATTGGGATGTAATGCTGCAATTTGGGCCAAACATTAAGGGAGTGACACTAATAAATATAGAACAGCTTTGGGACTTACATCTATAAAGGAAACTGTTGTCACAAGCTTTCACGACTGGAAAGGAGCCCCACTGGTTGCAGTAAAGTAATAAATACAGGGGGTCATGTTTTGATCATAACCAAGCCAAATGTTGAGCTAGAATGCTGCAATTTGGTCCAGACACTAAGTGAATGACCCCAATAAATAAGCAATAGCTTTGAGACCTAAAGACTGGGGTAAACCCGTGTCACAGGGCTCTGTAACCAGCAATGAAGGGGTCTGGCTACGATAAACCATGTACCTGGGGGTGACATTTTGGCGGCATAACTAAGGCAAATATTGGGATGTAATGCTGCAATTTGGGGCAAAGATTAAGTGGGTGACACTAATAAATAGGGAGCAGCTTTGGGACTTACATCTAGGCTTAAGTCTCCTGTAGGACGTTTCCAGGACTGGAAATGAGCTATACTGGTTGCAGTAACTCACATATGCAGGGGGTCATGTTTCCAACATAACTAAGCCAAATATGGAGATATGATACTGCAATTTGGTGCAAACACTGAGTAAAAATTACTGATGCATATGGAATAGCTTTGAGATCTACAAAATGGGTTAACCCATGTCACATTGCTCTGTAACCTGCAATGCAGTGGTCTAGCTGCATAAGACCCATGTACCTGGGGGGGACATTTTGGCAGCATAACTAAGCCAAATATTGGGATGTAATGCTGCAATTTGGGCCAAACATTAAGGGAGTGACACTAATAAATATAGAACAGCTTTGGGACTTACATCTATAAAGGAAACTGTCCTCACAAGCTTTCACGACTGGAAAGGAGCCCCACTGGTTGCAGTAAAGTAATATATACCGGGGGTCATGTTTCCACCATAACCAAGCCAAATATTGAGCTAGAATGCTGGAATTTGGTCCAGACACTAAGTGAATGACCCCAATAAAAAGGCAATAGCTTTGAGGAGACCTAAAGACTGGGGTAAACCCGTGTCACAGGGCTCTGTAACCAGCAATGAAGGGGTCTGGCTGCGATAAACCATGTACCTGGGGGTGACATTTTGGCGGCATAACTAAAATCAAATTTGGGATGTAATGCTGCAATTTGGGGCAAAGATTAAGTGGGTGACACTAATAAATAGGGAGCAGCTTTGGGACTTACATCTAGGCTTAAGTCTCCTGTAGGACGTTTCCAGGACTGGAAATGAGCTATACTGGTTGCAGTAACTCACATATGCAGGGGGTCATGTTTCCACCATAACTAAGCCAAATATGGAGATATGATACTGCAATTTGGTGCAAACACTGAGTAAAAATTACTGATGCATATGGAATAGCTTTGAGATCTACAAAATGGGTTAACCCATGTCACATTGCTCTGTAACCTGCAATGCAGTGGTCTAGCTGCATAAGACCCATGTACCTGGGGGAGACATTTTGGCAGCATAACTAAGCCAAATATTGGGATGTAATGCTGCAATTTGGGCCAAACATTAAGGGAGTGACACTAATAAATATAGAACAGCTTTGGGACTTACATCTATAAAGGAAACTGTCCTCACAAGCTTTCACGACTGGAAAGGAGCCCCACTGGTTGCAGTAAAGTAATATATACCGGGGGTCATGTTTCCACCATAACCAAGCCAAATATTGAGCTAGAATGTTGCAATTTGGTCCAGACACTAAGTGAATGACCCCAATAAATAAGCAATAGCTTTGAGACCTAAAGACTGGGTTAAACCCGTGTCACAGGGCTCTGTAACCAGCAATGAAGGGGTCTGGCTGCGATAAACCATGTACCTGGGGGTGACATTTTGGCGGCATAACTAAGGCAAATATTGGGATGTAATGCTGCAATTTGGGCCAAAGATTAAGTGGGTGACACTAATAAATAGGGAGCAGCTTTGGGACTTACATCTAGGCTTAAGTCTCCTCTAGGACGTTTCCAGGACTGGAAATGAGCTATACTGGTTGCAGTAACTCACATATGCAGGGGGTCATGTTTCCACCATAACTAAGCCAAATATGGAGATATGATACTGCAATTTGGTGCAAACACTGAGTAAAAATTACTGATGCATATGGAATAGCTTTGAGATCTACAAAATGGGTTAACCCATGTCACATTGCTCTGTAACCTGCAATGCAGTGGTCTAGCTGCATAAGACCCATGTACCTGGGGGAGACATTTTGGCAGCATAACTAAGCCAAATATTGGGATGTAATGCTGCAATTTGGGCCAAACATTAAGGGAGTGACACTAATAAATATAGAACAGCTTTGGGACTTACATCTATAAAGGAAACTGTTGTCACAAGCTTTCACGACTGGAAAGGAGCCCCACTGGTTGCAGTAAAGTAATAAATACCGGGGGTCATGTTTTGACCATAACCAAGCCAAATGTTGAGCTAGAATGCTGCAATTTGGTCCAGACACTAAGTGAATGACCCCAATAAATAAGCAATAGCTTTGAGACCTAAAGACTGGGGTAAACCCGTGTCACAGGGCTCTGTAACCAGCAATGAAGGGGTCTGGCTAAGATAAACCATGTACCTGGGGGTGACATTTTGGCGGCATAACTAAGGCAAATATTGGGATGTAATGCTGCAATTTGGGCCAAAGATTAAGTGGGTGACACTAATAAATAGGGAGCAGCTTTGGGACTTACATCTAGGCTTAAGTCTCCTGTAGGACGTTTCCAGGACTGGAAATGAGCTATACTGGTTGCAGTAACTCACATATGCAGGGGTTCATGTTTCCACCATAACTAAGCCAAATATGGAGATATGATACTGCAATTTGGTGCAAACACTGAGTAAAAATTACTGATGCATATGGAATGGCTTTGAGATCTACAAAATGGGTTAACCCATGTCACATTGCTCTGTAACCTGCAATGCAGTGGTCTAGCTGCATAAGACCCATGTACCTGGGGGGGACATTTTGGCAGCATAACTAAGCCAAATATTGGGATGTAATGCTGCAATTTGGGCCAAACATTAAGGGAGTGACACTAATAAATATAGAACAGCTTTGGGACTTACATCTATAAAGGAAACTGTCCTCACAAGCTTTCACGACTGGAAAGGAGCCCCACTGGTTGCAGTAAAGTAATATATACCGGGGGTCATGTTTCCACCATAACCAAGCCAAATATTGAGCTAGAATGCTGGAATTTGGTCCAGACACTAAGTGAATGACCCCAATAAAAAGGCAATAGCTTTGAGGAGACCTAAAGACTGGCGTAAACCCGTGTCACAGGGCTCTGTAACCAGCAATGAAGGGGTCTGGCTGCGATAAACCATGTACCTGGGGGTGACATTTTGGCGGCATAACTAAAATCAAATTTGGGATGTAATGCTGCAATTTGGGCCAAAGATTAAGTGGGTGACACTAATAAATAGGGAGCAGCTTTGGGACTTACATCTAGGCTTAAGTCTCCTGTAGGACGTTTCCAGGACTGGAAATGAGCTATACTGGTTGCAGTAACTCACATATGCAGGGGGTCATGTTTCCACCATAACTAAGCCAAATATGGAGATATGATACTGCAATTTGGTGCAAACACTGAGTAAAAATTACTGATGCATATGGAATAGCTTTGAGATCTACAAAATGGGTTAACCCATGTCACATTGCTCTGTAACCTGCAATGCAGTGGTCTAGCTGCATAAGACCCATGTACCTGGGGGAGACATTTTGGCAGCATAACTAAGCCAAATATTGGGATGTAATGCTGCAATTTGGGCCAAACATTAAGGGAGTGACACTAATAAATATAGAACAGCTTTGGGACTTACATCTATAAAGGAAACTGTTGTCACAAGCTTTCACGACTGGAAAGGAGCCCCACTGGTTGCAGTAAAGTAATAAATACTGGGGGTCATGTTTTGACCATAACCAAGCCAAATGTTGAGCTAGAATGCTGCAATTTGGTCCAGACACTAAGTGAATGACCCCAATAAATAAGCAATAGCTTTGAGACCTAAAGACTGGGGTAAACCCGTGTCACAGGGCTCTGTAACCAGCAATGAAGGGGTCTGGCTACGATAAACCATGTACCTGGGGGTGACATTTTGGCGGCATAACTAAGGCAAATATTGGGATGTAATGCTGCAATTTGGGGCAAAGATTAAGTGGGTGACACTAATAAATAGGGAGCAGCTTTGGGACTTACATCTAGGCTTAAGTCTCCTGTAGGACGTTTCCAGGACTGGAAATGAGCTATACTGGTTGCAGTAACTCACATATGCAGGGGGTCATGTTTCCAACATAACTAAGCCAAATATGGAGATATGATACTGCAATTTGGTGCAAACACTGAGTAAAAATTACTGATGCATATGGAATAGCTTTGAGATCTACAAAATGGGTTAACCCATGTCACATTGCTCTGTAACCTGCAATGCAGTGGTCTAGCTGCATAAGACCCATGTACCTGGGGGAGACATTTTGGCAGCATAACTAAGCCAAATATTGGGATGTAATGCTGCAATTTGGGCCAAACATTAAGGGAGTGACACTAATAAATATAGAACAGCTTTGGGACTTACATCTATAAAGGAAACTGTTGTCACAAGCTTTCACGACTGGAAAGGAGCCCCACTGGTTGCAGTAAAGTAATAAATACCGGGGGTCATGTTTTGACCATAACCAAGCCAAATGTTGAGCTAGAATGCTGCAATTTGGTCCAGACACTAAGTGAATGACCCCAATAAATAAGCAATAGCTTTGAGACCTAAAGACTGGGGTAAACCCGTGTCACAGGGCTCTGTAACCAGCAATGAAGGGGTCTGGCTAAGATAAACCATGTACCTGGGGGTGACATTTTGGCGGCATAACTAAGGCAAATATTGGGATGTAATGCTGCAATTTGGGCCAAAGATTAAGTGGGTGACACTAATAAATAGGGAGCAGCTTTGGGACTTACATCTAGGCTTAAGTCTCCTGTAGGACGTTTCCAGGACTGGAAATGAGCTATACTGGTTGCAGTAACTCACATATGCAGGGGTTCATGTTTCCACCATAACTAAGCCAAATATGGAGATATGATACTGCAATTTGGTGCAAACACTGAGTAAAAATTACTGATGCATATGGAATGGCTTTGAGATCTACAAAATGGGTTAACCCATGTCACATTGCTCTGTAACCTGCAATGCAGTGGTCTAGCTGCATAAGACCCATGTACCTGGGAGGGACATTTTGGCAGCATAACTAAGCCAAATATTGGGATGTAATGCTGCAATTTGGGCCAAACATTAAGGGAGTGACACTAATAAATATAGAACAGCTTTGGGACTTACATCTATAAAGGAAACTGTCCTCACAAGCTTTCACGACTGGAAAGGAGCCCCACTGGTTGCAGTAAAGTAATATATACCGGGGGTCATGTTTCCACCATAACCAAGCCAAATATTGAGCTAGAATGCTGGAATTTGGTCCAGACACTAAGTGAATGACCCCAATAAAAAGGCAATAGCTTTGAGGAGACCTAAAGACTGGGGTAAACCCGTGTCACAGGGCTGTGTAACCAGCAATGAAGGGGTCTGGCTGCGATAAACCAAGTACTTGGGGGTGACATTTTGGCGGCATAACTAAAATCAAATATTGGGATGTAATGCTGCAATTTGGGCCAAAGATTAAGTGGGTGACACTAATAAATAGGGAGCAGCTTTGGGACTTACATCTAGGCTTAAGTCTCCTGTAGGACGTTTCCAGGACTGGAAATGAGCTATACTGGTTGCAGTAACTCACATATGCAGGGGGTCATGTTTCCACCATAACTAAGCCAAATATGGAGATATGATACTGCAATTTGGTGCAAACACTGAGTAAAAATTACTGATGCATATGGAATAGCTTTGAGATCTACAAAATGGGTTAACCCATGTCACATTGCTCTGTAACCTGCAATGCAGTGGTCTAGCTGCATAAGACCCATGTACCTGGGGGAGACATTTTGGCAGCATAACTAAGCCAAATATTGGGATGTAATGCTGCAATTTGGGCCAAACATTAAGGGAGTGACACTAATAAATATAGAACAGCTTTGGGACTTACATCTATAAAGGAAACTGTTGTCACAAGCTTTCACGACTGGAAAGGAGCCCCACTGGTTGCAGTAAAGTAATAAATACAGGGGGTCATGTTTTGATCATAACCAAGCCAAATGTTGAGCTAGAATGCTGCAATTTGGTCCAGACACTAAGTGAATGACCCCAATAAATAAGCAATAGCTTTGAGACCTAAAGACTGGGGTAAACCCGTGTCACAGGGCTCTGTAACCAGCAATGAAGGGGTCTGGCTACGATAAACCATGTACCTGGGGGTGACATTTTGGCGGCATAACTAAGGCAAATATTGGGATGTAATGCTGCAATTTGGGGCAAAGATTAAGTGGGTGACACTAATAAATAGGGAGCAGCTTTGGGACTTACATCTAGGCTTAAGTCTCCTGTAGGACGTTTCCAGGACTGGAAATGAGCTATACTGGTTGCAGTAACTCACATATGCAGGGGGTCATGTTTCCAACATAACTAAGCCAAATATGGAGATATGATACTGCAATTTGGTGCAAACACTGAGTAAAAATTACTGATGCATATGGAATAGCTTTGAGATCTACAAAATGGGTTAACCCATGTCACATTGCTCTGTAACCTGCAATGCAGTGGTCTAGCTGCATAAGACCCATGTACCTGGGGGGGACATTTTGGCAGCATAACTAAGCCAAATATTGGGATGTAATGCTGCAATTTGGGCCAAACATTAAGGGAGTGACACTAATAAATATAGAACAGCTTTGGGACTTACATCTATAAAGGAAACTGTCCTCACAAGCTTTCACGACTGGAAAGGAGCCCCACTGGTTGCAGTAAAGTAATATATACCGGGGGTCATGTTTCCACCATAACCAAGCCAAATATTGAGCTAGAATGCTGAAATTTGGTCCAGACACTAAGTGAATGACCCCAATAAAAAGGCAATAGCTTTGAGGGGACCTAAAGACTGGGGTAAACCCGTGTCACAGGGCTCTGTAACCAGCAATGAAGGGGTCTGGCTGCGATAAACCATGTACCTGGGGGGGACATTTTGGCAGCATAACTAAGCCAAATATTGGGATGTAATGCTGCAATTTGGGCCAAACATTAAGGGAGTGACACTAATAAATATAGAACAGCTTTGGGACTTACATCTATAAAGGAAACTGTTGTCACAAGCTTTCACGACTGGAAAGGAGCCCCACTGGTTGCAGTAAAGTAATAAATACAGGGGGTCATGTTTTGATCATAACCAAGCCAAATGTTGAGCTAGAATGCTGCAATTTGGTCCAGACACTAAGTGAATGACCCCAATAAATAAGCAATAGCTTTGAGACCTAAAGACTGGGGTAAACCCGTGTCACAGGGCTCTGTAACCAGCAATGAAGGGGTCTGGCTACGATAAACCATGTACCTGGGGGTGACATTTTGGCGGCATAACTAAGGCAAATATTGGGATGTAATGCTGCAATTTGGGCCAAAGATTAAGTGGGTGACACTAATAAATAGGGAGCAGCTTTGGGACTTACATCTAGGCTTAAGTCTCCTGTAGGACGTTTCCAGGACTGGAAATAAGCTATACTGGTTGCAGTAACTCACATATGCAGGGGGTCATGTTTCCACCATAACTAAGCCAAATATGGAGATATGATACTGCAATTTGGTGCAAACACTGAGTAAAAATTACTGATGCATATGGAATAGCTTTGAGATCTACAAAATGGGTTAACCCATGTCACATTGCTCTGTAACCTGCAATGCAGTGGTCTAGCTGCATAAGACCCATGTACCTGGGGGAGACATTTTGGCAGCATAACTAAGCCAAATATTGGGATGTAATGCTGCAATTTGGGCCAAACATTAAGGGAGTGACACTAATAAATATAGAACAGCTTTGGGACTTACATCTATAAAGGAAACTGTTGTCACAAGCTTTCACGACTGGAAAGGAGCCCCACTGATTGCAGTAAAGTAATAAATACTGGGGGTCATGTTTTGACCATAACCAAGCCAAATGTTGAGCTAGAATGCTGCAATTTGGTCCAGACACTAAGTGAATGACCCCAATAAATAAGCAATAGCTTTGAGACCTAAAGACTGGGGTAAACCCGTGTCACAGGGCTCTGTAACCAGCAATGAAGGGGTCTGGCTACGATAAACCATGTACCTGGGGGTGACATTTTGGCGGCATAACTAAGGCAAATATTGGGATGTAATGCTGCAATTTGGGGCAAAGATTAAGTGGGTGACACTAATAAATAGGGAGCAGCTTTGGGACTTACATCTAGGCTTAAGTCTCCTGTAGGACGTTTCCAGGACTGGAAATGAGCTATACTGGTTGCAGTAACTCACATATGCAGGGGGTCATGTTTCCAACATAACTAAGCCAAATATGGAGATATGATACTGCAATTTGGTGCAAACACTGAGTAAAAATTACTGATGCATATGGAATAGCTTTGAGATCTACAAAATGGGTTAACCCATGTCACATTGCTCTGTAACCTGCAATGCAGTGGTCTAGCTGCATAAGACCCATGTACCTGGGGGAGACATTTTGGCAGCATAACTAAGCCAAATATTGGGATGTAATGCTGCAATTTGGGCCAAACATTAAGGGAGTGACACTAATAAATATAGAACAGCTTTGGGACTTACATCTATAAAGGAAACTGTTGTCACAAGCTTTCACGACTGGAAAGGAGCCCCACTGGTTGCAGTAAAGTAATAAATACAGGGGGTCATGTTTTGATCATAACCAAGCCAAATGTTGAGCTAGAATGCTGCAATTTGGTCCAGACACTAAGTGAATGACCCCAATAAATAAGCAATAGCTTTGAGACCTAAAGACTGGGGTAAACCCGTGTCACAGGGCTCTGTAACCAGCAATGAAGGGGTCTGGCTACGATAAACCATGTACCTGGGGGTGACATTTTGGCGGCATAACTAAGGCAAATATTGGGATGTAATGCTGCAATTTGGGCCAAAGATTAAGTGGGTGACACTAATAAATAGGGAGCAGCTTTGGGACTTACATCTAGGCTTAAGTCTCCTGTAGGACGTTTCCAGGACTGGAAATGAGCTATACTGGTTGCAGTAACTCACATATGCAGGGGGTCATGTTTCCACCATAACTAAGCCAAATATGGAGATATGATACTGCAATTTGGTGCAAACACTGAGTAAAAATTACTGATGCATATGGAATAGCTTTGAGATCTACAAAATGGGTTAACCCATGTCACATTGCTCTGTAACCTGCAATGCAGTGGTCTAGCTGCATAAGACCCATGTACCTGGGGGAGACATTTTGGCAGCATAACTAAGCCAAATATTGGGATGTAATGCTGCAATTTGGGCCAAACATTAAGGGAGTGACACTAATAAATATAGAACAGCTTTGGGACTTACATCTATAAAGGAAACTGTCCTCACAAGCTTTCACGACTGGAAAGGAGCCCCACTGGTTGCAGTAAAGTAATATATACCGGGGGTCATGTTTCCACCATAACCAAGCCAAATATTGAGCTAGAATGCTGCAATTTGGTCCAGACACTAAGTGAATGACCCCAATAAATAAGCAATAGCTTTGAGACCTAAAGACTGGGGTAAACCCGTGTCACAGGGCTCTGTAACCAGCAATGAAGGGGTCTGGCTGCGATAAACCATGTACCTGGGGGTGACATTTTGGCGGCATAACTAAGGCAAATATTGGGATGTAATGCTGCAATTTGGGCCAAAGATTAAGTGGGTGACACTAATAAATAGGGAGCAGCTTTGGGACTTACATCTAGGCTTAAGTCTCCTGTAGGACGTTTCCAGGACTGGAAATGAGCTATACTGGTTGCAGTAACTCACATATGCAGGGGGTCATGTTTCCACCATAACTAAGCCAAATATGGAGATATGATACTGCAATTTGGTGCAAACACTGAGTAAAAATTACTGATGCATATGGAATAGCTTTGAGATCTACAAAATGGGTTAACCCATGTCACATTGCTCTGTAACCTGCAATGCAGTGGTCTAGCTGCATAAGACCCATGTACCTGGGGGAGACATTTTGGCAGCATAACTAAGCCAAATATTGGGATGTAATGCTGCAATTTGGGCCAAACATTAAGGGAGTGACACTAATAAATATAGAACAGCTTTGGGACTTACATCTATAAAGGAAACTGTTGTCACAAGCTTTCACGACTGGAAAGGAGCCCCACTGGTTGCAGTAAAGTAATAAATACCGGGGGTCATGTTTTGACCATAACCAAGCCAAATGTTGAGCTAGAATGCTGCAATTTGGTCCAGACACTAAGTGAATGACCCCAATAAATAAGCAATAGCTTTGAGACCTAAAGACTGGGGTAAACCCGTGTCACAGGGCTCTGTAACCAGCAATGAAGGGGTCTGGCTAAGATAAACCATGTACCTGGGGGTGACATTTTGGCGGCATAACTAAGGCAAATATTGGGATGTAATGCTGCAATTTGGGCCAAAGATTAAGTGGGTGACACTAATAAATAGGGAGCAGCTTTGGGACTTACATCTAGGCTTAAGTCTCCTGTAGGACGTTTCCAGGACTGGAAATGAGCTATACTGGTTGCAGTAACTCACATATGCAGGGGTTCATGTTTCCACCATAACTAAGCCAAATATGGAGATATGATACTGCAATTTGGTGCAAACACTGAGTAAAAATTACTGATGCATATGGAATGGCTTTGAGATCTACAAAATGGGTTAACCCATGTCACATTGCTCTGTAACCTGCAATGCAGTGGTCTAGCTGCATAAGACCCATGTACCTGGGGGGGACATTTTGGCAGCATAACTAAGCCAAATATTGGGATGTAATGCTGCAATTTGGGCCAAACATTAAGGGAGTGACACTAATAAATATAGAACAGCTTTGGGACTTACATCTATAAAGGAAACTGTCCTCACAAGCTTTCACGACTGGAAAGGAGCCCCACTGGTTGCAGTAAAGTAATATATACCGGGGGTCATGTTTCCACCATAACCAAGCCAAATATTGAGCTAGAATGCTGGAATTTGGTCCAGACACTAAGTGAATGACCCCAATAAAAAGGCAATAGCTTTGAGGAGACCTAAAGACTGGGGTAAACCCGTGTCACAGGGCTGTGTAACCAGCAATGAAGGGGTCTGGCTGCGATAAACCAAGTACTTGGGGGTGACATTTTGGCGGCATAACTAAAATCAAATATTGGGATGTAATGCTGCAATTTGGGCCAAAGATTAAGTGGGTGACACTAATAAATAGGGAGCAGCTTTGGGACTTACATCTAGGCTTAAGTCTCCTGTAGGACGTTTCCAGGACTGGAAATGAGCTATACTGGTTGCAGTAACTCACATATGCAGGGGGTCATGTTTCCACCATAACTAAGCCAAATATGGAGATATGATACTGCAATTTGGTGCAAACACTGAGTAAAAATTACTGATGCATATGGAATAGCTTTGAGATCTACAAAATGGGTTAACCCATGTCACATTGCTCTGTAACCTGCAATGCAGTGGTCTAGCTGCATAAGACCCATGTACCTGGGGGAGACATTTTGGCAGCATAACTAAGCCAAATATTGGGATGTAATGCTGCAATTTGGGCCAAACATTAAGGGAGTGACACTAATAAATATAGAACAGCTTTGGGACTTACATCTATAAAGGAAACTGTCCTCACAAGCTTTCACGACTGGAAAGGAGCCCCACTGGTTGCAGTAAAGTAATATATACCGGGGGTCATGTTTCCACCATAACCAAGCCAAATATTGAGCTAGAATGCTGCAATTTGGTCCAGACACTAAGTGAATGACCCCAATAAATAAGCAATAGCTTTGAGACCTAAAGACTGGGGTAAACCCGTGTCACAGGGCTCTGTAACCAGCAATGAAGGGGTCTGGCTGCGATAAACCATGTACCTGGGGGTGACATTTTGGCGGCATAACTAAGGCAAATATTGGGATGTAATGCTGCAATTTGGGCCAAAGATTAAGTGGGTTACACTAATAAATAGGGAGCAGCTTTGGGACTTACATCTAGGCTTAAGTCTCCTGTAGGACGTTTCCAGGACTGGAAATGAGCTATACTGGTTGCAGTAACTCACATATGCAGGGGGTCATGTTTCCACCATAACTAAGCCAAATATGGAGATATGATACTGCAATTTGGTGCAAACACTGAGTAAAAATTACTGATGCATATGGAATAGCTTTGAGATCTACAAAATGGGTTAACCCATGTCACATTGCTCTGTAACCTGCAATGCAGTGGTCTAGCTGCATAAGACCCATGTACCTGGGGGAGACATTTTGGCAGCATAACTAAGCCAAATATTGGGATGTAATGCTGCAATTTGGGCCAAACATTAAGGGAGTGACACTAATAAATATAGAACAGCTTTGGGACTTACATCTATAAAGGAAACTGTTGTCACAAGCTTTCACGACTGGAAAGGAGCCCCACTGGTTGCAGTAAAGTAATAAATACCGGGGGTCATGTTTTGACCATAACCAAGCCAAATGTTGAGCTAGAATGCTGCAATTTGGTCCAGACACTAAGTGAATGACCCCAATAAATAAGCAATAGCTTTGAGACCTAAAGACTGGGGTAAACCCGTGTCACAGGGCTCTGTAACCAGCAATGAAGGGGTCTGGCTAAGATAAACCATGTACCTGGGGGTGACATTTTGGCGGCATAACTAAGGCAAATATTGGGATGTAATGCTGCAATTTGGGCCAAAGATTAAGTGGGTGACACTAATAAATAGGGAGCAGCTTTGGGACTTACATCTAGGCTTAAGTCTCCTGTAGGACGTTTCCAGGACTGGAAATGAGCTATACTGGTTGCAGTAACTCACATATGCAGGGGTTCATGTTTCCACCATAACTAAGCCAAATATGGAGATATGATACTGCAATTTGGTGCAAACACTGAGTAAAAATTACTGATGCATATGGAATGGCTTTGAGATCTACAAAATGGGTTAACCCATGTCACATTGCTCTGTAACCTGCAATGCAGTGGTCTAGCTGCATAAGACCCATGTACCTGGGGGGGACATTTTGGCAGCATAACTAAGCCAAATATTGGGATGTAATGCTGCAATTTGGGCCAAACATTAAGGGAGTGACACTAATAAATATAGAACAGCTTTGGGACTTACATCTATAAAGGAAACTGTCCTCACAAGCTTTCACGACTGGAAAGGAGCCCCACTGGTTGCAGTAAAGTAATATATACCGGGGGTCATGTTTCCACCATAACCAAGCCAAATATTGAGCTAGAATGCTGGAATTTGGTCCAGACACTAACTGAATGACCCCAATAAAAAGGCAATAGCTTTGAGGAGACCTAAAGACTGGGGTAAACCCGTGTCACAGGGCTGTGTAACCAGCAATGAAGGGGTCTGGCTGCGATAAACCAAGTACTTGGGGGTGACATTTTGGCGGCATAACTAAAATCAAATATTGGGATGTAATGCTGCAATTTGGGCCAAAGATTAAGTGGGTGACACTAATAAATAGGGAGCAGCTTTGGGACTTACATCTAGGCTTAAGTCTCCTGTAGGACGTTTCCAGGACTGGAAATGAGCTATACTGGTTGCAGTAACTCACATATGCAGGGGGTCATGTTTCCACCATAACTAAGCCAAATATGGAGATATGATACTGCAATTTGGTGCAAACACTGAGTAAAAATTACTGATGCATATGGAATAGCTTTGAGATCTACAAAATGGGTTAACCCATGTCACATTGCTCTGTAACCTGCAATGCAGTGGTCTAGCTGCATAAGACCCATGTACCTGGGGGAGACATTTTGGCAGCATAACTAAGCCAAATATTGGGATGTAATGCTGCAATTTGGGCCAAACATTAAGGGAGTGACACTAATAAATATAGAACAGCTTTGGGACTTACATCTATAAAGGAAACTGTCCTCACAAGCTTTCACGACTGGAAAGGAGCCCCACTGGTTGCAGTAAAGTAATATATACCGGGGGTCATGTTTCCACCATAACCAAGCCAAATATTGAGCTAGAATGCTGCAATTTGGTCCAGACACTAAGTGAATGACCCCAATAAATAAGCAATAGCTTTGAGACCTAAAGACTGGGGTAAACCCGTGTCACAGGGCTCTGTAACCAGCAATGAAGGGGTCTGGCTGCGATAAACCATGTACCTGGGGGTGACATTTTGGCGGCATAACTAAGGCAAATATTGGGATGTAATGCTGCAATTTGGGCCAAAGATTAAGTGGGTTACACTAATAAATAGGGAGCAGCTTTGGGACTTACATCTAGGCTTAAGTCTCCTGTAGGACGTTTCCAGGACTGGAAATGAGCTATACTGGTTGCAGTAACTCACATATGCAGGGGGTCATGTTTCCACCATAACTAAGCCAAATATGGAGATATGATACTGCAATTTGGTGCAAACACTGAGTAAAAATTACTGATGCATATGGAATAGCTTTGAGATCTACAAAATGGGTTAACCCATGTCACATTGCTCTGTAACCTGCAATGCAGTGGTCTAGCTGCATAAGACCCATGTACCTGGGGGAGACATTTTGGCAGCATAACTAAGCCAAATATTGGGATGTAATGCTGCAATTTGGGCCAAACATTAAGGGAGTGACACTAATAAATATAGAACAGCTTTGGGACTTACATCTATAAAGGAAACTGTTGTCACAAGCTTTCACGACTGGAAAGGAGCCCCACTGGTTGCAGTAAAGTAATAAATACCGGGGGTCATGTTTTGACCATAACCAAGCCAAATGTTGAGCTAGAATGCTGCAATTTGGTCCAGACACTAAGTGAATGACCCCAATAAATAAGCAATAGCTTTGAGACCTAAAGACTGGGGTAAACCCGTGTCACAGGGCTCTGTAACCAGCAATGAAGGGGTCTGGCTAAGATAAACCATGTACCTGGGGGTGACATTTTGGCGGCATAACTAAGGCAAATATTGGGATGTAATGCTGCAATTTGGGCCAAAGATTAAGTGGGTGACACTAATAAATAGGGAGCAGCTTTGGGACTTACATCTAGGCTTAAGTCTCCTGTAGGACGTTTCCAGGACTGGAAATGAGCTATACTGGTTGCAGTAACTCACATATGCAGGGGTTCATGTTTCCACCATAACTAAGCCAAATATGGAGATATGATACTGCAATTTGGTGCAAACACTGAGTAAAAATTACTGATGCATATGGAATGGCTTTGAGATCTACAAAATGGGTTAACCCATGTCACATTGCTCTGTAACCTGCAATGCAGTGGTCTAGCTGCATAAGACCCATGTACCTGGGGGGGACATTTTGGCAGCATAACTAAGCCAAATATTGGGATGTAATGCTGCAATTTGGGCCAAACATTAAGGGAGTGACACTAATAAATATAGAACAGCTTTGGGACTTACATCTATAAAGGAAACTGTCCTCACAAGCTTTCACGACTGGAAAGGAGCCCCACTGGTTGCAGTAAAGTAATATATACCGGGGGTCATGTTTCCACCATAACCAAGCCAAATATTGAGCTAGAATGCTGGAATTTGGTCCAGACACTAACTGAATGACCCCAATAAAAAGGCAATAGCTTTGAGGAGACCTAAAGACTGGGGTAAACCCGTGTCACAGGGCTGTGTAACCAGCAATGAAGGGGTCTGGCTGCGATAAACCAAGTACTTGGGGGTGACATTTTGGCGGCATAACTAAAATCAAATATTGGGATGTAATGCTGCAATTTGGGCCAAAGATTAAGTGGGTGACACTAATAAATAGGGAGCAGCTTTGGGACTTACATCTAGGCTTAAGTCTCCTGTAGGACGTTTCCAGGACTGGAAATGAGCTATACTGGTTGCAGTAACTCACATATGCAGGGGGTCATGTTTCCACCATAACTAAGCCAAATATGGAGATATGATACTGCAATTTGGTGCAAACACTGAGTAAAAATTACTGATGCATATGGAATAGCTTTGAGATCTACAAAATGGGTTAACCCATGTCACATTGCTCTGTAACCTGCAATGCAGTGGTCTAGCTGCATAAGACCCATGTACCTGGGGGAGACATTTTGGCAGCATAACTAAGCCAAATATTGGGATGTAATGCTGCAATTTGGGCCAAACATTAAGGGAGTGACACTAATAAATATAGAACAGCTTTGGGACTTACATCTATAAAGGAAACTGTCCTCACAAGCTTTCACGACTGGAAAGGAGCCCCACTGGTTGCAGTAAAGTAATATATACCGGGGGTCATGTTTCCACCATAACCAAGCCAAATATTGAGCTAGAATGCTGCAATTTGGTCCAGACACTAAGTGAATGACCCCAATAAATAAGCAATAGCTTTGAGACCTAAAGACTGGGGTAAACCCGTGTCACAGGGCTCTGTAACCAGCAATGAAGGGGTCTGGCTGCGATAAACCATGTACCTGGGGGTGACATTTTGGCGGCATAACTAAGGCAAATATTGGGATGTAATGCTGCAATTTGGGCCAAAGATTAAGTGGGTTACACTAATAAATAGGGAGCAGCTTTGGGACTTACATCTAGGCTTAAGTCTCCTGTAGGACGTTTCCAGGACTGGAAATGAGCTATACTGGTTGCAGTAACTCACATATGCAGGGGGTCATGTTTCCACCATAACTAAGCCAAATATGGAGATATGATACTGCAATTTGGTGCAAACACTGAGTAAAAATTACTGATGCATATGGAATAGCTTTGAGATCTACAAAATGGGTTAACCCATGTCACATTGCTCTGTAACCTGCAATGCAGTGGTCTAGCTGCATAAGACCCATGTACCTGGGGGAGACATTTTGGCAGCATAACTAAGCCAAATATTGGGATGTAATGCTGCAATTTGGGCCAAACATTAAGGGAGTGACACTAATAAATATAGAACAGCTTTGGGACTTACATCTATAAAGGAAACTGTTGTCACAAGCTTTCACGACTGGAAAGGAGCCCCACTGGTTGCAGTAAAGTAATAAATACCGGGGGTCATGTTTTGACCATAACCAAGCCAAATGTTGAGCTAGAATGCTGCAATTTGGTCCAGACACTAAGTGAATGACCCCAATAAATAAGCAATAGCTTTGAGACCTAAAGACTGGGGTAAACCCGTGTCACAGGGCTCTGTAACCAGCAATGAAGGGGTCTGGCTAAGATAAACCATGTACCTGGGGGTGACATTTTGGCGGCATAACTAAGGCAAATATTGGGATGTAATGCTGCAATTTGGGCCAAAGATTAAGTGGGTGACACTAATAAATAGGGAGCAGCTTTGGGACTTACATCTAGGCTTAAGTCTCCTGTAGGACGTTTCCAGGACTGGAAATGAGCTATACTGGTTGCAGTAACTCACATATGCAGGGGTTCATGTTTCCACCATAACTAAGCCAAATATGGAGATATGATACTGCAATTTGGTGCAAACACTGAGTAAAAATTACTGATGCATATGGAATGGCTTTGAGATCTACAAAATGGGTTAACCCATGTCACATTGCTCTGTAACCTGCAATGCAGTGGTCTAGCTGCATAAGACCCATGTACCTGGGGGGGACATTTTGGCAGCATAACTAAGCCAAATATTGGGATGTAATGCTGCAATTTGGGCCAAACATTAAGGGAGTGACACTAATAAATATAGAACAGCTTTGGGACTTACATCTATAAAGGAAACTGTCCTCACAAGCTTTCACGACTGGAAAGGAGCCCCACTGGTTGCAGTAAAGTAATATATACCGGGGGTCATGTTTCCACCATAACCAAGCCAAATATTGAGCTAGAATGCTGGAATTTGGTCCAGACACTAACTGAATGACCCCAATAAAAAGGCAATAGCTTTGAGGAGACCTAAAGACTGGGGTAAACCCGTGTCACAGGGCTGTGTAACCAGCAATGAAGGGGTCTGGCTGCGATAAACCAAGTACTTGGGGGTGACATTTTGGCGGCATAACTAAAATCAAATATTGGGATGTAATGCTGCAATTTGGGCCAAAGATTAAGTGGGTGACACTAATAAATAGGGAGCAGCTTTGGGACTTACATCTAGGCTTAAGTCTCCTGTAGGACGTTTCCAGGACTGGAAATGAGCTATACTGGTTGCAGTAACTCACATATGCAGGGGGTCATGTTTCCACCATAACTAAGCCAAATATGGAGATATGATACTGCAATTTGGTGCAAACACTGAGTAAAAATTACTGATGCATATGGAATAGCTTTGAGATCTACAAAATGGGTTAACCCATGTCACATTGCTCTGTAACCTGCAATGCAGTGGTCTAGCTGCATAAGACCCATGTACCTGGGGGAGACATTTTGGCAGCATAACTAAGCCAAATATTGGGATGTAATGCTGCAATTTGGGCCAAACATTAAGGGAGTGACACTAATAAATATAGAACAGCTTTGGGACTTACATCTATAAAGGAAACTGTTGTCACAAGCTTTCACGACTGGAAAGGAGCCCCACTGGTTGCAGTAAAGTAATAAATACAGGGGGTCATGTTTTGATCATAACCAAGCCAAATGTTGAGCTAGAATGCTGCAATTTGGTCCAGACACTAAGTGAATGACCCCAATAAATAAGCAATAGCTTTGAGACCTAAAGACTGGGGTAAACCCGTGTCACAGGGCTCTGTAACCAGCAATGAAGGGGTCTGGCTACGATAAACCATGTACCTGGGGGTGACATTTTGGCGGCATAACTAAGGCAAATATTGGGATGTAATGCTGCAATTTGGGGCAAAGATTAAGTGGGTGACACTAATAAATAGGGAGCAGCTTTGGGACTTACATCTAGGCTTAAGTCTCCTGTAGGACGTTTCCAGGACTGGAAATGAGCTATACTGGTTGCAGTAACTCACATATGCAGGGGGTCATGTTTCCAACATAACTAAGCCAAATATGGAGATATGATACTGCAATTTGGTGCAAACACTGAGTAAAAATTACTGATGCATATGGAATAGCTTTGAGATCTACAAAATGGGTTAACCCATGTCACATTGCTCTGTAACCTGCAATGCAGTGGTCTAGCTGCATAAGACCCATGTACCTGGGGGGGACATTTTGGCAGCATAACTAAGCCAAATATTGGGATGTAATGCTGCAATTTGGGCCAAACATTAAGGGAGTGACACTAATAAATATAGAACAGCTTTGGGACTTACATCTATAAAGGAAACTGTCCTCACAAGCTTTCACGACTGGAAAGGAGCCCCACTGGTTGCAGTAAAGTAATATATACCGGGGGTCATGTTTCCACCATAACCAAGCCAAATATTGAGCTAGAATGCTGAAATTTGGTCCAGACACTAAGTGAATGACCCCAATAAAAAGGCAATAGCTTTGAGGAGACCTAAAGACTGGTGTAAACCCGTGTCACAGGGCTCTGTAACCAGCAATGAAGGGGTCTGGCTGCGATAAACCATGTACCTGGGGGTGACATTTTGGCGGCATAACTAAAATCAAATTTGGGATGTAATGCTGCAATTTGGGCCAAAGATTAAGTGGGTGACACTAATAAATAGGGAGCAGCTTTGGGACTTACATCTAGGCTTAAGTCTCCTGTAGGACGTTTCCAGGACTGGAAATGAGCTATACTGGTTGCAGTAACTCACATATGCAGGGGGTCATGTTTCCACCATAACTAAGCCAAATATGGAGATATGATACTGCAATTTGGTGCAAACACTGAGTAAAAATTACTGATGCATATGGAATAGCTTTGAGATCTACAAAATGGGTTAACCCATGTCACATTGCTCTGTAACCTGCAATGCAGTGGTCTAGCTGCATAAGACCCATGTACCTGGGGGAGACATTTTGGCAGCATAACTAAGCCAAATATTGGGATGTAATGCTGCAATTTGGGCCAAACATTAAGGGAGTGACACTAATAAATATAGAACAGCTTTGGGACTTACATCTATAAAGGAAACTGTTGTCACAAGCTTTCACGACTGGAAAGGAGCCCCACTGGTTGCAGTAAAGTAATAAATACCGGGGGTCATGTTTTGACCATAACCAAGCCAAATGTTGAGCTAGAATGCTGCAATTTGGTCCAGACACTAAGTGAATGACCCCAATAAATAAGCAATAGCTTTGAGACCTAAAGACTGGGGTAAACCCGTGTCACAGGGCTGTGTAACCAGCAATGAAGGGGTCTGGCTGCGATAAACCAAGTACTTGGGGGTGACATTTTGGCGGCATAACTAAAATCAAATATTGGGATGTAATGCTGCAATTTGGGCCAAAGATTAAGTGGGTGACACTAATAAATAGGGAGCAGCTTTGGGACTTACATCTAGGCTTAAGTCTCCTGTAGGACGTTTCCAGGACTGGAAATGAGCTATACTGGTTGCAGTAACTCACATATGCAGGGGGTCATGTTTCCACCATAACTAAGCCAAATATGGAGATATGATACTGCAATTTGGTGCAAACACTGAGTAAAAATTACTGATGCATATGGAATAGCTTTGAGATCTACAAAATGGGTTAACCCATGTCACATTGCTCTGTAACCTGCAATGCAGTGGTCTAGCTGCATAAGACCCATGTACCTGGGGGAGACATTTTGGCAGCATAACTAAGCCAAATATTGGGATGTAATGCTGCAATTTGGGCCAAACATTAAGGGAGTGACACTAATAAATATAGAACAGCTTTGGGACTTACATCTATAAAGGAAACTGTTGTCACAAGCTTTCACGACTGGAAAGGAGCCCCACTGGTTGCAGTAAAGTAATAAATACAGGGGGTCATGTTTTGATCATAACCAAGCCAAATGTTGAGCTAGAATGCTGCAATTTGGTCCAGACACTAAGTGAATGACCCCAATAAATAAGCAATAGCTTTGAGACCTAAAGACTGGGGTAAACCCGTGTCACAGGGCTCTGTAACCAGCAATGAAGGGGTCTGGCTACGATAAACCATGTACCTGGGGGTGACATTTTGGCGGCATAACTAAGGCAAATATTGGGATGTAATGCTGCAATTTGGGCCAAAGATTAAGTGGGTGACACTAATAAATAGGGAGCAGCTTTGGGACTTACATCTAGGCTTAAGTCTCCTGTAGGACGTTTCCAGGACTGGAAATGAGCTATACTGGTTGCAGTAACTCACATATGCAGGGGGTCATGTTTCCACCATAACTAAGCCAAATATGGAGATATGATACTGCAATTTGGTGCAAACACTGAGTAAAAATTACTGATGCATATGGAATAGCTTTGAGATCTACAAAATGGGTTAACCCATGTCACATTGCTCTGTAACCTGCAATGCAGTGGTCTAGCTGCATAAGACCCATGTACCTGGGGGAGACATTTTGGCAGCATAACTAAGCCAAATATTGGGATGTAATGCTGCAATTTGGGCCAAACATTAAGGGAGTGACACTAATAAATATAGAACAGCTTTGGGACTTACATCTATAAAGGAAACTGTCCTCACAAGCTTTCACGACTGGAAAGGAGCCCCACTGGTTGCAGTAAAGTAATATATACCGGGGGTCATGTTTCCACCATAACCAAGCCAAATATTGAGCTAGAATGCTGCAATTTGGTCCAGACACTAAGTGAATGACCCCAATAAATAAGCAATAGCTTTGAGACCTAAAGACTAGGGTAAACCCGTGTCACAGGGCTCTGTAACCAGCAATGAAGGGGTCTGGCTGCGATAAACCATGTACCTGGGGGTGACATTTTGGCGGCATAACTAAGGCAAATATTGGGATGTAATGCTGCAATTTGGGCCAAAGATTAAGTGGGTGACACTAATAAATAGGGAGCAGCTTTGGGACTTACATCTAGGCTTAAGTCTCCTGTAGGACGTTTCCAGGACTGGAAATGAGCTATACTGGTTGCAGTAACTCACATATGCAGGGGTTCATGTTTCCACCATAACTAAGCCAAATATGGAGATATGATACTGCAATTTGGTGCAAACACTGAGTAAAAATTACTGATGCATATGGAATGGCTTTGAGATCTACAAAATGGGTTAACCCATGTCACATTGCTCTGTAACCTGCAATGCAGTGGTCTAGCTGCATAAGACCCATGTACCTGGGGGGGACATTTTGGCAGCATAACTAAGCCAAATATTGGGATGTAATGCTGCAATTTGGGCCAAACATTAAGGGAGTGACACTAATAAATATAGAACAGCTTTGGGACTTACATCTATAAAGGAAACTGTCCTCACAAGCTTTCACGACTGGAAAGGAGCCCCACTGGTTGCAGTAAAGTAATATATACCGGGGGTCATGTTTCCACCATAACCAAGCCAAATATTGAGCTAGAATGCTGGAATTTGGTCCAGACACTAAGTGAATGACCCCAATAAAAAGGCAATAGCTTTGAGGAGACCTAAAGACTGGGGTAAACCCGTGTCACAGGGCTGTGTAACCAGCAATGAAGGGGTCTGGCTGCGATAAACCAAGTACTTGGGGGTGACATTTTGGCGGCATAACTAAAATCAAATATTGGGATGTAATGCTGCAATTTGGGCCAAAGATTAAGTGGGTGACACTAATAAATAGGGAGCAGCTTTGGGACTTACATCTAGGCTTAAGTCTCCTGTAGTACGTTTCCAGGACTGGAAATGAGCTATACTGGTTGCAGTAACTCACATATGCAGGGGGTCATGTTTCCACCATAACTAAGCCAAATATGGAGATATGATACTGCAATTTGGTGCAAACACTGAGTAAAAATTACTGATGCATATGGAATAGCTTTGAGATCTACAAAATGGGTTAACCCATGTCACATTGCTCTGTAACCTGCAATGCAGTGGTCTAGCTGCATAAGACCCATGTACCTGGGGGAGACATTTTGGCAGCATAACTAAGCCAAATATTGGGATGTAATGCTGCAATTTGGGCCAAACATTAAGGGAGTGACACTAATAAATATAGAACAGCTTTGGGACTTACATCTATAAAGGAAACTGTCCTCACAAGCTTTCACGACTGGAAAGGAGCCCCACTGGTTGCAGTAAAGTAATAAATACCGGGGGTCATGTTTCCACCATAACCAAGCCAAATATTGAGCTAGAATGCTGCAATTTGGTCCAGACACTAAGTGAATGACCCCAATAAATAAGCAATAGCTTTGAGACCTAAAGACTGGGGTAAACCCGTGTCACAGGGCTCTGTAACCAGCAATGAAGGTGTCTGGCTGCGATAAACCATGTACCTGGGGGTGACATTTTGGCGGCATAACTAAGGCAAATATTGGGATGTAATGCTGCAATTTGGGCCAAAGATTAAGTGGGTGACACTAATAAATAGGGAGCAGCTTTGGGACTTACATCTAGGCTTAAGTCTCCTGTAGGACGTTTCCAGGACTGGAAATGAGCTATACTGGTTGCAGTAACTCACATATGCAGGGGGTCATGTTTCCACCATAACTAAGCCAAATATGGAGATATGATACTGCAATTTGGTGCAAACACTGAGTAAAAATTACTGATGCATATGGAATAGCTTTGAGATCTACAAAATGGGTTAACCCATGTCACATTGCTCTGTAACCTGCAATGCAGTGGTCTAGCTGCATAAGACCCATGTACCTGGGGGAGACATTTTGGCAGCATAACTAAGCCAAATATTGGGATGTAATGCTGCAATTTGGGCCAAACATTAAGGGAGTGACACTAATAAATATAGAACAGCTTTGGGACTTACATCTATAAAGGAAACTGTTGTCACAAGCTTTCACGACTGGAAAGGAGCCCCACTGGTTGCAGTAAAGTAATAAATACCGGGGGTCATGTTTTGACCATAACCAAGCCAAATGTTGAGCTAGAATGCTGCAATTTGGTCCAGACACTAAGTGAATGACCCCAATAAATAAGCAATAGCTTTGAGACCTAAAGACTGGGGTAAACCCGTGTCACAGGGCTCTGTAACCAGCAATGAAGGGGTCTGGCTACGATAAACCATGTACCTGGGGGTGACATTTTGGCGGCATAACTAAGGCAAATATTGGGATGTAATGCTGCAATTTGGGGCAAAGATTAAGTGGGTGACACTAATAAATAGGGAGCAGCTTTGGGACTTACATCTAGGCTTAAGTCTCCTGTAGGACGTTTCCAGGACTGGAAATGAGCTATACTGGTTGCAGTAACTCACATATGCAGGGGGTCATGTTTCCAACATAACTAAGCCAAATATGGAGATATGATACTGCAATTTGGTGCAAACACTGAGTAAAAATTACTGATGCATATGGAATAGCTTTGAGATCTACAAAATGGGTTAACCCATGTCACATTGCTCTGTAACCTGCAATGCAGTGGTCTAGCTGCATAAGACCCATGTACCTGGGGGGGACATTTTGGCAGCATAACTAAGCCAAATATTGGGATGTAATGCTGCAATTTGGGCCAAACATTAAGGGAGTGACACTAATAAATATAGAACAGCTTTGGGACTTACATCTATAAAGGAAACTGTCCTCACAAGCTTTCACGACTGGAAAGGAGCCCCACTGGTTGCAGTAAAGTAATATATACCGGGGGTCATGTTTCCACCATAACCAAGCCAAATATTGAGCTAGAATGCTGCAATTTGGTCCAGACACTAAGTGAATGACCCCAATAAATAAGCAATAGCTTTGAGACCTAAAGACTGGGGTAAACCCGTGTCACAGGGCTCTGTAACCAGCAATGAAGGGGTCTGGCTGCGATAAACCATGTACCTGGGGGTGACATTTTGGCGGCATAACTAAGGCAAATATTGGGATGTAATGCTGCAATTTGGGCCAAAGATTAAGTGGGTGACACTAATAAATAGGGAGCAGCTTTGGGACTTACATCTAGGCTTAAGTCTCCTGTAGGACGTTTCCAGGACTGGAAATGAGCTATACTGGTTGCAGTAACTCACATATGCAGGGGTTCATGTTTCCACCATAACTAAGCCAAATATGGAGATATGATACTGCAATTTGGTGCAAACACTGAGTAAAAATTACTGATGCATATGGAATAGCTTTGAGATCTACAAAATGGGTTAACCCATGTCACATTGCTCTGTAACCTGCAATGCAGTGGTCTAGCTGCATAAGACCCATGTACCTGGGGGGGACATTTTGGCAGCATAACTAAGCCAAATATTGGGATGTAATGCTGCAATTTGGGCCAAACATTAAGGGAGTGACACTAATAAATATAGAACAGCTTTGGGACTTACATCTATAAAGGAAACTGTCCTCACAAGCTTTCACGACTGGAAAGGAGCCCCACTGGTTGCAGTAAAGTAATATATACCGGGGGTCATGTTTCCACCATAACCAAGCCAAATATTGAGCTAGAATGCTGAAATTTGGTCCAGACACTAAGTGAATGACCCCAATAAAAAGGCAATAGCTTTGAGGAGACCTAAAGACTGGTGTAAACCCGTGTCACAGGGCTCTGTAACCAGCAATGAAGGGGTCTGGCTGCGATAAACCATGTACCTGGGGGTGACATTTTGGCGGCATAACTAAAATCAAATTTGGGATGTAATGCTGCAATTTGGGCCAAAGATTAAGTGGGTGACACTAATAAATAGGGAGCAGCTTTGGGACTTACATCTAGGCTTAAGTCTCCTGTAGGACGTTTCCAGGACTGGAAATGAGCTATACTGGTTGCAGTAACTCACATATGCAGGGGGTCATGTTTCCACCATAACTAAGCCAAATATGGAGATATGATACTGCAATTTGGTGCAAACACTGAGTAAAAATTACTGATGCATATGGAATAGCTTTGAGATCTACGAAATGGGTTAACCCATGTCACATTGCTCTGTAACCTGCAATGCAGTGGTCTAGCTGCATAAGACCCATGTACCTGGGGGAGACATTTTGGCAGCATAACTAAGCCAAATATTGGGATGTAATGCTGCAATTTGGGCCAAACATTAAGGGAGTGACACTAATAAATATAGAACAGCTTTGGGACTTACATCTATAAAGGAAACTGTTGTCACAAGCTTTCACGACTGGAAAGGAGCCCCACTGGTTGCAGTAAAGTAATAAATACCGGGGGTCATGTTTTGACCATAACCAAGCCAAATGTTGAGCTAGAATGCTGCAATTTGGTCCAGACACTAAATGAATGACCCCAATAAATAAGCAATAGCTTTGAGACCTAAAGACTGGGGTAAACCCGTGTCACAGGGCTGTGTAACCAGCAATGAAGGGGTCTGGCTGCGATAAACCAAGTACTTGGGGGTGACATTTTGGCGGCATAACTAAAATCAAATATTGGGATGTAATGCTGCAATTTGGGCCAAAGATTAAGTGGGTGACACTAATAAATAGGGAGCAGCTTTGGGACTTACATCTAGGCTTAAGTCTCCTGTAGGACGTTTCCAGGACTGGAAATGAGCTATACTGGTTGCAGTAACTCACATATGCAGGGGGTCATGTTTCCACCATAACTAAGCCAAATATGGAGATATGATACTGCAATTTGGTGCAAACACTGAGTAAAAATTACTGATGCATATGGAATAGCTTTGAGATCTACAAAATGGGTTAACCCATGTCACATTGCTCTGTAACCTGCAATGCAGTGGTCTAGCTGCATAAGACCCATGTACCTGGGGGAGACATTTTGGCAGCATAACTAAGCCAAATATTGGGATGTAATGCTGCAATTTGGGCCAAACATTAAGGGAGTGACACTAATAAATATAGAACAGCTTTGGGACTTACATCTATAAAGGAAACTGTTGTCACAAGCTTTCACGACTGGAAAGGAGCCCCACTGGTTGCAGTAAAGTAATAAATACAGGGGGTCATGTTTTGATCATAACCAAGCCAAATGTTGAGCTAGAATGCTGCAATTTGGTCCAGACACTAAGTGAATGACCCCAATAAATAAGCAATAGCTTTGAGACCTAAAGACTGGGGTAAACCCGTGTCACAGGGCTCTGTAACCAGCAATGAAGGGGTCTGGCTACGATAAACCATGTACCTGGGGGTGACATTTTGGCGGCATAACTAAGGCAAATATTGGGATGTAATGCTGCAATTTGGGCCAAAGATTAAGTGGGTGACACTAATAAATAGGGAGCAGCTTTGGGACTTACATCTAGGCTTAAGTCTCCTGTAGGACGTTTCCAGGACTGGAAATGAGCTATACTGGTTGCAGTAACTCACATATGCAGGGGGTCATGTTTCCACCATAACTAAGCCAAATATGGAGATATGATACTGCAATTTGGTGCAAACACTGAGTAAAAATTACTGATGCATATGGAATAGCTTTGAGATCTACAAAATGGGTTAACCCATGTCACATTGCTCTGTAACCTGCAATGCAGTGGTCTAGCTGCATAAGACCCATGTACCTGGGGGAGACATTTTGGCAGCATAACTAAGCCAAATATTGGGATGTAATGCTGCAATTTGGGCCAAACATTAAGGGAGTGACACTAATAAATATAGAACAGCTTTGGGACTTACATCTATAAAGGAAACTGTCCTCACAAGCTTTCACGACTGGAAAGGAGCCCCACTGGTTGCAGTAAAGTAATAAATACCGGGGGTCATGTTTCCACCATAACCAAGCCAAATATTGAGCTAGAATGCTGCAATTTGGTCCAGACACTAAGTGAATGACCCCAATAAATAAGCAATAGCTTTGAGACCTAAAGACTGGGGTAAACCCGTGTCACAGGGCTCTGTAACCAGCAATGAAGGTGTCTGGCTGCGATAAACCATGTACCTGGGGGTGACATTTTGGCGGCATAACTAAGGCAAATATTGGGATGTAATGCTGCAATTTGGGCCAAAGATTAAGTGGGTGACACTAATAAATAGGGAGCAGCTTTGGGACTTACATCTAGGCTTAAGTCTCCTGTAGGACGTTTCCAGGACTGGAAATGAGCTATACTGGTTGCAGTAACTCACATATGCAGGGGGTCATGTTTCCACCATAACTAAGCCAAATATGGAGATATGATACTGCAATTTGGTGCAAACACTGAGTAAAAATTACTGATGCATATGGAATAGCTTTGAGATCTACAAAATGGGTTAACCCATGTCACATTGCTCTGTAACCTGCAATGCAGTGGTCTAGCTGCATAAGACCCATGTACCTGGGGGAGACATTTTGGCAGCATAACTAAGCCAAATATTGGGATGTAATGCTGCAATTTGGGCCAAACATTAAGGGAGTGACACTAATAAATATAGAACAGCTTTGGGACTTACATCTATAAAGGAAACTGTTGTCACAAGCTTTCACGACTGGAAAGGAGCCCCACTGGTTGCAGTAAAGTAATAAATACCGGGGGTCATGTTTTGACCATAACCAAGCCAAATGTTGAGCTAGAATGCTGCAATTTGGTCCAGACACTAAGTGAATGACCCCAATAAATAAGCAATAGCTTTGAGACCTAAAGACTGGGGTAAACCCGTGTCACAGGGCTCTGTAACCAGCAATGAAGGGGTCTGGCTACGATAAACCATGTACCTGGGGGTGACATTTTGGCGGCATAACTAAGGCAAATATTGGGATGTAATGCTGCAATTTGGGGCAAAGATTAAGTGGGTGACACTAATAAATAGGGAGCAGCTTTGGGACTTACATCTAGGCTTAAGTCTCCTGTAGGACGTTTCCAGGACTGGAAATGAGCTATACTGGTTGCAGTAACTCACATATGCAGGGGGTCATGTTTCCAACATAACTAAGCCAAATATGGAGATATGATACTGCAATTTGGTGCAAACACTGAGTAAAAATTACTGATGCATATGGAATAGCTTTGAGATCTACAAAATGGGTTAACCCATGTCACATTGCTCTGTAACCTGCAATGCAGTGGTCTAGCTGCATAAGACCCATGTACCTGGGGGGGACATTTTGGCAGCATAACTAAGCCAAATATTGGGATGTAATGCTGCAATTTGGGCCAAACATTAAGGGAGTGACACTAATAAATATAGAACAGCTTTGGGACTTACATCTATAAAGGAAACTGTCCTCACAAGCTTTCACGACTGGAAAGGAGCCCCACTGGTTGCAGTAAAGTAATATATACCGGGGGTCATGTTTCCACCATAACCAAGCCAAATATTGAGCTAGAATGCTGCAATTTGGTCCAGACACTAAGTGAATGACCCCAATAAATAAGCAATAGCTTTGAGACCTAAAGACTGGGGTAAACCCGTGTCACAGGGCTCTGTAACCAGCAATGAAGGGGTCTGGCTGCGATAAACCATGTACCTGGGGGTGACATTTTGGCGGCATAACTAAGGCAAATATTGGGATGTAATGCTGCAATTTGGGCCAAAGATTAAGTGGGTGACACTAATAAATAGGGAGCAGCTTTGGGACTTACATCTAGGCTTAAGTCTCCTGTAGGACGTTTCCAGGACTGGAAATGAGCTATACTGGTTGCAGTAACTCACATATGCAGGGGTTCATGTTTCCACCATAACTAAGCCAAATATGGAGATATGATACTGCAATTTGGTGCAAACACTGAGTAAAAATTACTGATGCATATGGAATAGCTTTGAGATCTACAAAATGGGTTAACCCATGTCACATTGCTCTGTAACCTGCAATGCAGTGGTCTAGCTGCATAAGACCCATGTACCTGGGGGGGACATTTTGGCAGCATAACTAAGCCAAATATTGGGATGTAATGCTGCAATTTGGGCCAAACATTAAGGGAGTGACACTAATAAATATAGAACAGCTTTGGGACTTACATCTATAAAGGAAACTGTCCTCACAAGCTTTCACGACTGGAAAGGAGCCCCACTGGTTGCAGTAAAGTAATATATACCGGGGGTCATGTTTCCACCATAACCAAGCCAAATATTGAGCTAGAATGCTGAAATTTGGTCCAGACACTAAGTGAATGACCCCAATAAAAAGGCAATAGCTTTGAGGAGACCTAAAGACTGGTGTAAACCCGTGTCACAGGGCTCTGTAACCAGCAATGAAGGGGTCTGGCTGCGATAAACCATGTACCTGGGGGTGACATTTTGGCGGCATAACTAAAATCAAATTTGGGATGTAATGCTGCAATTTGGGCCAAAGATTAAGTGGGTGACACTAATAAATAGGGAGCAGCTTTGGGACTTACATCTAGGCTTAAGTCTCCTGTAGGACGTTTCCAGGACTGGAAATGAGCTATACTGGTTGCAGTAACTCACATATGCAGGGGGTCATGTTTCCACCATAACTAAGCCAAATATGGAGATATGATACTGCAATTTGGTGCAAACACTGAGTAAAAATTACTGATGCATATGGAATAGCTTTGAGATCTACGAAATGGGTTAACCCATGTCACATTGCTCTGTAACCTGCAATGCAGTGGTCTAGCTGCATAAGACCCATGTACCTGGGGGAGACATTTTGGCAGCATAACTAAGCCAAATATTGGGATGTAATGCTGCAATTTGGGCCAAACATTAAGGGAGTGACACTAATAAATATAGAACAGCTTTGGGACTTACATCTATAAAGGAAACTGTTGTCACAAGCTTTCACGACTGGAAAGGAGCCCCACTGGTTGCAGTAAAGTAATAAATACCGGGGGTCATGTTTTGACCATAACCAAGCCAAATGTTGAGCTAGAATGCTGCAATTTGGTCCAGACACTAAGTGAATGACCCCAATAAATAAGCAATAGCTTTGAGACCTAAAGACTGGGGTAAACCCGTGTCACAGGGCTGTGTAACCAGCAATGAAGGGGTCTGGCTGCGATAAACCAAGTACTTGGGGGTGACATTTTGGCGGCATAACTAAAATCAAATATTGGGATGTAATGCTGCAATTTGGGCCAAAGATTAAGTGGGTGACACTAATAAATAGGGAGCAGCTTTGGGACTTACATCTAGGCTTAAGTCTCCTGTAGGACGTTTCCAGGACTGGAAATGAGCTATACTGGTTGCAGTAACTCACATATGCAGGGGGTCATGTTTCCACCATAACTAAGCCAAATATGGAGATATGATACTGCAATTTGGTGCAAACACTGAGTAAAAATTACTGATGCATATGGAATAGCTTTGAGATCTACAAAATGGGTTAACCCATGTCACATTGCTCTGTAACCTGCAATGCAGTGGTCTAGCTGCATAAGACCCATGTACCTGGGGGAGACATTTTGGCAGCATAACTAAGCCAAATATTGGGATGTAATGCTGCAATTTGGGCCAAACATTAAGGGAGTGACACTAATAAATATAGAACAGCTTTGGGACTTACATCTATAAAGGAAACTGTTGTCACAAGCTTTCACGACTGGAAAGGAGCCCCACTGGTTGCAGTAAAGTAATAAATACAGGGGGTCATGTTTTGATCATAACCAAGCCAAATGTTGAGCTAGAATGCTGCAATTTGGTCCAGACACTAAGTGAATGACCCCAATAAATAAGCAATAGCTTTGAGACCTAAAGACTGGGGTAAACCCGTGTCACAGGGCTCTGTAACCAGCAATGAAGGGGTCTGGCTACGATAAACCATGTACCTGGGGGTGACATTTTGGCGGCATAACTAAGGCAAATATTGGGATGTAATGCTGCAATTTGGGCCAAAGATTAAGTGGGTGACACTAATAAATAGGGAGCAGCTTTGGGACTTACATCTAGGCTTAAGTCTCCTGTAGGACGTTTCCAGGACTGGAAATGAGCTATACTGGTTGCAGTAACTCACATATGCAGGGGGTCATGTTTCCACCATAACTAAGCCAAATATGGAGATATGATACTGCAATTTGGTGCAAACACTGAGTAAAAATTACTGATGCATATGGAATAGCTTTGAGATCTACAAAATGGGTTAACCCATGTCACATTGCTCTGTAACCTGCAATGCAGTGGTCTAGCTGCATAAGACCCATGTACCTGGGGGAGACATTTTGGCAGCATAACTAAGCCAAATATTGGGATGTAATGCTGCAATTTGGGCCAAACATTAAGGGAGTGACACTAATAAATATAGAACAGCTTTGGGACTTACATCTATAAAGGAAACTGTCCTCACAAGCTTTCACGACTGGAAAGGAGCCCCACTGGTTGCAGTAAAGTAATATATACCGGGGGTCATGTTTCCACCATAACCAAGCCAAATATTGAGCTAGAATGCTGCAATTTGGTCCAGACACTAAGTGAATGACCCCAATAAATAAGCAATAGCTTTGAGACCTAAAGACTGGGGTAAACCCGTGTCACAGGGCTCTGTAACCAGCAATGAAGGGGTCTGGCTGCGATAAACCATGTACCTGGGGGTGACATTTTGGCGGCATAACTAAGGCAAATATTGGGATGTAATGCTGCAATTTGGGCCAAAGATTAAGTGGGTGACACTAATAAATAGGGAGCAGCTTTGGGACTTACATCTAGGCTTAAGTCTCCTGTAGGACGTTTCCAGGACTGGAAATGAGCTATACTGGTTGCAGTAACTCACATATGCAGGGGGTCATGTTTCCACCATAACTAAGCCAAATATGGAGATATGATACTGCAATTTGGTGCAAACACTGAGTAAAAATTACTGATGCATATGGAATAGCTTTGAGATCTACAAAATGGGTTAACCCATGTCACATTGCTCTGTAACCTGCAATGCAGTGGTCTAGCTGCATAAGACCCATGTACCTGGGGGAGACATTTTGGCAGCATAACTAAGCCAAATATTGGGATGTAATGCTGCAATTTGGGCCAAACATTAAGGGAGTGACACTAATAAATATAGAACAGCTTTGGGACTTACATCTATAAAGGAAACTGTTGTCACAAGCTTTCACGACTGGAAAGGAGCCCCACTGGTTGCAGTAAAGTAATAAATACCGGGGGTCATGTTTTGACCATAACCAAGCCAAATGTTGAGCTAGAATGCTGCAATTTGGTCCAGACACTAAGTGAATGACCCCAATAAATAAGCAATAGCTTTGAGACCTAAAGACTGGGGTAAACCCGTGTCACAGGGCTCTGTAACCAGCAATGAAGGGGTCTGGCTACGATAAACCATGTACCTGGGGGTGACATTTTGGCGGCATAACTAAGGCAAATATTGGGATGTAATGCTGCAATTTGGGGCAAAGATTAAGTGGGTGACACTAATAAATAGGGAGCAGCTTTGGGACTTACATCTAGGCTTAAGTCTCCTGTAGGACGTTTCCAGGACTGGAAATGAGCTATACTGGTTGCAGTAACTCACATATGCAGGGGGTCATGTTTCCAACATAACTAAGCCAAATATGGAGATATGATACTGCAATTTGGTGCAAACACTGAGTAAAAATTACTGATGCATATGGAATAGCTTTGAGATCTACAAAATGGGTTAACCCATGTCACATTGCTCTGTAACCTGCAATGCAGTGGTCTAGCTGCATAAGACCCATGTACCTGGGGGGGACATTTTGGCAGCATAACTAAGCCAAATATTGGGATGTAATGCTGCAATTTGGGCCAAACATTAAGGGAGTGACACTAATAAATATAGAACAGCTTTGGGACTTACATCTATAAAGGAAACTGTCCTCACAAGCTTTCACGACTGGAAAGGAGCCCCACTGGTTGCAGTAAAGTAATATATACCGGGGGTCATGTTTCCACCATAACCAAGCCAAATATTGAGCTAGAATGCTGCAATTTGGTCCAGACACTAAGTGAATGACCCCAATAAATAAGCAATAGCTTTGAGACCTAAAGACTGGGGTAAACCCGTGTCACAGGGCTCTGTAACCAGCAATGAAGGGGTCTGGCTGCGATAAACCATGTACCTGGGGGTGACATTTTGGCGGCATAACTAAGGCAAATATTGGGATGTAATGCTGCAATTTGGGCCAAAGATTAAGTGGGTGACACTAATAAATAGGGAGCAGCTTTGGGACTTACATCTAGGCTTAAGTCTCCTGTAGTACGTTTCCAGGACTGGAAATGAGCTATACTGGTTGCAGTAACTCAAATATGCAGGGGGTCATGTTTCCACCATAACTAAGCCAAATATGGAGATATGATACTGCAATTTGGTGCAAACACTGAGTAAAAATTACTGATGCATATGGAATAGCTTTGAGATCTACAAAATGGGTTAACCCATGTCACATTGCTCTGTAACCTGCAATGCAGTGGTCTAGCTGCATAAGACCCATGTACCTGGGGGAGACATTTTGGCAGCATAACTAAGCCAAATATTGGGATGTAATGCTGCAATTTGGGCCAAACATTAAGGGAGTGACACTAATAAATATAGAACAGCTTTGGGACTTACATCTATAAAGGAAACTGTCCTCACAAGCTTTCACGACTGGAAAGGAGCCCCACTGGTTGCAGTAAAGTAATAAATACCGGGGGTCATGTTTCCACCATAACCAAGCCAAATATTGAGCTAGAATGCTGCAATTTGGTCCAGACACTAAGTGAATGACCCCAATAAATAAGCAATAGCTTTGAGACCTAAAGACTGGGGTAAACCCGTGTCACAGGGCTCTGTAACCAGCAATGAAGGTGTCTGGCTGCGATAAACCATGTACCTGGGGGTGACATTTTGGCGGCATAACTAAGGCAAATATTGGGATGTAATGCTGCAATTTGGGCCAAAGATTAAGTGGGTGACACTAATAAATAGGGAGCAGCTTTGGGACTTACATCTAGGCTTAAGTCTCCTGTAGGACGTTTCCAGGACTGGAAATGAGCTATACTGGTTGCAGTAACTCACATATGCAGGGGGTCATGTTTCCACCATAACTAAGCCAAATATGGAGATATGATACTGCAATTTGGTGCAAACACTGAGTAAAAATTACTGATGCATATGGAATAGCTTTGAGATCTACAAAATGGGTTAACCCATGTCACATTGCTCTGTAACCTGCAATGCAGTGGTCTAGCTGCATAAGACCCATGTACCTGGGGGAGACATTTTGGCAGCATAACTAAGCCAAATATTGGGATGTAATGCTGCAATTTGGGCCAAACATTAAGGGAGTGACACTAATAAATATAGAACAGCTTTGGGACTTACATCTATAAAGGAAACTGTTGTCACAAGCTTTCACGACTGGAAAGGAGCCCCACTGGTTGCAGTAAAGTAATAAATACCGGGGGTCATGTTTTGACCATAACCAAGCCAAATGTTGAGCTAGAATGCTGCAATTTGGTCCAGACACTAAGTGAATGACCCCAATAAATAAGCAATAGCTTTGAGACCTAAAGACTGGGGTAAACCCGTGTCACAGGGCTCTGTAACCAGCAATGAAGGGGTCTGGCTACGATAAACCATGTACCTGGGGGTGACATTTTGGCGGCATAACTAAGGCAAATATTGGGATGTAATGCTGCAATTTGGGGCAAAGATTAAGTGGGTGACACTAATAAATAGGGAGCAGCTTTGGGACTTACATCTAGGCTTAAGTCTCCTGTAGGACGTTTCCAGGACTGGAAATGAGCTATACTGGTTGCAGTAACTCACATATGCAGGGGGTCATGTTTCCAACATAACTAAGCCAAATATGGAGATATGATACTGCAATTTGGTGCAAACACTGAGTAAAAATTACTGATGCATATGGAATAGCTTTGAGATCTACAAAATGGGTTAACCCATGTCACATTGCTCTGTAACCTGCAATGCAGTGGTCTAGCTGCATAAGACCCATGTACCTGGGGGGGACATTTTGGCAGCATAACTAAGCCAAATATTGGGATGTAATGCTGCAATTTGGGCCAAACATTAAGGGAGTGACACTAATAAATATAGAACAGCTTTGGGACTTACATCTATAAAGGAAACTGTCCTCACAAGCTTTCACGACTGGAAAGGAGCCCCACTGGTTGCAGTAAAGTAATATATACCGGGGGTCATGTTTCCACCATAACCAAGCCAAATATTGAGCTAGAATGCTGCAATTTGGTCCAGACACTAAGTGAATGACCCCAATAAATAAGCAATAGCTTTGAGACCTAAAGACTGGGGTAAACCCGTGTCACAGGGCTCTGTAACCAGCAATGAAGGGGTCTGGCTGCGATAAACCATGTACCTGGGGGTGACATTTTGGCGGCATAACTAAGGCAAATATTGGGATGTAATGCTGCAATTTGGGCCAAAGATTAAGTGGGTGACACTAATAAATAGGGAGCAGCTTTGGGACTTACATCTAGGCTTAAGTCTCCTGTAGGACGTTTCCAGGACTGGAAATGAGCTATACTGGTTGCAGTAACTCACATATGCAGGGGTTCATGTTTCCACCATAACTAAGCCAAATATGGAGATATGATACTGCAATTTGGTGCAAACACTGAGTAAAAATTACTGATGCATATGGAATGGCTTTGAGATCTACAAAATGGGTTAACCCATGTCACATTGCTCTGTAACCTGCAATGCAGTGGTCTAGCTGCATAAGACCCATGTACCTGGGGGGGACATTTTGGCAGCATAACTAAGCCAAATATTGGGATGTAATGCTGCAATTTGGGCCAAACATTAAGGGAGTGACACTAATAAATATAGAACAGCTTTGGGACTTACATCTATAAAGGAAACTGTCCTCACAAGCTTTCACGACTGGAAAGGAGCCCCACTGGTTGCAGTAAAGTAATATATACCGGGGGTCATGTTTCCACCATAACCAAGCCAAATATTGAGCTAGAATGCTGGAATTTGGTCCAGACACTAAGTGAATGACCCCAATAAAAAGGCAATAGCTTTGAGGAGACCTAAAGACTGGGGTAAACCCGTGTCACAGGGCTGTGTAACCAGCAATGAAGGGGTCTGGCTGCGATAAACCAAGTACTTGGGGGTGACATTTTGGCGGCATAACTAAAATCAAATATTGGGATGTAATGCTGCAATTTGGGCCAAAGATTAAGTGGGTGACACTAATAAATAGGGAGCAGCTTTGGGACTTACATCTAGGCTTAAGTCTCCTGTAGTACGTTTCCAGGACTGGAAATGAGCTATACTGGTTGCAGTAACTCACATATGCAGGGGGTCATGTTTCCACCATAACTAAGCCAAATATGGAGATATGATACTGCAATTTGGTGCAAACACTGAGTAAAAATTACTGATGCATATGGAATAGCTTTGAGATCTACAAAATGGGTTAACCCATGTCACATTGCTCTGTAACCTGCAATGCAGTGGTCTAGCTGCATAAGACCCATGTACCTGGGGGAGACATTTTGGCAGCATAACTAAGCCAAATATTGGGATGTAATGCTGCAATTTGGGCCAAACATTAAGGGAGTGACACTAATAAATATAGAACAGCTTTGGGACTTACATCTATAAAGGAAACTGTCCTCACAAGCTTTCACGACTGGAAAGGAGCCCCACTGGTTGCAGTAAAGTAATAAATACCGGGGGTCATGTTTCCACCATAACCAAGCCAAATATTGAGCTAGAATGCTGCAATTTGGTCCAGACACTAAGTGAATGACCCCAATAAATAAGCAATAGCTTTGAGACCTAAAGACTGGGGTAAACCCGTGTCACAGGGCTCTGTAACCAGCAATGAAGGGGTCTGGCTGCGATAAACCATGTACCTGGGGGTGACATTTTGGCGGCATAACTAAGGCAAATATTGGGATGTAATGCTGCAATTTGGGCCAAAGATTAAGTGGGTGACACTAATAAATAGGGAGCAGCTTTGGGACTTACATCTAGGCTTAAGTCTCCTGTAGGACGTTTCCAGGACTGGAAATGAGCTATACTGGTTGCAGTAACTCACATATGCAGGGGGTCATGTTTCCACCATAACTAAGCCAAATATGGAGATATGATACTGCAATTTGGTGCAAACACTGAGTAAAAATTACTGATGCATATGGAATAGCTTTGAGATCTACAAAATGGGTTAACCCATGTCACATTGCTCTGTAACCTGCAATGCAGTGGTCTAGCTGCATAAGACCCATGTACCTGGGGGGGACATTTTGGCAGCATAACTAAGCCAAATATTGGGATGTAATGCTGCAATTTGGGCCAAACATTAAGGGAGTGACACTAATAAATATAGAACAGCTTTGGGACTTACATCTATAAAGGAAACTGTCCTCACAAGCTTTCACGACTGGAAAGGAGCCCCACTGGTTGCAGTAAAGTAATATATACCGGGGGTCATGTTTCCACCATAACCAAGCCAAATATTGAGCTAGAATGCTGGAATTTGGTCCAGACACTAAGTGAATGACCCCAATAAAAAGGCAATAGCTTTGAGGAGACCTAAAGACTGGGGTAAACCCGTGTCACAGGGCTGTGTAACCAGCAATGAAGGGGTCTGGCTGCGATAAACCAAGTACTTGGGGGTGACATTTTGGCGGCATAACTAAAATCAAATATTGGGATGTAATGCTGCAATTTGGGCCAAAGATTAAGTGGGTGACACTAATAAATAGGGAGCAGCTTTGGGACTTACATCTAGGCTTAAGTCTCCTGTAGTACGTTTCCAGGACTGGAAATGAGCTATACTGGTTGCAGTAACTCACATATGCAGGGGGTCATGTTTCCACCATAACTAAGCCAAATATGGAGATATGATACTGCAATTTGGTGCAAACACTGAGTAAAAATTACTGATGCATATGGAATAGCTTTGAGATCTACAAAATGGGTTAACCCATGTCACATTGCTCTGTAACCTGCAATGCAGTGGTCTAGCTGCATAAGACCCATGTACCTGGGGGAGACATTTTGGCAGCATAACTAAGCCAAATATTGGGATGTAATGCTGCAATTTGGGCCAAACATTAAGGGAGTGACACTAATAAATATAGAACAGCTTTGGGACTTACATCTATAAAGGAAACTGTCCTCACAAGCTTTCACGACTGGAAAGGAGCCCCACTGGTTGCAGTAAAGTAATAAATACCGGGGGTCATGTTTCCACCATAACCAAGCCAAATATTGAGCTAGAATGCTGCAATTTGGTCCAGACACTAAGTGAATGACCCCAATAAATAAGCAATAGCTTTGAGACCTAAAGACTGGGGTAAACCCGTGTCACAGGGCTCTGTAACCAGCAATGAAGGGGTCTGGCTGCGATAAACCATGTACCTGGGGGTGACATTTTGGCGGCATAACTAAGGCAAATATTGGGATGTAATGCTGCAATTTGGGCCAAAGATTAAGTGGGTGACACTAATAAATAGGGAGCAGCTTTGGGACTTACATCTAGGCTTAAGTCTCCTGTAGGACGTTTCCAGGACTGGAAATGAGCTATACTGGTTGCAGTAACTCACATATGCAGGGGGTCATGTTTCCACCATAACTAAGCCAAATATGGAGATATGATACTGCAATTTGGTGCAAACACTGAGTAAAAATTACTGATGCATATGGAATAGCTTTGAGATCTACAAAATGGGTTAACCCATGTCACATTGCTCTGTAACCTGCAATGCAGTGGTCTAGCTGCATAAGACCCATGTACCTGGGGGAGACATTTTGGCAGCATAACTAAGCCAAATATTGGGATGTAATGCTGCAATTTGGGCCAAACATTAAGGGAGTGACACTAATAAATATAGAACAGCTTTGGGACTTACATCTATAAAGGAAACTGTTGTCACAAGCTTTCACGACTGGAAAGGAGCCCCACTGGTTGCAGTAAAGTAATAAATACCGGGGGTCATGTTTTGACCATAACCAAGCCAAATGTTGAGCTAGAATGCTGCAATTTGGTCCAGACACTAAGTGAATGACCCCAATAAATAAGCAATAGCTTTGAGACCTAAAGACTGGGGTAAACCCGTGTCACAGGGCTCTGTAACCAGCAATGAAGGGGTCTGGCTACGATAAACCATGTACCTGGGGGTGACATTTTGGCGGCATAACTAAGGCAAATATTGGGATGTAATGCTGCAATTTGGGGCAAAGATTAAGTGGGTGACACTAATAAATAGGGAGCAGCTTTGGGACTTACATCTAGGCTTAAGTCTCCTGTAGGACGTTTCCAGGACTGGAAATGAGCTATACTGGTTGCAGTAACTCACATATGCAGGGGGTCATGTTTCCAACATAACTAAGCCAAATATGGAGATATGATACTGCAATTTGGTGCAAACACTGAGTAAAAATTACTGATGCATATGGAATAGCTTTGAGATCTACAAAATGGGTTAACCCATGTCACATTGCTCTGTAACCTGCAATGCAGTGGTCTAGCTGCATAAGACCCATGTACCTGGGGGGGACATTTTGGCAGCATAACTAAGCCAAATATTGGGATGTAATGCTGCAATTTGGGCCAAACATTAAGGGAGTGACACTAATAAATATAGAACAGCTTTGGGACTTACATCTATAAAGGAAACTGTCCTCACAAGCTTTCACGACTGGAAAGGAGCCCCACTGGTTGCAGTAAAGTAATATATACCGGGGGTCATGTTTCCACCATAACCAAGCCAAATATTGAGCTAGAATGCTGCAATTTGGTCCAGACACTAAGTGAATGACCCCAATAAATAAGCAATAGCTTTGAGACCTAAAGACTGGGGTAAACCCGTGTCACAGGGCTCTGTAACCAGCAATGAAGGGGTCTGGCTGCGATAAACCATGTACCTGGGGGTGACATTTTGGCGGCATAACTAAGGCAAATATTGGGATGTAATGCTGCAATTTGGGCCAAAGATTAAGTGGGTGACACTAATAAATAGGGAGCAGCTTTGGGACTTACATCTAGGCTTAAGTCTCCTGTAGGACGTTTCCAGGACTGGAAATGAGCTATACTGGTTGCAGTAACTCACATATGCAGGGGGTCATGTTTCCACCATAACTAAGCCAAATATGGAGATATGATACTGCAATTTGGTGCAAACACTGAGTAAAAATTACTGATGCATATGGAATAGCTTTGAGATCTACAAAATGGGTTAACCCATGTCACATTGCTCTGTAACCTGCAATGCAGTGGTCTAGCTCCATAAGACCCATGTACCTGGGGGAGACATTTTGGCAGCATAACTAAGCCAAATATTGGGATGTAATGCTGCAATTTGGGCCAAACATTAAGGGAGTGACACTAATAAATATAGAACAGCTTTGGGACTTACATCTATAAAGGAAACTGTTGTCACAAGCTTTCACGACTGGAAAGGAGCCCCACTGGTTGCAGTAAAGTAATAAATA
Source organism: Sabellastarte sp. h YS-2021 (assembly GCA_964017235.1). Classification (NCBI taxonomy): domain Eukaryota; kingdom Metazoa; phylum Annelida; class Polychaeta; order Sabellida; family Sabellidae; genus Sabellastarte; species Sabellastarte sp. h YS-2021. The sequence goes on along the minus strand of OZ024938.1, from coordinate 73,645,478 downwards.
CCGGGGGTCATGTTTTGACCATAACCAAGCCAAATGTTGAGCTAGAATGCTGCAATTTGGTCCAGACACTAAGTGAATGACCCCAATAAATAAGCAATAGCTTTGAGACCTAAAGACTGGGGTAAACCCGTGTCACAGGGCTCTGTAACCAGCAATGAAGGGGTCTGGCTACGATAAACCATGTACCTGGGGGTGACATTTTGGCGGCATAACTAAGGCAAATATTGGGATGTAATGCTGCAATTTGGGGCAAAGATTAAGTGGGTGACACTAATAAATAGGGAGCAGCTTTGGGACTTACATCTAGGCTTAAGTCTCCTGTAGGACGTTTCCAGGACTGGAAATGAGCTATACTGGTTGCAGTAACTCACATATGCAGGGGGTCATGTTTCCAACATAACTAAGCCAAATATGGAGATATGATACTGCAATTTGGTGCAAACACTGAGTAAAAATTACTGATGCATATGGAATAGCTTTGAGATCTACAAAATGGGTTAACCCATGTCACATTGCTCTGTAACCTGCAATGCAGTGGTCTAGCTGCATAAGACCCATGTACCTGGGGGGGACATTTTGGCAGCATAACTAAGCCAAATATTGGGATGTAATGCTGCAATTTGGGCCAAACATTAAGGGAGTGACACTAATAAATATAGAACAGCTTTGGGACTTACATCTATAAAGGAAACTGTTGTCACAAGCTTTCACGACTGGAAAGGAGCCCCACTGGTTGCAGTAAAGTAATAAATACCGGGGGTCATGTTTTGACCATAACCAAGCCAAATGTTGAGCTAGAATGCTGCAATTTGGTCCAGACACTAAGTGAATGACCCCAATAAATAAGCAATAGCTTTGAGACCTAAAGACTGGGGTAAACCCGTGTCACAGGGCTCTGTAACCAGCAATGAAGGGGTCTGGCTACGATAAACCATGTACCTGGGGGTGACATTTTGGCGGCATAACTAAGGCAAATATTGGGATGTAATGCTGCAATTTGGGGCAAAGATTAAGTGGGTGACACTAATAAATAGGGAGCAGCTTTGGGACTTACATCTAGGCTTAAGTCTCCTGTAGGACGTTTCCAGGACTGGAAATGAGCTATACTGGTTGCAGTAACTCACATATGCAGGGGGTCATGTTTCCAACATAACTAAGCCAAATATGGAGATATGATACTGCAATTTGGTGCAAACACTGAGTAAAAATTACTGATGCATATGGAATAGCTTTGAGATCTACAAAATGGGTTAACCCATGTCACATTGCTCTGTAACCTGCAATGCAGTGGTCTAGCTGCATAAGACCCATGTACCTGGGGGGGACATTTTGGCAGCATAACTAAGCCAAATATTGGGATGTAATGCTGCAATTTGGGCCAAACATTAAGGGAGTGACACTAATAAATATAGAACAGCTTTGGGACTTACATCTATAAAGGAAACTGTCCTCACAAGCTTTCACGACTGGAAAGGAGCCCCACTGGTTGCAGTAAAGTAATAAATACCGGGGGTCATGTTTTGACCATAACCAAGCCAAATGTTGAGCTAGAATGCTGCAATTTGGTCCAGACACTAAGTGAATGACCCCAATAAATAAGCAATAGCTTTGAGACCTAAAGACTGGGGTAAACCCGTGTCACAGGGCTCTGTAACCAGCAATGAAGGGGTCTGGCTACGATAAACCATGTACCTGGGGGTGACATTTTGGCGGCATAACTAAGGCAAATATTGGGATGTAATGCTGCAATTTGGGGCAAAGATTAAGTGGGTGACACTAATAAATAGGGAGCAGCTTTGGGACTTACATCTAGGCTTAAGTCTCCTGTAGGACGTTTCCAGGACTGGAAATGAGCTATACTGGTTGCAGTAACTCACATATGCAGGGGGTCATGTTTCCAACATAACTAAGCCAAATATGGAGATATGATACTGCAATTTGGTGCAAACACTGAGTAAAAATTACTGATGCATATGGAATAGCTTTGAGATCTACAAAATGGGTTAACCCATGTCACATTGCTCTGTAACCTGCAATGCAGTGGTCTAGCTGCATAAGACCCATGTACCTGGGGGGGACATTTTGGCAGCATAACTAAGCCAAATATTGGGATGTAATGCTGCAATTTGGGCCAAACATTAAGGGAGTGACACTAATAAATATAGAACAGCTTTGGGACTTACATCTATAAAGGAAACTGTCCTCACAAGCTTTCACGACTGGAAAGGAGCCCCACTGGTTGCAGTAAAGTAATATATACCGGGGGTCATGTTTCCACCATAACCAAGCCAAATATTGAGCTAGAATGCTGAAATTTGGTCCAGACACTAAGTGAATGACCCCAATAAAAAGGCAATAGCTTTGAGGAGACCTAAAGACTGGGGTAAACCCGTGTCACAGGGCTCTGTAACCAGCAATGAAGGGGTCTGGCTGCGATAAACCATGTACCTGGGGGTGACATTTTGGCGGCATAACTAAAATCAAATTTGGGATGTAATGCTGCAATTTGGGCCAAAGATTAAGTGGGTGACACTAATAAATAGGGAGCAGCTTTGGGACTTACATCTAGGCTTAAGTCTCCTGTAGGACGTTTCCAGGACTGGAAATGAGCTATACTGGTTGCAGTAACTCACATATGCAGGGGGTCATGTTTCCACCATAACTAAGCCAAATATGGAGATATGATACTGCAATTTGGTGCAAACACTGAGTAAAAATTACTGATGCATATGGAATAGCTTTGAGATCTACAAAATGGGTTAACCCATGTCACATTGCTCTGTAACCTGCAATGCAGTGGTCTAGCTGCATAAGACCCATGTACCTGGGGGAGACATTTTGGCAGCATAACTAAGCCAAATATTGGGATGTAATGCTGCAATTTGGGCCAAACATTAAGGGAGTGACACTAATAAATATAGAACAGCTTTGGGACTTACATCTATAAAGGAAACTGTTGTCACAAGCTTTCACGACTGGAAAGGAGCCCCACTGATTGCAGTAAAGTAATAAATACCGGGGGTCATGTTTTGACCATAACCAAGCCAAATGTTGAGCTAGAATGCTGCAATTTGGTCCAGACACTAAGTGAATGACCCCAATAAATAAGCAAGAGCTTTGAGACCTAAAGACTGGGGTAAACCCGTGTCACAGGGCTCTGTAACCAGCAATGAAGGGGTCTGGCTACGATAAACCATGTACCTGGGGGTGACATTTTGGCGGCATAACTAAGGCAAATATTGGGATGTAATGCTGCAATTTGGGGCAAAGATTAAGTGGGTGACACTAATAAATAGGGAGCAGCTTTGGGACTTACATCTATAAAGGAAACTGTCCTCACAAGCTTTCACGACTGGAAAGGAGCCCCACTGGTTGCAGTAAAGTAATATATACCGGGGGTCATGTTTCCACCATAACCAAGCCAAATATTGAGCTAGAATGCTGCAATTTGGTCCAGACACTAAGTGAATGACCCCAATAAATAAGCAATAGCTTTGAGACCTAAAGACTGGGGTAAACCCGTGTCACAGGGCTCTGTAACCAGCAATGAAGGGGTCTGGCTGCGATAAACCATGTACCTGGGGGTGACATTTTGGCGGCATAACTAAGGCAAATATTGGGATGTAATGCTGCAATTTGGGCCAAAGATTAAGTGGGTGACACTAATAAATAGGGAGCAGCTTTGGGACTTACATCTAGGCTTAAGTCTCCTGTAGGACGTTTCCAGGACTGGAAATGAGCTATACTGGTTGCAGTAACTCACATATGCAGGGGGTCATGTTTCCACCATAACTAAGCCAAATATGGAGATATGATACTGCAATTTGGTGCAAACACTGAGTAAAAATTACTGATGCATATGGAATAGCTTTGAGATCTACAAAATGGGTTAACCCATGTCACATTGCTCTGTAACCTGCAATGCAGTGGTCTAGCTGCATAAGACCCATGTACCTGGGGGAGACATTTTGGCAGCATAACTAAGCCAAATATTGGGATGTAATGCTGCAATTTGGGCCAAACATTAAGGGAGTGACACTAATAAATATAGAACAGCTTTGGGACTTACATCTATAAAGGAAACTGTTGTCACAAGCTTTCACGACTGGAAAGGAGCCCCACTGGTTGCAGTAAAGTAATAAATACCGGGGGTCATGTTTTGACCATAACCAAGCCAAATGTTGAGCTAGAATGCTGCAATTTGGTCCAGACACTAAGTGAATGACCCCAATAAATAAGCAATAGCTTTGAGACCTAAAGACTGGGGTAAACCCGTGTCACAGGGCTCTGTAACCAGCAATGAAGGGGTCTGGCTACGATAAACCATGTACCTGGGGGTGACATTTTGGCGGCATAACTAAGGCAAATATTGGGATGTAATGCTGCAATTTGGGGCAAAGATTAAGTGGGTGACACTAATAAATAGGGAGCAGCTTTGGGACTTACATCTAGGCTTAAGTCTCCTGTAGGACGTTTCCAGGACTGGAAATGAGCTATACTGGTTGCAGTAACTCACATATGCAGGGGGTCATGTTTCCAACATAACTAAGCCAAATATGGAGATATGATACTGCAATTTGGTGCAAACACTGAGTAAAAATTACTGATGCATATGGAATAGCTTTGAGATCTACAAAATGGGTTAACCCATGTCACATTGCTCTGTAACCTGCAATGCAGTGGTCTAGCTGCATAAGACCCATGTACCTGGGGGGGACATTTTGGCAGCATAACTAAGCCAAATATTGGGATGTAATGCTGCAATTTGGGCCAAACATTAAGGGAGTGACACTAATAAATATAGAACAGCTTTGGGACTTACATCTATAAAGGAAACTGTCCTCACAAGCTTTCACGACTGGAAAGGAGCCCCACTGGTTGCAGTAAAGTAATATATACCGGGGGTCATGTTTCCACCATAACCAAGCCAAATATTGAGCTAGAATGCTGAAATTTGGTCCAGACACTAAGTGAATGACCCCAATAAAAAGGCAATAGCTTTGAGGAGACCTAAAGACTGGGGTAAACCCGTGTCACAGGGCTCTGTAACCAGCAATGAAGGGGTCTGGCTGCGATAAACCATGTACCTGGGGGTGACATTTTGGCGGCATAACTAAAATCAAATTTGGGATGTAATGCTGCAATTTGGGCCAAAGATTAAGTGGGTGACACTAATAAATAGGGAGCAGCTTTGGGACTTACATCTAGGCTTAAGTCTCCTGTAGGACGTTTCCAGGACTGGAAATGAGCTATACTGGTTGCAGTAACTCACATATGCAGGGGGTCATGTTTCCACCATAACTAAGCCAAATATGGAGATATGATACTGCAATTTGGTGCAAACACTGAGTAAAAATTACTGATGCATATGGAATAGCTTTGAGATCTACAAAATGGGTTAACCCATGTCACATTGCTCTGTAACCTGCAATGCAGTGGTCTAGCTGCATAAGACCCATGTACCTGGGGGAGACATTTTGGCAGCATAACTAAGCCAAATATTGGGATGTAATGCTGCAATTTGGGCCAAACATTAAGGGAGTGACACTAATAAATATAGAACAGCTTTGGGACTTACATCTATAAAGGAAACTGTTGTCACAAGCTTTCACGACTGGAAAGGAGCCCCACTGATTGCAGTAAAGTAATAAATACCGGGGGTCATGTTTTGACCATAACCAAGCCAAATGTTGAGCTAGAATGCTGCAATTTGGTCCAGACACTAAGTGAATGACCCCAATAAATAAGCAATAGCTTTGAGACCTAAAGACTGGGGTAAACCCGTGTCACAGGGCTCTGTAACCAGCAATGAAGGGGTCTGGCTACGATAAACCATGTACCTGGGGGTGACATTTTGGCGGCATAACTAAGGCAAATATTGGGATGTAATGCTGCAATTTGGGGCAAAGATTAAGTGGGTGACACTAATAAATAGGGAGCAGCTTTGGGACTTACATCTAGGCTTAAGTCTCCTGTAGGACGTTTCCAGGACTGGAAATGAGCTATACTGGTTGCAGTAACTCACATATGCAGGGGGTCATGTTTCCAACATAACTAAGCCAAATATGGAGATATGATACTGCAATTTGGTGCAAACACTGAGTAAAAATTACTGATGCATATGGAATAGCTTTGAGATCTACAAAATGGGTTAACCCATGTCACATTGCTCTGTAACCTGCAATGCAGTGGTCTAGCTGCATAAGACCCATGTACCTGGGGGGGACATTTTGGCAGCATAACTAAGCCAAATATTGGGATGTAATGCTGCAATTTGGGCCAAACATTAAGGGAGTGACACTAATAAATATAGAACAGCTTTGGGACTTACATCTATAAAGGAAACTGTCCTCACAAGCTTTCACGACTGGAAAGGAGCCCCACTGGTTGCAGTAAAGTAATATATACCGGGGGTCATGTTTCCACCATAACCAAGCCAAATATTGAGCTAGAATGCTGAAATTTGGTCCAGACACTAAGTGAATGACCCCAATAAAAAGGCAATAGCTTTGAGGAGACCTAAAGACTGGGGTAAACCCGTGTCACAGGGCTCTGTAACCAGCAATGAAGGGGTCTGGCTGCGATAAACCATGTACCTGGGGGTGACATTTTGGCGGCATAACTAAAATCAAATTTGGGATGTAATGCTGCAATTTGGGCCAAAGATTAAGTGGGTGACACTAATAAATAGGGAGCAGCTTTGGGACTTACATCTAGGCTTAAGTCTCCTGTAGGACGTTTCCAGGACTGGAAATGAGCTATACTGGTTGCAGTAACTCACATATGCAGGGGGTCATGTTTCCACCATAACTAAGCCAAATATGGAGATATGATACTGCAATTTGGTGCAAACACTGAGTAAAAATTACTGATGCATATGGAATAGCTTTGAGATCTACAAAATGGGTTAACCCATGTCACATTGCTCTGTAACCTGCAATGCAGTGGTCTAGCTGCATAAGACCCATGTACCTGGGGGAGACATTTTGGCAGCATAACTAAGCCAAATATTGGGATGTAATGCTGCAATTTGGGCCAAACATTAAGGGAGTGACACTAATAAATATAGAACAGCTTTGGGACTTACATCTATAAAGGAAACTGTTGTCACAAGCTTTCACGACTGGAAAGGAGCCCCACTGGTTGCAGTAAAGTAATAAATACCGGGGGTCATGTTTTGACCATAACCAAGCCAAATGTTGAGCTAGAATGCTGCAATTTGGTCCAGACACTAAGTGAATGACCCCAATAAATAAGCAATAGCTTTGAGACCTAAAGACTGGGGTAAACCCGTGTCACAGGGCTCTGTAACCAGCAATGAAGGGGTCTGGCTACGATAAACCATGTACCTGGGGGTGACATTTTGGCGGCATAACTAAGGCAAATATTGGGATGTAATGCTGCAATTTGGGGCAAAGATTAAGTGGGTGACACTAATAAATAGGGAGCAGCTTTGGGACTTACATCTAGGCTTAAGTCTCCTGTAGGACGTTTCCAGGACTGGAAATGAGCTATACTGGTTGCAGTAACTCACATATGCAGGGGGTCATGTTTCCAACATAACTAAGCCAAATATGGAGATATGATACTGCAATTTGGTGCAAACACTGAGTAAAAATTACTGATGCATATGGAATAGCTTTGAGATCTACAAAATGGGTTAACCCATGTCACATTGCTCTGTAACCTGCAATGCAGTGGTCTAGCTGCATAAGACCCATGTACCTGGGGGGGACATTTTGGCAGCATAACTAAGCCAAATATTGGGATGTAATGCTGCAATTTGGGCCAAACATTAAGGGAGTGACACTAATAAATATAGAACAGCTTTGGGACTTACATCTATAAAGGAAACTGTCCTCACAAGCTTTCACGACTGGAAAGGAGCCCCACTGGTTGCAGTAAAGTAATATATACCGGGGGTCATGTTTCCACCATAACCAAGCCAAATATTGAGCTAGAATGCTGCAATTTGGTCCAGATACTAAGTGAATGACCCCAATAAAAAGGCAATAGCTTTGAGGAGACCTAAAGACTGGGGTAAACCCGTGTCACAGGGCTCTGTAACCAGCAATGAAGGGGTCTGGCTGCGATAAACCATGTACCTGGGGGTGACATTTTGGCGGCATAACTAAAATCAAATTTGGGATGTAATGCTGCAATTTGGGCCAAAGATTAAGTGGGTGACACTAATAAATAGGGAGCAGCTTTGGGACTTACATCTAGGCTTAAGTCTCCTGTAGGACGTTTCCAGGACTGGAAATGAGCTATACTGGTTGCAGTAACTCACATATGCAGGGGGTCATGTTTCCACCATAACTAAGCCAAATATGGAGATATGATACTGCAATTTGGTGCAAACACTGAGTAAAAATTACTGATGCATATGGAATAGCTTTGAGATCTACAAAATGGGTTAACCCATGTCACATTGCTCTGTAACCTGCAATGCAGTGGTCTAGCTGCATAAGACCCATGTACCTGGGGGAGACATTTTGGCAGCATAACTAAGCCAAATATCGGGATGTAATGCTGCAATTTGGGCCAAACATTAAGGGAGTGACACTAATAAATATAGAACAGCTTTGGGACTTACATCTATAAAGGAAACTGTTGTCACAAGCTTTCACGACTGGAAAGGAGCCCCACTGATTGCAGTAAAGTAATAAATACCGGGGGTCATGTTTTGACCATAACCAAGCCAAATGTTGAGCTAGAATGCTGCAATTTGGTCCAGACACTAAGTGAATGACCCCAATAAATAAGCAATAGCTTTGAGACCTAAAGACTGGGGTAAACCCGTGTCACAGGGCTCTGTAACCAGCAATGAAGGGGTCTGGCTACGATAAACCATGTACCTGGGGGTGACATTTTGGCGGCATAACTAAGGCAAATATTGGGATGTAATGCTGCAATTTGGGGCAAAGATTAAGTGGGTGACACTAATAAATAGGGAGCAGCTTTGGGACTTACATCTAGGCTTAAGTCTCCTGTAGGACGTTTCCAGGACTGGAAATGAGCTATACTGGTTGCAGTAACTCACATATGCAGGGGGTCATGTTTCCAACATAACTAAGCCAAATATGGAGATATGATACTGCAATTTGGTGCAAACACTGAGTAAAAATTACTGATGCATATGGAATAGCTTTGAGATCTACAAAATGGGTTAACCCATGTCACATTGCTCTGTAACCTGCAATGCAGTGGTCTAGCTGCATAAGACCCATGTACCTGGGGGGGACATTTTGGCAGCATAACTAAGCCAAATATTGGGATGTAATGCTGCAATTTGGGCCAAACATTAAGGGAGTGACACTAATAAATATAGAACAGCTTTGGGACTTACATCTATAAAGGAAACTGTCCTCACAAGCTTTCACGACTGGAAAGGAGCCCCACTGGTTGCAGTAAAGTAATATATACCGGGGGTCATGTTTCCACCATAACCAAGCCAAATATTGAGCTAGAATGCTGAAATTTGGTCCAGACACTAAGTGAATGACCCCAATAAAAAGGCAATAGCTTTGAGGAGACCTAAAGACTGGGGTAAACCCGTGTCACAGGGCTCTGTAACCAGCAATGAAGGGGTCTGGCTGCGATAAACCATGTACCTGGGGGTGACATTTTGGCGGCATAACTAAAATCAAATTTGGGATGTAATGCTGCAATTTGGGCCAAAGATTAAGTGGGTGACACTAATAAATAGGGAGCAGCTTTGGGACTTACATCTAGGCTTAAGTCTCCTGTAGGACGTTTCCAGGACTGGAAATGAGCTATACTGGTTGCAGTAACTCACATATGCAGGGGGTCATGTTTCCACCATAACTAAGCCAAATATGGAGATATGATACTGCAATTTGGTGCAAACACTGAGTAAAAATTACTGATGCATATGGAATAGCTTTGAGATCTACAAAATGGGTTAACCCATGTCACATTGCTCTGTAACCTGCAATGCAGTGGTCTAGCTGCATAAGACCCATGTACCTGGGGGGGACATTTTGGCAGCATAACTAAGCCAAATATTGGGATGTAATGCTGCAATTTGGGCCAAACATTAAGGGAGTGACACTAATAAATATAGAACAGCTTTGGGACTTACATCTATAAAGGAAACTGTCCTCACAAGCTTTCACGACTGGAAAGGAGCCCCACTGGTTGCAGTAAAGTAATATATACCGGGGGTCATGTTTCCACCATAACCAAGCCAAATATTGAGCTAGAATGCTGAAATTTGGTCCAGACACTAAGTGAATGACCCCAATAAAAAGGCAATAGCTTTGAGGAGACCTAAAGACTGGGGTAAACCCGTGTCACAGGGCTCTGTAACCAGCAATGAAGGGGTCTGGCTGCGATAAACCATGTACCTGGGGGTGACATTTTGGCGGCATAACTAAAATCAAATTTGGGATGTAATGCTGCAATTTGGGCCAAAGATTAAGTGGGTGACACTAATAAATAGGGAGCAGCTTTGGGACTTACATCTAGGCTTAAGTCTCCTGTAGGACGTTTCCAGGACTGGAAATGAGCTATACTGGTTGCAGTAACTCACATATGCAGGGGGTCATGTTTCCACCATAACTAAGCCAAATATGGAGATATGATACTGCAATTTGGTGCAAACACTGAGTAAAAATTACTGATGCATATGGAATAGCTTTGAGATCTACAAAATGGGTTAACCCATGTCACATTGCTCTGTAACCTGCAATGCAGTGGTCTAGCTGCATAAGACCCATGTACCTGGGGGAGACATTTTGGCAGCATAACTAAGCCAAATATTGGGATGTAATGCTGCAATTTGGGCCAAACATTAAGGGAGTGACACTAATAAATATAGAACAGCTTTGGGACTTACATCTATAAAGGAAACTGTTGTCACAAGCTTTCACGACTGGAAAGGAGCCCCACTGATTGCAGTAAAGTAATAAATACCGGGGGTCATGTTTTGACCATAACCAAGCCAAATGTTGAGCTAGAATGCTGCAATTTGGTCCAGACACTAAGTGAATGACCCCAATAAATAAGCAATAGCTTTGAGACCTAAAGACTGGGGTAAACCCGTGTCACAGGGCTCTGTAACCAGCAATGAAGGGGTCTGGCTACGATAAACCATGTACCTGGGGGTGACATTTTGGCGGCATAACTAAGGCAAATATTGGGATGTAATGCTGCAATTTGGGGCAAAGATTAAGTGGGTGACACTAATAAATAGGGAGCAGCTTTGGGACTTACATCTAGGCTTAAGTCTCCTGTAGGACGTTTCCAGGACTGGAAATGAGCTATACTGGTTGCAGTAACTCACATATGCAGGGGGTCATGTTTCCAACATAACTAAGCCAAATATGGAGATATGATACTGCAATTTGGTGCAAACACTGAGTAAAAATTACTGATGCATATGGAATAGCTTTGAGATCTACAAAATGGGTTAACCCATGTCACATTGCTCTGTAACCTGCAATGCAGTGGTCTAGCTGCATAAGACCCATGTACCTGGGGGGGACATTTTGGCAGCATAACTAAGCCAAATATTGGGATGTAATGCTGCAATTTGGGCCAAACATTAAGGGAGTGACACTAATAAATATAGAACAGCTTTGGGACTTACATCTATAAAGGAAACTGTCCTCACAAGCTTTCACGACTGGAAAGGAGCCCCACTGGTTGCAGTAAAGTAATATATACCGGGGGTCATGTTTCCACCATAACCAAGCCAAATATTGAGCTAGAATGCTGAAATTTGGTCCAGACACTAAGTGAATGACCCCAATAAAAAGGCAATAGCTTTGAGGAGACCTAAAGACTGGGGTAAACCCGTGTCACAGGGCTCTGTAACCAGCAATGAAGGGGTCTGGCTGCGATAAACCATGTACCTGGGGGTGACATTTTGGCGGCATAACTAAAATCAAATTTGGGATGTAATGCTGCAATTTGGGCCAAAGATTAAGTGGGTGACACTAATAAATAGGGAGCAGCTTTGGGACTTACATCTAGGCTTAAGTCTCCTGTAGGACGTTTCCAGGACTGGAAATGAGCTATACTGGTTGCAGTAACTCACATATGCAGGGGGTCATGTTTCCACCATAACTAAGCCAAATATGGAGATATGATACTGCAATTTGGTGCAAACACTGAGTAAAAATTACTGATGCATATGGAATAGCTTTGAGATCTACAAAATGGGTTAACCCATGTCACATTGCTCTGTAACCTGCAATGCAGTGGTCTAGCTGCATAAGACCCATGTACCTGGGGGAGACATTTTGGCAGCATAACTAAGCCAAATATTGGGATGTAATGCTGCAATTTGGGCCAAACATTAAGGGAGTGACACTAATAAATATAGAACAGCTTTGGGACTTACATCTATAAAGGAAACTGTTGTCACAAGCTTTCACGACTGGAAAGGAGCCCCACTGATTGCAGTAAAGTAATAAATACTGGGGGTCATGTTTTGACCATAACCAAGCCAAATGTTGAGCTAGAATGCTGCAATTTGGTCCAGACACTAAGTGAATGACCCCAATAAATAAGCAATAGCTTTGAGACCTAAAGACTGGGGTAAACCCGTGTCACAGGGCTCTGTAACCAGCAATGAAGGGGTCTGGCTACGATAAACCATGTACCTGGGGGTGACATTTTGGCGGCATAACTAAGGCAAATATTGGGATGTAATGCTGCAATTTGGGGCAAAGATTAAGTGGGTGACACTAATAAATAGGGAGCAGCTTTGGGACTTACATCTAGGCTTAAGTCTCCTGTAGGACGTTTCCAGGACTGGAAATGAGCTATACTGGTTGCAGTAACTCACATATGCAGGGGGTCATGTTTCCACCATAACTAAGCCAAATATGGAGATATGATACTGCAATTTGGTGCAAACACTGAGTAAAAATTACTGATGCATATGGAATAGCTTTGAGATCTACAAAATGGGTTAACCCATGTCACATTGCTCTGTAACCTGCAATGCAGTGGTCTAGCTGCATAAGACCCATGTACCTGGGGGAGACATTTTGGCAGCATAACTAAGCCAAATATTGGGATGTAATGCTGCAATTTGGGCCAAACATTAAGGGAGTGACACTAATAAATATAGAACAGCTTTGGGACTTACATCTATAAAGGAAACTGTTGTCACAAGCTTTCACGACTGGAAAGGAGCCCCACTGATTGCAGTAAAGTAATAAATACCGGGGGTCATGTTTTGACCATAACCAAGCCAAATGTTGAGCTAGAATGCTGCAATTTGGTCCAGACACTAAGTGAATGACCCCAATAAATAAGCAATAGCTTTGAGACCTAAAGACTGGGGTAAACCCGTGTCACAGGGCTCTGTAACCAGCAATGAAGGGGTCTGGCTACGATAAACCATGTACCTGGGGGTGACATTTTGGCGGCATAACTAAGGCAAATATTGGGATGTAATGCTGCAATTTGGGGCAAAGATTAAGTGGGTGACACTAATAAATAGGGAGCAGCTTTGGGACTTACATCTAGGCTTAAGTCTCCTGTAGGACGTTTCCAGGACTGGAAATGAGCTATACTGGTTGCAGTAACTCACATATGCAGGGGGTCATGTTTCCAACATAACTAAGCCAAATATGGAGATATGATACTGCAATTTGGTGCAAACACTGAGTAAAAATTACTGATGCATATGGAATAGCTTTGAGATCTACAAAATGGGTTAACCCATGTCACATTGCTCTGTAACCTGCAATGCAGTGGTCTAGCTGCATAAGACCCATGTACCTGGGGGGACATTTTGGCAGCATAACTAAGCCAAATATTGGGATGTAATGCTGCAATTTGGGCCAAACATTAAGGGAGTGACACTAATAAATATAGAACAGCTTTGGGACTTACATCTATAAAGGAAACTGTCCTCACAAGCTTTCACGACTGGAAAGGAGCCCCACTGGTTGCAGTAAAGTAATATATACCGGGGGTCATGTTTCCACCATAACCAAGCCAAATATTGAGCTAGAATGCTGAAATTTGGTCCAGACACTAAGTGAATGACCCCAATAAAAAGGCAATAGCTTTGAGGAGACCTAAAGACTGGGGTAAACCCGTGTCACAGGGCTCTGTAACCAGCAATGAAGGGGTCTGGCTGCGATAAACCATGTACCTGGGGGTGACATTTTGGCGGCATAACTAAAATCAAATTTGGGATGTAATGCTGCAATTTGGGCCAAAGATTAAGTGGGTGACACTAATAAATAGGGAGCAGCTTTGGGACTTACATCTAGGCTTAAGTCTCCTGTAGGACGTTTCCAGGACTGGAAATGAGCTATACTGGTTGCAGTAACTCACATATGCAGGGGGTCATGTTTCCACCATAACTAAGCCAAATATGGAGATATGATACTGCAATTTGGTGCAAACACTGAGTAAAAATTACTGATGCATATGGAATAGCTTTGAGATCTACAAAATGGGTTAACCCATGTCACATTGCTCTGTAACCTGCAATGCAGTGGTCTAGCTGCATAAGACCCATGTACCTGGGGGAGACATTTTGGCAGCATAACTAAGCCAAATATTGGGATGTAATGCTGCAATTTGGGCCAAACATTAAGGGAGTGACACTAATAAATATAGAACAGCTTTGGGACTTACATCTATAAAGGAAACTGTTGTCACAAGCTTTCACGACTGGAAAGGAGCCCCACTGATTGCAGTAAAGTAATAAATACTGGGGGTCATGTTTTGACCATAACCAAGCCAAATGTTGAGCTAGAATGCTGCAATTTGGTCCAGACACTAAGTGAATGACCCCAATAAATAAGCAATAGCTTTGAGACCTAAAGACTGGGGTAAACCCGTGTCACAGGGCTCTGTAACCAGCAATGAAGGGGTCTGGCTACGATAAACCATGTACCTGGGGGTGACATTTTGGCGGCATAACTAAGGCAAATATTGGGATGTAATGCTGCAATTTGGGGCAAAGATTAAGTGGGTGACACTAATAAATAGGGAGCAGCTTTGGGACTTACATCTAGGCTTAAGTCTCCTGTAGGACGTTTCCAGGACTGGAAATGAGCTATACTGGTTGCAGTAACTCACATATGCAGGGGGTCATGTTTCCAACATAACTAAGCCAAATATGGAGATATGATACTGCAATTTGGTGCAAACACTGAGTAAAAATTACTGATGCATATGGAATAGCTTTGAGATCTACAAAATGGGTTAACCCATGTCACATTGCTCTGTAACCTGCAATGCAGTGGTCTAGCTGCATAAGACCCATGTACCTGGGGGGACATTTTGGCAGCATAACTAAGCCAAATATTGGGATGTAATGCTGCAATTTGGGCCAAACATTAAGGGAGTGACACTAATAAATATAGAACAGCTTTGGGACTTACATCTATAAAGGAAACTGTCCTCACAAGCTTTCACGACTGGAAAGGAGCCCCACTGGTTGCAGTAAAGTAATATATACCGGGGGTCATGTTTCCACCATAACCAAGCCAAATATTGAGCTAGAATGCTGAAATTTGGTCCAGACACTAAGTGAATGACCCCAATAAAAAGGCAATAGCTTTGAGGAGACCTAAAGACTGGGGTAAACCCGTGTCACAGGGCTCTGTAACCAGCAATGAAGGGGTCTGGCTGCGATAAACCATGTACCTGGGGGTGACATTTTGGCGGCATAACTAAAATCAAATTTGGGATGTAATGCTGCAATTTGGGCCAAAGATTAAGTGGGTGACACTAATAAATAGGGAGCAGCTTTGGGACTTACATCTAGGCTTAAGTCTCCTGTAGGACGTTTCCAGGACTGGAAATGAGCTATACTGGTTGCAGTAACTCACATATGCAGGGGGTCATGTTTCCACCATAACTAAGCCAAATATGGAGATATGATACTGCAATTTGGTGCAAACACTGAGTAAAAATTACTGATGCATATGGAATAGCTTTGAGATCTACAAAATGGGTTAACCCATGTCACATTGCTCTGTAACCTGCAATGCAGTGGTCTAGCTGCATAAGACCCATGTACCTGGGGGAGACATTTTGGCAGCATAACTAAGCCAAATATTGGGATGTAATGCTGCAATTTGGGCCAAACATTAAGGGAGTGACACTAATAAATATAGAACAGCTTTGGGACTTACATCTATAAAGGAAACTGTTGTCACAAGCTTTCACGACTGGAAAGGAGCCCCACTGATTGCAGTAAAGTAATAAATACTGGGGGTCATGTTTTGACCATAACCAAGCCAAATGTTGAGCTAGAATGCTGCAATTTGGTCCAGACACTAAGTGAATGACCCCAATAAATAAGCAATAGCTTTGAGACCTAAAGACTGGGGTAAACCCGTGTCACAGGGCTCTGTAACCAGCAATGAAGGGGTCTGGCTACGATAAACCATGTACCTGGGGGTGACATTTTGGCGGCATAACTAAGGCAAATATTGGGATGTAATGCTGCAATTTGGGGCAAAGATTAAGTGGGTGACACTAATAAATAGGGAGCAGCTTTGGGACTTACATCTAGGCTTAAGTCTCCTGTAGGACGTTTCCAGGACTGGAAATGAGCTATACTGGTTGCAGTAACTCACATATGCAGGGGGTCATGTTTCCAACATAACTAAGCCAAATATGGAGATATGATACTGCAATTTGGTGCAAACACTGAGTAAAAATTACTGATGCATATGGAATAGCTTTGAGATCTACAAAATGGGTTAACCCATGTCACATTGCTCTGTAACCTGCAATGCAGTGGTCTAGCTGCATAAGACCCATGTACCTGGGGGAGACATTTTGGCAGCATAACTAAGCCAAATATTGGGATGTAATGCTGCAATTTGGGCCAAACATTAAGGGAGTGACACTAATGAATATAGAACAGCTTTGGGACTTACATCTATAAAGGAAACTGTTGTCACAAGCTTTCACGACTGGAAAGGAGCCCCACTGGTTGCAGTAAAGTAATAAATACCGGGGGTCATGTTTTGACCATAACCAAGCCAAATGTTGAGCTAGAATGCTGCAATTTGGTCCAGACACTAAGTGAATGACCCCAATAAATAAGCAATAGCTTTGAGACCTAAAGACTGGGGTAAACCCGTGTCACAGGGCTCTGTAACCAGCAATGAAGGGGTCTGGCTAAGATAAACCATGTACCTGGGGGTGACATTTTGGCGGCATAACTAAGGCAAATATTGGGATGTAATGCTGCAATTTGGGCCAAAGATTAAGTGGGTGACACTAATAAATAGGGAGCAGCTTTGGGACTTACATCTAGGCTTAAGTCTCCTGTAGGACGTTTCCAGGACTGGAAATGAGCTATACTGGTTGCAGTAACTCACATATGCAGGGGTTCATGTTTCCACCATAACTAAGCCAAATATGGAGATATGATACTGCAATTTGGTGCAAACACTGAGTAAAAATTACTGATGCATATGGAATGGCTTTGAGATCTACAAAATGGGTTAACCCATGTCACATTGCTCTGTAACCTGCAATGCAGTGGTCTAGCTGCATAAGACCCATGTACCTGGGGGGGACATTTTGGCAGCATAACTAAGCCAAATATTGGGATGTAATGCTGCAATTTGGGCCAAACATTAAGGGAGTGACACTAATAAATATAGAACAGCTTTGGGACTTACATCTATAAAGGAAACTGTCCTCACAAGCTTTCACGACTGGAAAGGAGCCCCACTGGTTGCAGTAAAGTAATATATACCGGGGGTCATGTTTCCACCATAACCAAGCCAAATATTGAGCTAGAATGCTGGAATTTGGTCCAGACACTAAGTGAATGACCCCAATAAAAAGGCAATAGCTTTGAGGAGACCTAAAGACTGGGGTAAACCCGTGTCACAGGGCTGTGTAACCAGCAATGAAGGGGTCTGGCTGCGATAAACCAAGTACTTGGGGGTGACATTTTGGCGGCATAACTAAAATCAAATATTGGGATGTAATGCTGCAATTTGGGCCAAAGATTAAGTGGGTGACACTAATAAATAGGGAGCAGCTTTGGGACTTACATCTAGGCTTAAGTCTCCTGTAGGACGTTTCCAGGACTGGAAATGAGCTATACTGGTTGCAGTAACTCACATATGCAGGGGGTCATGTTTCCACCATAACTAAGCCAAATATGGAGATATGATACTGCAATTTGGTGCAAACACTGAGTAAAAATTACTGATGCATATGAAATAGCTTTGAGATCTACAAAATGGGTTAACCCATGTCACATTGCTCTGTAACCTGCAATGCAGTGGTCTAGCTGCATAAGACCCATGTACCTGGGGGAGACATTTTGGCAGCATAACTAAGCCAAATATTGGGATGTAATGCTGCAATTTGGGCCAAACATTAAGGGAGTGACACTAATAAATATAGAACAGCTTTGGGACTTACATCTATAAAGGAAACTGTTGTCACAAGCTTTCACGACTGGAAAGGAGCCCCACTGATTGCAGTAAAGTAATAAATACTGGGGGTCATGTTTTGACCATAACCAAGCCAAATGTTGAGCTAGAATGCTGCAATTTGGTCCAGACACTAAGTGAATGACCCCAATAAATAAGCAATAGCTTTGAGACCTAAAGACTGGGGTAAACCCGTGTCACAGGGCTCTGTAACCAGCAATGAAGGGGTCTGGCTACGATAAACCATGTACCTGGGGGTGACATTTTGGCGGCATAACTAAGGCAAATATTGGGATGTAATGCTGCAATTTGGGGCAAAGATTAAGTGGGTGACACTAATAAATAGGGAGCAGCTTTGGGACTTACATCTAGGCTTAAGTCTCCTGTAGGACGTTTCCAGGACTGGAAATGAGCTATACTGGTTGCAGTAACTCACATATGCAGGGGGTCATGTTTCCAACATAACTAAGCCAAATATGGAGATATGATACTGCAATTTGGTGCAAACACTGAGTAAAAATTACTGATGCATATGGAATAGCTTTGAGATCTACAAAATGGGTTAACCCATGTCACATTGCTCTGTAACCTGCAATGAAGTGGTCTAGCTGCATAAGACCCATGTACCTGGGGGAGACATTTTGGCAGCATAACTAAGCCAAATATTGGGATGTAATGCTGCAATTTGGGCCAAACATTAAGGGAGTGACACTAATAAATATAGAACAGCTTTGGGACTTACATCTATAAAGGAAACTGTTGTCACAAGCTTTCACGACTGGAAAGGAGCCCCACTGGTTGCAGTAAAGTAATAAATACCGGGGGTCATGTTTTGACCATAACCAAGCCAAATGTTGAGCTAGAATGCTGCAATTTGGTCCAGACACTAAGTGAATGACCCCAATAAATAAGCAATAGCTTTGAGACCTAAAGACTGGGGTAAACCCGTGTCACAGGGCTCTGTAACCAGCAATGAAGGGGTCTGGCTAAGATAAACCATGTACCTGGGGGTGACATTTTGGCGGCATAACTAAGGCAAATATTGGGATGTAATGCTGCAATTTGGGCCAAAGATTAAGTGGGTGACACTAATAAATAGGGAGCAGCTTTGGGACTTACATCTAGGCTTAAGTCTCCTGTAGGACGTTTCCAGGACTGGAAATGAGCTATACTGGTTGCAGTAACTCACATATGCAGGGGTTCATGTTTCCACCATAACTAAGCCAAATATGGAGATATGATACTGCAATTTGGTGCAAACACTGAGTAAAAATTACTGATGCATATGGAATGGCTTTGAGATCTACAAAATGGGTTAACCCATGTCACATTGCTCTGTAACCTGCAATGCAGTGGTCTAGCTGCATAAGACCCATGTACCTGGGGGGGACATTTTGGCAGCATAACTAAGCCAAATATTGGGATGTAATGCTGCAATTTGGGCCAAACATTAAGGGAGTGACACTAATAAATATAGAACAGCTTTGGGACTTACATCTATAAAGGAAACTGTCCTCACAAGCTTTCACGACTGGAAAGGAGCCCCACTGGTTGCAGTAAAGTAATATATACCGGGGGTCATGTTTCCACCATAACCAAGCCAAATATTGAGCTAGAATGCTGGAATTTGGTCCAGACACTAAGTGAATGACCCCAATAAAAAGGCAATAGCTTTGAGGAGACCTAAAGACTGGGGTAAACCCGTGTCACAGGGCTGTGTAACCAGCAATGAAGGGGTCTGGCTGCGATAAACCAAGTACTTGGGGGTGACATTTTGGCGGCATAACTAAAATCAAATATTGGGATGTAATGCTGCAATTTGGGCCAAAGATTAAGTGGGTGACACTAATAAATAGGGAGCAGCTTTGGGACTTACATCTAGGCTTAAGTCTCCTGTAGGACGTTTCCAGGACTGGAAATGAGCTATACTGGTTGCAGTAACTCACATATGCAGGGGGTCATGTTTCCACCATAACTAAGCCAAATATGGAGATATGATACTGCAATTTGGTGCAAACACTGAGTAAAAATTACTGATGCATATGGAATAGCTTTGAGATCTACAAAATGGGTTAACCCATGTCACATTGCTCTGTAACCTGCAATGCAGTGGTCTAGCTGCATAAGACCCATGTACCTGGGGGAGACATTTTGGCAGCATAACTAAGCCAAATATTGGGATGTAATGCTGCAATTTGGGCCAAACATTAAGGGAGTGACACTAATAAATATAGAACAGCTTTGGGACTTACATCTATAAAGGAAACTGTTGTCACAAGCTTTCACGACTGGAAAGGAGCCCCACTGGTTGCAGTAAAGTAATAAATACAGGGGGTCATGTTTTGATCATAACCAAGCCAAATGTTGAGCTAGAATGCTGCAATTTGGTCCAGACACTAAGTGAATGACCCCAATAAATAAGCAATAGCTTTGAGACCTAAAGACTGGGGTAAACCCGTGTCACAGGGCTCTGTAACCAGCAATGAAGGGGTCTGGCTAAGATAAACCATGTACCTGGGGGTGACATTTTGGCGGCATAACTAAGGCAAATATTGGGATGTAATGCTGCAATTTGGGCCAAAGATTAAGTGGGTGACACTAATAAATAGGGAGCAGCTTTGGGACTTACATCTAGGCTTAAGTCTCCTGTAGGACGTTTCCAGGACTGGAAATGAGCTATACTGGTTGCAGTAACTCACATATGCAGGGGTTCATGTTTCCACCATAACTAAGCCAAATATGGAGATATGATACTGCAATTTGGTGCAAACACTGAGTAAAAATTACTGATGCATATGGAATGGCTTTGAGATCTACAACATGGGTTAACCCATGTCACATTGCTCTGTAACCTGCAATGCAGTGGTCTAGCTGCATAAGACCCATGTACCTGGGGGGGACATTTTGGCAGCATAACTAAGCCAAATATTGGGATGTAATGCTGCAATTTGGGCCAAACATTAAGGGAGTGACACTAATAAATATAGAACAGCTTTGGGACTTACATCTATAAAGGAAACTGTCCTCACAAGCTTTCACGACTGGAAAGGAGCCCCACTGGTTGCAGTAAAGTAATATATACCGGGGGTCATGTTTCCACCATAACCAAGCCAAATATTGAGCTAGAATGCTGGAATTTGGTCCAGACACTAAGTGAATGACCCCAATAAAAAGGCAATAGCTTTGAGGAGACCTAAAGACTGGGGTAAACCCGTGTCACAGGGCTGTGTAACCAGCAATGAAGGGGTCTGGCTGCGATAAACCAAGTACTTGGGGGTGACATTTTGGCGGCATAACTAAAATCAAATATTGGGATGTAATGCTGCAATTTGGGCCAAAGATTAAGTGGGTGACACTAATAAATAGGGAGCAGCTTTGGGACTTACATCTAGGCTTAAGTCTCCTGTAGGACGTTTCCAGGACTGGAAATGAGCTATACTGGTTGCAGTAACTCACATATGCAGGGGGTCATGTTTCCACCATAACTAAGCCAAATATGGAGATATGATACTGCAATTTGGTGCAAACACTGAGTAAAAATTACTGATGCATATGAAATAGCTTTGAGATCTACAAAATGGGTTAACCCATGTCACATTGCTCTGTAACCTGCAATGCAGTGGTCTAGCTGCATAAGACCCATGTACCTGGGGGAGACATTTTGGCAGCATAACTAAGCCAAATATTGGGATGTAATGCTGCAATTTGGGCCAAACATTAAGGGAGTGACACTAATAAATATAGAACAGCTTTGGGACTTACATCTATAAAGGAAACTGTTGTCACAAGCTTTCACGACTGGAAAGGAGCCCCACTGGTTGCAGTAAAGTAATAAATACAGGGGGTCATGTTTTGATCATAACCAAGCCAAATGTTGAGCTAGAATGCTGCAATTTGGTCCAGACACTAAGTGAATGACCCCAATAAATAAGCAATAGCTTTGAGACCTAAAGACTGGGGTAAACCCGTGTCACAGGGCTCTGTAACCAGCAATGAAGGGGTCTGGCTACGATAAACCATGTACCTGGGGGTGACATTTTGGCGGCATAACTAAGGCAAATATTGGGATGTAATGCTGCAATTTGGGCCAAAGATTAAGTGGGTGACACTAATAAATAGGGAGCAGCTTTGGGACTTACATCTAGGCTTAAGTCTCCTGTAGGACGTTTCCAGGACTGGAAATGAGCTATACTGGTTGCAGTAACTCACATATGCAGGGGTTCATGTTTCCACCATAACTAAGCCAAATATGGAGATATGATACTGCAATTTGGTGCAAACACTGAGTAAAAATTACTGATGCATATGGAATGGCTTTGAGATCTACAAAATGGGTTAACCCATGTCACATTGCTCTGTAACCTGCAATGCAGTGGTCTAGCTGCATAAGACCCATGTACCTGGGGGAGACATTTTGGCAGCATAACTAAGCCAAATATTGGGATGTAATGCTGCAATTTGGGCCAAACATTAAGGGAGTGACACTTATAAATATAGAACAGCTTTGGGACTTACATCTATAAAGGAAACTGTCCTCACAAGCTTTCACGACTTTAAAGGAGCCCCACTGGTTGCAGTAAAGTAATATATACCGGGGGTCATGTTTCCACCATAACCAAGCCAAATATTGAGCTAGAATGCTGGAATTTGGTCCAGACACTAAGTGAATGACCCCAATAAAAAGGCAATAGCTTTGAGGAGACCTAAAGACTGGGGTAAACCCGTGTCACAGGGCTCTGTAACCAGCAATGAAGGGGTCTGGCTGCGATAAACCAAGTACTTGGGGGTGACATTTTGGCGGCATAACTAAAATCAAATATTGGGATGTAATGCTGCAATTTGGGCCAAAGATTAAGTGGGTGACACTAATAAATAGGGAGCAGCTTTGGGACTTACATCTAGGCTTAAGTCTCCTGTAGGACGTTTCCAGGACTGGAAATGAGCTATACTGGTTGCAGTAACTCACATATGCAGGGGGTCATGTTTCCACCATAACTAAGCCAAATATGGAGATATGATACTGCAATTTGGTGCAAACACTGAGTAAAAATTACTGATGCATATGAAATAGCTTTGAGATCTACAAAATGGGTTAACCCATGTCACATTGCTCTGTAACCTGCAATGCAGTGGTCTAGCTGCATAAGACCCATGTACCTGGGGGAGACATTTTGGCAGCATAACTAAGCCAAATATTGGGATGTAATGCTGCAATTTGGGCCAAACATTAAGGGAGTGACACTAATAAATATAGAACAGCTTTGGGACTTACATCTATAAAGGAAACTGTTGTCACAAGCTTTCACGACTGGAAAGGAGCCCCACTGGTTGCAGTAAAGTAATAAATACAGGGGGTCATGTTTTGATCATAACCAAGCCAAATGTTGAGCTAGAATGCTGCAATTTGGTCCAGACACTAAGTGAATGACCCCAATAAATAAGCAATAGCTTTGAGACCTAAAGACTGGGGTAAACCCGTGTCACAGGGCTCTGTAACCAGCAATGAAGGGGTCTGGCTACGATAAACCATGTACCTGGGGGTGACATTTTGGCGGCATAACTAAGGCAAATATTGGGATGTAATGCTGCAATTTGGGCCAAAGATTAAGTGGGTGACACTAATAAATAGGGAGCAGCTTTGGGACTTACATCTAGGCTTAAGTCTCCTGTAGGACGTTTCCAGGACTGGAAATGAGCTATACTGGTTGCAGTAACTCACATATGCAGGGGTTCATGTTTCCACCATAACTAAGCCAAATATGGAGATATGATACTGCAATTTGGTGCAAACACTGAGTAAAAATTACTGATGCATATGGAATGGCTTTGAGATCTACAAAATGGGTTAACCCATGTCACATTGCTCTGTAACCTGCAATGCAGTGGTCTAGCTGCATAAGACCCATGTACCTGGGGGAGACATTTTGGCAGCATAACTAAGCCAAATATTGGGATGTAATGCTGCAATTTGGGCCAAACATTAAGGGAGTGACACTTATAAATATAGAACAGCTTTGGGACTTACATCTATAAAGGAAACTGTCCTCACAAGCTTTCACGACTTTAAAGGAGCCCCACTGGTTGCAGTAAAGTAATATATACCGGGGGTCATGTTTCCACCATAACCAAGCCAAATATTGAGCTAGAATGCTGGAATTTGGTCCAGACACTAAGTGAATGACCCCAATAAAAAGGCAATAGCTTTGAGGAGACCTAAAGACTGGGGTAAACCCGTGTCACAGGGCTCTGTAACCAGCAATGAAGGGGTCTGGCTGCGATAAACCAAGTACTTGGGGGTGACATTTTGGCGGCATAACTAAAATCAAATATTGGGATGTAATGCTGCAATTTGGGCCAAAGATTAAGTGGGTGACACTAATAAATAGGGAGCAGCTTTGGGACTTACATCTAGGCTTAAGTCTCCTGTAGGACGTTTCCAGGACTGGAAATGAGCTATACTGGTTGCAGTAACTCACATATGCAGGGGGTCATGTTTCCACCATAACTAAGCCAAATATGGAGATATGATACTGCAATTTGGTGCAAACACTGAGTAAAAATTACTGATGCATATGGAATAGCTTTGAGATCTACAAAATGGGTTAACCCATGTCACATTGCTCTGTAACCTGCAATGCAGTGGTCTAGCTGCATAAGACCCATGTACCTGGGGGAGACATTTTGGCAGCATAACTAAGCCAAATATTGGGATGTAATGCTGCAATTTGGGCCAAACATTAAGGGAGTGACACTAATAAATATAGAACAGCTTTGGGACTTACATCTATAAAGGAAACTGTTGTCACAAGCTTTCACGACTGGAAAGGAGCCCCACTGGTTGCAGTAAAGTAATAAATACAGGGGGTCATGTTTTGATCATAACCAAGCCAAATGTTGAGCTAGAATGCTGCAATTTGGTCCAGACACTAAGTGAATGACCCCAATAAATAAGCAATAGCTTTGAGACCTAAAGACTGGGGTAAACCCGTGTCACAGGGCTCTGTAACCAGCAATGAAGGGGTCTGGCTATGATAAACCATGTACCTGGGGGTGACATTTTGGCGGCATAACTAAGGCAAATATTGGGATGTAATGCTGCAATTTGGGCCAAAGATTAAGTGGGTGACACTAATAAATAGGGAGCAGCTTTGGGACTTACATCTAGGCTTAAGTCTCCTGTAGGACGTTTCCAGGACTGGAAATGAGCTATACTGGTTGCAGTAACTCACATATGCAGGGGGTCATGTTTCCACCATAACTAAGCCAAATATGGAGATATGATACTGCAATTTGGTGCAAACACTGAGTAAAAATTACTGATGCATATGGAATGGCTTTGAGATCTACAAAATGGGTTAACCCATGTCACATTGCTCTGTAACCTGCAATGCAGTGGTCTAGCTGCATAAGACCCATGTACCTGGGGGGGACATTTTGGCAGCATAACTAAGCCAAATATTGGGATGTAATGCTGCAATTTGGGCCAAACATTAAGGGAGTGACACTAATAAATATAGAACAGTTTTGGGACTTACATCTATAAAGGAAACTGTCCTCACAAGCTTTCACGACTGGAAAGGAGCCCCACTGGTTGCAGTAAAGTAATATATACCGGGGGTCATGTTTCCACCATAACCAAGCCAAATATTGAGCTAGAATGCTGGAATTTGGTCCAGACACTAAGTGAATGACCCCAATAAAAAGGCAATAGCTTTGAGGAGACCTAAAGACTGGGGTAAACCCGTGTCACAGGGCTCTGTAACCAGCAATGAAGGGGTCTGGCTGCGATAAACCAAGTACTTGGGGGTGACATTTTGGCGGCATAACTAAAATCAAATATTGGGATGTAATGCTGCAATTTGGGCCAAAGATTAAGTGGGTGACACTAATAAATAGGGAGCAGCTTTGGGACTTACATCTAGGCTTAAGTCTCCTGTAGGACGTTTCCAGGACTGGAAATGAGCTATACTGGTTGCAGTAACTCACATATGCAGGGGGTCATGTTTCCACCATAACTAAGCCAAATATGGAGATATGATACTGCAATTTGGTGCAAACACTGAGTAAAAATTACTGATGCATATGAAATAGCTTTGAGATCTACAAAATGGGTTAACCCATGTCACATTGCTCTGTAACCTGCAATGCAGTGGTCTAGCTGCATAAGACCCATGTACCTGGGGGAGACATTTTGGCAGCATAACTAAGCCAAATATTGGGATGTAATGCTGCAATTTGGGCCAAACATTAAGGGAGTGACACTAATAAATATAGAACAGCTTTGGGACTTACATCTATAAAGGAAACTGTTGTCACAAGCTTTCACGACTGGAAAGGAGCCCCACTGGTTGCAGTAAAGTAATAAATACAGGGGGTCATGTTTTGATCATAACCAAGCCAAATGTTGAGCTAGAATGCTGCAATTTGGTCCAGACACTAAGTGAATGACCCCAATAAATAAGCAATAGCTTTGAGACCTAAAGACTGGGGTAAACCCGTGTCACAGGGCTCTGTAACCAGCAATGAAGGGGTCTGGCTACGATAAACCATGTACCTGGGGGTGACATTTTGGCGGCATAACTAAGGCAAATATTGGGATGTAATGCTGCAATTTGGGCCAAAGATTAAGTGGGTGACACTAATAAATAGGGAGCAGCTTTGGGACTTACATCTAGGCTTAAGTCTCCTGTAGGACGTTTCCAGGACTGGAAATGAGCTATACTGGTTGCAGTAACTCACATATGCAGGGGTTCATGTTTCCACCATAACTAAGCCAAATATGGAGATATGATACTGCAATTTGGTGCAAACACTGAGTAAAAATTACTGATGCATATGGAATGGCTTTGAGATCTACAAAATGGGTTAACCCATGTCACATTGCTCTGTAACCTGCAATGCAGTGGTCTAGCTGCATAAGACCCATGTACCTGGGGGAGACATTTTGGCAGCATAACTAAGCCAAATATTGGGATGTAATGCTGCAATTTGGGCCAAACATTAAGGGAGTGACACTTATAAATATAGAACAGCTTTGGGACTTACATCTATAAAGGAAACTGTCCTCACAAGCTTTCACGACTTTAAAGGAGCCCCACTGGTTGCAGTAAAGTAATATATACCGGGGGTCATGTTTCCACCATAACCAAGCCAAATATTGAGCTAGAATGCTGGAATTTGGTCCAGACACTAAGTGAATGACCCCAATAAAAAGGCAATAGCTTTGAGGAGACCTAAAGACTGGGGTAAACCCGTGTCACAGGGCTCTGTAACCAGCAATGAAGGGGTCTGGCTGCGATAAACCAAGTACTTGGGGGTGACATTTTGGCGGCATAACTAAAATCAAATATTGGGATGTAATGCTGCAATTTGGGCCAAAGATTAAGTGGGTGACACTAATAAATAGGGAGCAGCTTTGGGACTTACATCTAGGCTTAAGTCTCCTGTAGGACGTTTCCAGGACTGGAAATGAGCTATACTGGTTGCAGTAACTCACATATGCAGGGGGTCATGTTTCCACCATAACTAAGCCAAATATGGAGATATGATACTGCAATTTGGTGCAAACACTGAGTAAAAATTACTGATGCATATGGAATAGCTTTGAGATCTACAAAATGGGTTAACCCATGTCACATTGCTCTGTAACCTGCAATGCAGTGGTCTAGCTGCATAAGACCCATGTACCTGGGGGAGACATTTTGGCAGCATAACTAAGCCAAATATTGGGATGTAATGCTGCAATTTGGGCCAAACATTAAGGGAGTGACACTAATAAATATAGAACAGCTTTGGGACTTACATCTATAAAGGAAACTGTTGTCACAAGCTTTCACGACTGGAAAGGAGCCCCACTGGTTGCAGTAAAGTAATAAATACAGGGGGTCATGTTTTGATCATAACCAAGCCAAATGTTGAGCTAGAATGCTGCAATTTGGTCCAGACACTAAGTGAATGACCCCAATAAATAAGCAATAGCTTTGAGACCTAAAGACTGGGGTAAACCCGTGTCACAGGGCTCTGTAACCAGCAATGAAGGGGTCTGGCTATGATAAACCATGTACCTGGGGGTGACATTTTGGCGGCATAACTAAGGCAAATATTGGGATGTAATGCTGCAATTTGGGCCAAAGATTAAGTGGGTGACACTAATAAATAGGGAGCAGCTTTGGGACTTACATCTAGGCTTAAGTCTCCTGTAGGACGTTTCCAGGACTGGAAATGAGCTATACTGGTTGCAGTAACTCACATATGCAGGGGGTCATGTTTCCACCATAACTAAGCCAAATATGGAGATATGATACTGCAATTTGGTGCAAACACTGAGTAAAAATTACTGATGCATATGGAATGGCTTTGAGATCTACAAAATGGGTTAACCCATGTCACATTGCTCTGTAACCTGCAATGCAGTGGTCTAGCTGCATAAGACCCATGTACCTGGGGGGGACATTTTGGCAGCATAACTAAGCCAAATATTGGGATGTAATGCTGCAATTTGGGCCAAACATTAAGGGAGTGACACTAATAAATATAGAACAGTTTTGGGACTTACATCTATAAAGGAAACTGTCCTCACAAGCTTTCACGACTGGAAAGGAGCCCCACTGGTTGCAGTAAAGTAATATATACCGGGGGTCATGTTTCCACCATAACCAAGCCAAATATTGAGCTAGAATGCTGGAATTTGGTCCAGACACTAAGTGAATGACCCCAATAAAAAGGCAATAGCTTTGAGGAGACCTAAAGACTGGGGTAAACCCGTGTCACAGGGCTCTGTAACCAGCAATGAAGGGGTCTGGCTGCGATAAACCAAGTACTTGGGGGTGACATTTTGGCGGCATAACTAAAATCAAATATTGGGATGTAATGCTGCAATTTGGGCCAAAGATTAAGTGGGTGACACTAATAAATAGGGAGCAGCTTTGGGACTTACATCTAGGCTTAAGTCTCCTGTAGGACGTTTCCAGGACTGGAAATGAGCTATACTGGTTGCAGTAACTCACATATGCAGGGGGTCATGTTTCCACCATAACTAAGCCAAATATGGAGATATGATACTGCAATTTGGTGCAAACACTGAGTAAAAATTACTGATGCATATGGAATAGCTTTGAGATCTACAAAATGGGTTAACCCATGTCACATTGCTCTGTAACCTGCAATGCAGTGGTCTAGCTGCATAAGACCCATGTACCTGGGGGAGACATTTTGGCAGCATAACTAAGCCAAATATTGGGATGTAATGCTGCAATTTGGGCCAAACATTAAGGGAGTGACACTAATAAATATAGAACAGCTTTGGGACTTACATCTATAAAGGAAACTGTTGTCACAAGCTTTCACGACTGGAAAGGAGCCCCACTGGTTGCAGTAAAGTAATAAATACAGGGGGTCATGTTTTGATCATAACCAAGCCAAATGTTGAGCTAGAATGCTGCAATTTGGTCCAGACACTAAGTGAATGACCCCAATAAATAAGCAATAGCTTTGAGACCTAAAGACTGGGGTAAACCCGTGTCACAGGGCTCTGTAACCAGCAATGAAGGGGTCTGGCTATGATAAACCATGTACCTGGGGGTGACATTTTGGCGGCATAACTAAGGCAAATATTGGGATGTAATGCTGCAATTTGGGCCAAAGATTAAGTGGGTGACACTAATAAATAGGGAGCAGCTTTGGGACTTACATCTAGGCTTAAGTCTCCTGTAGGACGTTTCCAGGACTGGAAATGAGCTATACTGGTTGCAGTAACTCACATATGCAGGGGGTCATGTTTCCACCATAACTAAGCCAAATATGGAGATATGATACTGCAATTTGGTGCAAACACTGAGTAAAAATTACTGATGCATATGGAATGGCTTTGAGATCTACAAAATGGGTTAACCCATGTCACATTGCTCTGTAACTTGCAATGCAGTGGTCTAGCTGCATAAGACCCATGTACCTGGGGGGGACATTTTGGCAGCATAACTAAGCCAAATATTGGGATGTAATGCTGCAATTTGGGCCAAACATTAAGGGAGTGACACTAATAAATATAGAACAGCTTTGGGACTTACATCTATAAAGGAAACTGTCCTCACAAGCTTTCACGACTGGAAAGGAGCCCCACTGGTTGCAGTAAAGTAATATATACCGGGGGTCATGTTTCCACCATAACCAAGCCAAATATTGAGCTAGAATGCTGGAATTTGGTCCAGACACTAAGTGAATGACCCCAATAAAAAGGCAATAGCTTTGAGGAGACCTAAAGACTGGGGTAAACCCGTGTCACAGGGCTCTGTAACCAGCAATGAAGGGGTCTGGCTGCGATAAACCAAGTACTTGGGGGTGACATTTTGGCGGCATAACTAAAATCAAATATTGGGATGTAATGCTGCAATTTGGGCCAAAGATTAAGTGGGTGACACTAATAAATAGGGAGCAGCTTTGGGACTTACATCTAGGCTTAAGTCTCCTGTAGGACGTTTCCAGGACTGGAAATGAGCTATACTGGTTGCAGTAACTCACATATGCAGGGGGTCATGTTTCCACCATAACTAAGCCAAATATGGAGATATGATACTGCAATTTGGTGCAAACACTGAGTAAAAATTACTGATGCATATGGAATGGCTTTGAGATCTACAAAATGGGTTAACCCATGTCACATTGCTCTGTAACTTGCAATGCAGTGGTCTAGCTGCATAAGACCCATGTACCTGGGGGGGACATTTTGGCAGCATAACTAAGCCAAATATTGGGATGTAATGCTGCAATTTGGGCCAAACATTAAGGGAGTGACACTAATAAATATAGAACAGCTTTGGGACTTACATCTATAAAGGAAACTGTTGTCACAAGCTTTCACGACTGGAAAGGAGCCCCACTGGTTGCAGTAAAGTAATAAATACAGGGGGCCATGTTTTGATCATAACCAAGCCAAATGTTGAGCTAGAATGCTGCAATTTGGTCCAGACACTAAGTGAATGACCCCAATAAATAAGCAATAGCTTTGAGACCTAAAGACTGGGGTAAACCCGTGTCACAGGGCTCTGTAACCAGCAATGAAGGGGTCTGGCTATGATAAACCATGTACCTGGGGGTGACATTTTGGCGGCATAACTAAGGCAAATATTGGGATGTAATGCTGCAATTTGGGCCAAAGATTAAGTGGGTGACACTAATAAATAGGGAGCAGCTTTGGGACTTACATCTAGGCTTAAGTCTCCTGTAGGACGTTTCCAGGACTGGAAATGAGCTATACTGGTTGCAGTAACTCACATATGCAGGGGGTCATGTTTCCACCATAACTAAGCCAAATATGGAGATATGATACTGCAATTTGGTGCAAACACTGAGTAAAAATTACTGATGCATATGGAATGGCTTTGAGATCTACAAAATGGGTTAACCCATGTCACATTGCTCTGTAACCTGCAATGCAGTGGTCTAGCTGCATAAGACCCATGTACCTGGGGGGGACATTTTGGCAGCATAACTAAGCCAAATATTGGGATGTAATGCTGCAATTTGGGCCAAACATTAAGGGAGTGACACTAATAAATATAGAACAGCTTTGGGACTTACATCTATAAAGGAAACTGTTGTCACAAGCTTTCACGACTGGAAAGGAGCCCCACTGGTTGCAGTAAAGTAATAAATACAGGGGGTCATGTTTTGATCATAACCAAGCCAAATGTTGAGCTAGAATGCTGCAATTTGGTCCAGACACTAAGTGAATGACCCCAATAAATAAGCAATAGCTTTGAGACCTAAAGACTGGGGTAAACCCGTGTCACAGGGCTCTGTAACCAGCAATGAAGGGGTCTGGCTATGATAAACCATGTACCTGGGGGTGACATTTTGGCGGCATAACTAAGGCAAATATTGGGATGTAATGCTGCAATTTGGGCCAAAGATTAAGTGGGTGACACTAATAAATAGGGAGCAGCTTTGGGACTTACATCTAGGCTTAAGTCTCCTGTAGGACGTTTCCAGGACTGGAAATGAGCTATACTGGTTGCAGTAACTCACATATGCAGGGGGTCATGTTTCCACCATAACTAAGCCAAATATGGAGATATGATACTGCAATTTGGTGCAAACACTGAGTAAAAATTACTGATGCATATGGAATGGCTTTGAGATCTACAAAATGGGTTAACCCATGTCACATTGCTCTGTAACCTGCAATGCAGTGGTCTAGCTGCATAAGACCCATGTACCTGGGGGGGACATTTTGGCAGCATAACTAAGCCAAATATTGGGATGTAATGCTGCAATTTGGGCCAAACATTAAGGGAGTGACACTAATAAATATAGAACAGCTTTGGGACTTACATCTATAAAGGAAACTGTCCTCACAAGCTTTCACGACTGGAAAGGAGCCCCACTGGTTGCAGTAAAGTAATATATACCGGGGGTCATGTTTCCACCATAACCAAGCCAAATATTGAGCTAGAATGCTGGAATTTGGTCCAGACACTAAGTGAATGACCCCAATAAAAAGGCAATAGCTTTGAGGAGACCTAAAGACTGGGGTAAACCCGTGTCACAGGGCTCTGTAACCAGCAATGAAGGGGTCTGGCTGCGATAAACCAAGTACTTGGGGGTGACATTTTGGCGGCATAACTAAAATCAAATATTGGGATGTAATGCTGCAATTTGGGCCAAAGATTAAGTGGGTGACACTAATAAATAGGGAGCAGCTTTGGGACTTACATCTAGGCTTAAGTCTCCTGTAGGACGTTTCCAGGACTGGAAATGAGCTATACTGGTTGCAGTAACTCACATATGCAGGGGGTCATGTTTCCACCATAACTAAGCCAAATATGGAGATATGATACTGCAATTTGGTGCAAACACTGAGTAAAAATTACTGATGCATATGGAATAGCTTTGAGATCTACAAAATGGGTTAACCCATGTCACATTGCTCTGTAACCTGCAATGCAGTGGTCTAGCTGCATAAGACCCATGTACCTGGGGGAGACATTTTGGCAGCATAACTAAGCCAAATATTGGGATGTAATGCTGCAATTTGGGCCAAACATTAAGGGAGTGACACTAATAAATATAGAACAGCTTTGGGACTTACATCTATAAAGGAAACTGTTGTCACAAGCTTTCACGACTGGAAAGGAGCCCCACTGGTTGCAGTAAAGTAATAAATACAGGGGGTCATGTTTTGATCATAACCAAGCCAAATGTTGAGCTAGAATGCTGCAATTTGGTCCAGACACTAAGTGAATGACCCCAATAAATAAGCAATAGCTTTGAGACCTAAAGACTGGGGTAAACCCGTGTCACAGGGCTCTGTAACCAGCAATGAAGGGGTCTGGCTATGATAAACCATGTACCTGGGGGTGACATTTTGGCGGCATAACTAAGGCAAATATTGGGATGTAATGCTGCAATTTGGGCCAAAGATTAAGTGGGTGACACTAATAAATAGGGAGCAGCTTTGGGACTTACATCTAGGCTTAAGTCTCCTGTAGGACGTTTCCAGGACTGGAAATGAGCTATACTGGTTGCAGTAACTCACATATGCAGGGGGTCATGTTTCCACCATAACTAAGCCAAATATGGAGATATGATACTGCAATTTGGTGCAAACACTGAGTAAAAATTACTGATGCATATGGAATGGCTTTGAGATCTACAAAATGGGTTAACCCATGTCACATTGCTCTGTAACCTGCAATGCAGTGGTCTAGCTGCATAAGACCCATGTACCTGGGGGGGACATTTTGGCAGCATAACTAAGCCAAATATTGGGATGTAATGCTGCAATTTGGGCCAAACA
The DNA here is from genome assembly GCA_964017235.1 of Sabellastarte sp. h YS-2021. Taxonomy (NCBI): domain Eukaryota; kingdom Metazoa; phylum Annelida; class Polychaeta; order Sabellida; family Sabellidae; genus Sabellastarte; species Sabellastarte sp. h YS-2021. Next base: position 73,611,272 of record OZ024938.1, on the reverse strand, counting down.
TTAAGGGAGTGACACTAATAAATATAGAACAGTTTTGGGACTTACATCTATAAAGGAAACTGTCCTCACAAGCTTTCACGACTGGAAAGGAGCCCCACTGGTTGCAGTAAAGTAATATATACCGGGGGTCATGTTTCCACCATAACCAAGCCAAATATTGAGCTAGAATGCTGGAATTTGGTCCAGACACTAAGTGAATGACCCCAATAAAAAGGCAATAGCTTTGAGGAGACCTAAAGACTGGGGTAAACCCGTGTCACAGGGCTCTGTAACCAGCAATGAAGGGGTCTGGCTGCGATAAACCAAGTACTTGGGGGTGACATTTTGGCGGCATAACTAAAATCAAATATTGGGATGTAATGCTGCAATTTGGGCCAAAGATTAAGTGGGTGACACTAATAAATAGGGAGCAGCTTTGGGACTTACATCTAGGCTTAAGTCTCCTGTAGGACGTTTCCAGGACTGGAAATGAGCTATACTGGTTGCAGTAACTCACATATGCAGGGGGTCATGTTTCCACCATAACTAAGCCAAATATGGAGATATGATACTGCAATTTGGTGCAAACACTGAGTAAAAATTACTGATGCATATGGAATAGCTTTGAGATCTACAAAATGGGTTAACCCATGTCACATTGCTCTGTAACCTGCAATGCAGTGGTCTAGCTGCATAAGACCCATGTACCTGGGGGAGACATTTTGGCAGCATAACTAAGCCAAATATTGGGATGTAATGCTGCAATTTGGGCCAAACATTAAGGGAGTGACACTAATAAATATAGAACAGCTTTGGGACTTACATCTATAAAGGAAACTGTTGTCACAAGCTTTCACGACTGGAAAGGAGCCCCACTGGTTGCAGTAAAGTAATAAATACAGGGGGTCATGTTTTGATCATAACCAAGCCAAATGTTGAGCTAGAATGCTGCAATTTGGTCCAGACACTAAGTGAATGACCCCAATAAATAAGCAATAGCTTTGAGACCTAAAGACTGGGGTAAACCCGTGTCACAGGGCTCTGTAACCAGCAATGAAGGGGTCTGGCTATGATAAACCATGTACCTGGGGGTGACATTTTGGCGGCATAACTAAGGCAAATATTGGGATGTAATGCTGCAATTTGGGCCAAAGATTAAGTGGGTGACACTAATAAATAGGGAGCAGCTTTGGGACTTACATCTAGGCTTAAGTCTCCTGTAGGACGTTTCCAGGACTGGAAATGAGCTATACTGGTTGCAGTAACTCACATATGCAGGGGGTCATGTTTCCACCATAACTAAGCCAAATATGGAGATATGATACTGCAATTTGGTGCAAACACTGAGTAAAAATTACTGATGCATATGGAATGGCTTTGAGATCTACAAAATGGGTTAACCCATGTCACATTGCTCTGTAACCTGCAATGCAGTGGTCTAGCTGCATAAGACCCATGTACCTGGGGGGGACATTTTGGCAGCATAACTAAGCCAAATATTGGGATGTAATGCTGCAATTTGGGCCAAACATTAAGGGAGTGACACTAATAAATATAGAACAGCTTTGGGACTTACATCTATAAAGGAAACTGTCCTCACAAGCTTTCACGACTGGAAAGGAGCCCCACTGGTTGCAGTAAAGTAATATATACCGGGGGTCATGTTTCCACCATAACCAAGCCAAATATTGAGCTAGAATGCTGGAATTTGGTCCAGACACTAAGTGAATGACCCCAATAAAAAGGCAATAGCTTTGAGGAGACCTAAAGACTGGGGTAAACCCGTGTCACAGGGCTCTGTAACCAGCAATGAAGGGGTCTGGCTGCGATAAACCAAGTACTTGGGGGTGACATTTTGGCGGCATAACTAAAATCAAATATTGGGATGTAATGCTGCAATTTGGGCCAAAGATTAAGTGGGTGACACTAATAAATAGGGAGCAGCTTTGGGACTTACATCTAGGCTTAAGTCTCCTGTAGGACGTTTCCAGGACTGGAAATGAGCTATACTGGTTGCAGTAACTCACATATGCAGGGGGTCATGTTTCCACCATAACTAAGCCAAATATGGAGATATGATACTGCAATTTGGTGCAAACACTGAGTAAAAATTACTGATGCATATGGAATAGCTTTGAGATCTACAAAATGGGTTAACCCATGTCACATTGCTCTGTAACCTGCAATGCAGTGGTCTAGCTGCATAAGACCCATGTACCTGGGGGAGACATTTTGGCAGCATAACTAAGCCAAATATTGGGATGTAATGCTGCAATTTGGGCCAAACATTAAGGGAGTGACACTAATAAATATAGAACAGCTTTGGGACTTACATCTATAAAGGAAACTGTTGTCACAAGCTTTCACGACTGGAAAGGAGCCCCACTGGTTGCAGTAAAGTAATAAATACAGGGGGTCATGTTTTGATCATAACCAAGCCAAATGTTGAGCTAGAATGCTGCAATTTGGTCCAGACACTAAGTGAATGACCCCAATAAATAAGCAATAGCTTTGAGACCTAAAGACTGGGGTAAACCCGTGTCACAGGGCTCTGTAACCAGCAATGAAGGGGTCTGGCTATGATAAACCATGTACCTGGGGGTGACATTTTGGCGGCATAACTAAGGCAAATATTGGGATGTAATGCTGCAATTTGGGCCAAAGATTAAGTGGGTGACACTAATAAATAGGGAGCAGCTTTGGGACTTACATCTAGGCTTAAGTCTCCTGTAGGACGTTTCCAGGACTGGAAATGAGCTATACTGGTTGCAGTAACTCACATATGCAGGGGGTCATGTTTCCACCATAACTAAGCCAAATATGGAGATATGATACTGCAATTTGGTGCAAACACTGAGTAAAAATTACTGATGCATATGGAATGGCTTTGAGATCTACAAAATGGGTTAACCCATGTCACATTGCTCTGTAACCTGCAATGCAGTGGTCTAGCTGCATAAGACCCATGTACCTGGGGGGGACATTTTGGCAGCATAACTAAGCCAAATATTGGGATGTAATGCTGCAATTTGGGCCAAACATTAAGGGAGTGACACTAATAAATATAGAACAGCTTTGGGACTTACATCTATAAAGGAAACTGTCCTCACAAGCTTTCACGACTGGAAAGGAGCCCCACTGGTTGCAGTAAAGTAATATATACCGGGGGTCATGTTTCCACCATAACCAAGCCAAATATTGAGCTAGAATGCTGGAATTTGGTCCAGACACTAAGTGAATGACCCCAATAAAAAGGCAATAGCTTTGAGGAGACCTAAAGACTGGGGTAAACCCGTGTCACAGGGCTCTGTAACCAGCAATGAAGGGGTCTGGCTGCGATAAACCAAGTACTTGGGGGTGACATTTTGGCGGCATAACTAAAATCAAATATTGGGATGTAATGCTGCAATTTGGGCCAAAGATTAAGTGGGTGACACTAATAAATAGGGAGCAGCTTTGGGACTTACATCTAGGCTTAAGTCTCCTGTAGGACGTTTCCAGGACTGGAAATGAGCTATACTGGTTGCAGTAACTCACATATGCAGGGGGTCATGTTTCCACCATAACTAAGCCAAATATGGAGATATGATACTGCAATTTGGTGCAAACACTGAGTAAAAATTACTGATGCATATGGAATAGCTTTGAGATCTACAAAATGGGTTAACCCATGTCACATTGCTCTGTAACCTGCAATGCAGTGGTCTAGCTGCATAAGACCCATGTACCTGGGGGAGACATTTTGGCAGCATAACTAAGCCAAATATTGGGATGTAATGCTGCAATTTGGGCCAAACATTAAGGGAGTGACACTAATAAATATAGAACAGCTTTGGGACTTACATCTATAAAGGAAACTGTTGTCACAAGCTTTCACGACTGGAAAGGAGCCCCACTGGTTGCAGTAAAGTAATAAATACAGGGGGTCATGTTTTGATCATAACCAAGCCAAATGTTGAGCTAGAATGCTGCAATTTGGTCCAGACACTAAGTGAATGACCCCAATAAATAAGCAATAGCTTTGAGACCTAAAGACTGGGGTAAACCCGTGTCACAGGGCTCTGTAACCAGCAATGAAGGGGTCTGGCTATGATAAACCATGTACCTGGGGGTGACATTTTGGCGGCATAACTAAGGCAAATATTGGGATGTAATGCTGCAATTTGGGCCAAAGATTAAGTGGGTGACACTAATAAATAGGGAGCAGCTTTGGGACTTACATCTAGGCTTAAGTCTCCTGTAGGACGTTTCCAGGACTGGAAATGAGCTATACTGGTTGCAGTAACTCACATATGCAGGGGGTCATGTTTCCACCATAACTAAGCCAAATATGGAGATATGATACTGCAATTTGGTGCAAACACTGAGTAAAAATTACTGATGCATATGGAATGGCTTTGAGATCTACAAAATGGGTTAACCCATGTCACATTGCTCTGTAACCTGCAATGCAGTGGTCTAGCTGCATAAGACCCATGTACCTGGGGGGGACATTTTGGCAGCATAACTAAGCCAAATATTGGGATGTAATGCTGCAATTTGGGCCAAACATTAAGGGAGTGACACTAATAAATATAGAACAGCTTTGGGACTTACATCTATAAAGGAAACTGTCCTCACAAGCTTTCACGACTGGAAAGGAGCCCCACTGGTTGCAGTAAAGTAATATATACCGGGGGTCATGTTTCCACCATAACCAAGCCAAATATTGAGCTAGAATGCTGGAATTTGGTCCAGACACTAAGTGAATGACCCCAATAAAAAGGCAATAGCTTTGAGGAGACCTAAAGACTGGGGTAAACCCGTGTCACAGGGCTCTGTAACCAGCAATGAAGGGGTCTGGCTGCGATAAACCAAGTACTTGGGGGTGACATTTTGGCGGCATAACTAAAATCAAATATTGGGATGTAATGCTGCAATTTGGGCCAAAGATTAAGTGGGTGACACTAATAAATAGGGAGCAGCTTTGGGACTTACATCTAGGCTTAAGTCTCCTGTAGGACGTTTCCAGGACTGGAAATGAGCTATACTGGTTGCAGTAACTCACATATGCAGGGGGTCATGTTTCCACCATAACTAAGCCAAATATGGAGATATGATACTGCAATTTGGTGCAAACACTGAGTAAAAATTACTGATGCATATGGAATAGCTTTGAGATCTACAAAATGGGTTAACCCATGTCACATTGCTCTGTAACCTGCAATGCAGTGGTCTAGCTGCATAAGACCCATGTACCTGGGGGAGACATTTTGGCAGCATAACTAAGCCAAATATTGGGATGTAATGCTGCAATTTGGGCCAAACATTAAGGGAGTGACACTAATAAATATAGAACAGCTTTGGGACTTACATCTATAAAGGAAACTGTTGTCACAAGCTTTCACGACTGGAAAGGAGCCCCACTGGTTGCAGTAAAGTAATAAATACAGGGGGTCATGTTTTGATCATAACCAAGCCAAATGTTGAGCTAGAATGCTGCAATTTGGTCCAGACACTAAGTGAATGACCCCAATAAATAAGCAATAGCTTTGAGACCTAAAGACTGGGGTAAACCCGTGTCACAGGGCTCTGTAACCAGCAATGAAGGGGTCTGGCTATGATAAACCATGTACCTGGGGGTGACATTTTGGCGGCATAACTAAGGCAAATATTGGGATGTAATGCTGCAATTTGGGCCAAAGATTAAGTGGGTGACACTAATAAATAGGGAGCAGCTTTGGGACTTACATCTAGGCTTAAGTCTCCTGTAGGACGTTTCCAGGACTGGAAATGAGCTATACTGGTTGCAGTAACTCACATATGCAGGGGGTCATGTTTCCACCATAACTAAGCCAAATATGGAGATATGATACTGCAATTTGGTGCAAACACTGAGTAAAAATTACTGATGCATATGGAATGGCTTTGAGATCTACAAAATGGGTTAACCCATGTCACATTGCTCTGTAACCTGCAATGCAGTGGTCTAGCTGCATAAGACCCATGTACCTGGGGGGGACATTTTGGCAGCATAACTAAGCCAAATATTGGGATGTAATGCTGCAATTTGGGCCAAACATTAAGGGAGTGACACTAATAAATATAGAACAGCTTTGGGACTTACATCTATAAAGGAAACTGTCCTCACAAGCTTTCACGACTGGAAAGGAGCCCCACTGGTTGCAGTAAAGTAATATATACCGGGGGTCATGTTTCCACCATAACCAAGCCAAATATTGAGCTAGAATGCTGGAATTTGGTCCAGACACTAAGTGAATGACCCCAATAAAAAGGCAATAGCTTTGAGGAGACCTAAAGACTGGGGTAAACCCGTGTCACAGGGCTCTGTAACCAGCAATGAAGGGGTCTGGCTGCGATAAACCAAGTACTTGGGGGTGACATTTTGGCGGCATAACTAAAATCAAATATTGGGATGTAATGCTGCAATTTGGGCCAAAGATTAAGTGGGTGACACTAATAAATAGGGAGCAGCTTTGGGACTTACATCTAGGCTTAAGTCTCCTGTAGGACGTTTCCAGGACTGGAAATGAGCTATACTGGTTGCAGTAACTCACATATGCAGGGGGTCATGTTTCCACCATAACTAAGCCAAATATGGAGATATGATACTGCAATTTGGTGCAAACACTGAGTAAAAATTACTGATGCATATGGAATAGCTTTGAGATCTACAAAATGGGTTAACCCATGTCACATTGCTCTGTAACCTGCAATGCAGTGGTCTAGCTGCATAAGACCCATGTACCTGGGGGAGACATTTTGGCAGCATAACTAAGCCAAATATTGGGATGTAATGCTGCAATTTGGGCCAAACATTAAGGGAGTGACACTAATAAATATAGAACAGCTTTGGGACTTACATCTATAAAGGAAACTGTTGTCACAAGCTTTCACGACTGGAAAGGAGCCCCACTGGTTGCAGTAAAGTAATAAATACAGGGGGTCATGTTTTGATCATAACCAAGCCAAATGTTGAGCTAGAATGCTGCAATTTGGTCCAGACACTAAGTGAATGACCCCAATAAATAAGCAATAGCTTTGAGACCTAAAGACTGGGGTAAACCCGTGTCACAGGGCTCTGTAACCAGCAATGAAGGGGTCTGGCTATGATAAACCATGTACCTGGGGGTGACATTTTGGCGGCATAACTAAGGCAAATATTGGGATGTAATGCTGCAATTTGGGCCAAAGATTAAGTGGGTGACACTAATAAATAGGGAGCAGCTTTGGGACTTACATCTAGGCTTAAGTCTCCTGTAGGACGTTTCCAGGACTGGAAATGAGCTATACTGGTTGCAGTAACTCACATATGCAGGGGGTCATGTTTCCACCATAACTAAGCCAAATATGGAGATATGATACTGCAATTTGGTGCAAACACTGAGTAAAAATTACTGATGCATATGGAATGGCTTTGAGATCTACAAAATGGGTTAACCCATGTCACATTGCTCTGTAACCTGCAATGCAGTGGTCTAGCTGCATAAGACCCATGTACCTGGGGGAGACATTTTGGCAGCATAACTAAGCCAAATATTGGGATGTAATGCTGCAATTTGGGCCAAACATTAAGGGAGTGACACTAATAAATATAGAACAGCTTTGGGACTTACATCTATAAAGGAAACTGTCCTCACAAGCTTTCACGACTGGAAAGGAGCCCCACTGGTTGCAGTAAAGTAATATATACCGGGGGTCATGTTTCCACCATAACCAAGCCAAATATTGAGCTAGAATGCTGGAATTTGGTCCAGACACTAAGTGAATGACCCCAATAAAAAGGCAATAGCTTTGAGGAGACCTAAAGACTGGGGTAAACCCGTGTCACAGGGCTCTGTAACCAGCAATGAAGGGGTCTGGCTGCGATAAACCATGTACCTGGGGGTGACATTTTGGCGGCATAACTAAAATCAAATATTGGGATGTAATGCTGCAATTTGGGCCAAAGATTAAGTGGGTGACACTAATAAATAGGGAGCAGCTTTGGGACTTACATCTAGGCTTAAGTCTCCTGTAGGACGTTTCCAGGACTGGAAATGAGCTATACTGGTTGCAGTAACTCACATATGCAGGGGGTCATGTTTCCAACATAACTAAGCCAAATATGGAGATATGATACTGCAATTTGGTGCAAACACTGAGTAAAAATTACTGATGCATATGGAATAGCTTTGAGATCTACAAAATGGGTTAACCCATGTCACATTGCTCTGTAACCTGCAATGCAGTGGTCTAGCTGCATAAGACCCATGTACCTGGGGGAGACATTTTGGCAGCATAACTAAGCCAAATATTGGGATGTAATGCTGCAATTTGGGCCAAACATTAAGGGAGTGACACTAATAAATATAGAACAGCTTTGGGACTTACATCTATAAAGGAAACTGTTGTCACAAGCTTTCACGACTGGAAAGGAGCCCCACTGGTTGCAGTAAAGTAATAAATACCGGGGGTCATGTTTTGACCACAACCAAGCCAAATGTTGAGCTAGAATGCTGCAATTTGGTCCAGACACTAAGTGAATGACCCCAATAAATAAGCAATAGCTTTGAGACCTAAAGACTGGGGTAAACCCGTGTCACAGGGCTCTGTAACCAGCAATGAAGGGGTCTGGCTACGATAAACCATGTACCTGGGGGTGACATTTTGGCGGCATAACTAAGGCAAATATTGGGATGTAATGCTGCAATTTGGGCCAAACATTAAGGGAGTGACACTAATAAATATAGAACAGCTTTGGGACTTACATCTATAAAGGAAACTGTCCTCACAAGCTTTCACGACTGGAAAGGAGCCCCACTGGTTGCAGTAAAGTAATATATACCGGGGGTCATGTTTCCACCATAACCAAGCCAAATATTGAGCTAGAATGCTGCAATTTGGTCCAGACACTAAGTGAATGACCCCAATAAATAAGCAATAGCTTTGAGACCTAAAGACTGGGGTAAACCCGTGTCACAGGGCTCTGTAACCAGCAATGAAGGGGTCTGGCTGCGATAAACCATGTACCTGGGGGTGACATTTTGGTGGCATAACTAAGGCAAATATTGGGATGTAATGCTGCAATTTGGGCCAAAGATTAAGTGGGTGACACTAATAAATAGGGAGCAGCTTTGGGACTTACATCTAGGCTTAAGTCTCCTGTAGGACGTTTCCAGGACTGGAAATGAGCTATACTGGTTGCAGTAACTCACATATGCAGGGGGTCATGTTTCCACCATAACTAAGCCAAATATGGAGATATGATACTGCAATTTGGTGCAAACACTGAGTAAAAATTACTGATGCATATGGAATAGCTTTGAGATCTACAAAATGGGTTAACCCATGTCACATTGCTCTGTAACCTGCAATGCAGTGGTCTAGCTGCATAAGACCCATGTACCTGGGGGAGACATTTTGGCAGCATAACTAAGCCAAATATTGGGATGTAATGCTGCAATTTGGGCCAAACATTAAGGGAGTGACACTAATAAATATAGAACAGCTTTGGGACTTACATCTATAAAGGAAACTGTTGTCACAAGCTTTCACGACTGGAAAGGAGCCCCACTGGTTGCAGTAAAGTAATAAATACAGGGGGTCATGTTTTGATCATAACCAAGCCAAATGTTGAGCTAGAATGCTGCAATTTGGTCCAGACACTAAGTGAATGACCCCAATAAATAAGCAATAGCTTTGAGACCTAAAGACTGGGGTAAACCCGTGTCACAGGGCTCTGTAACCAGCAATGAAGGGGTCTGGCTATGATAAACCATGTACCTGGGGGTGACATTTTGGCGGCATAACTAAGGCAAATATTGGGATGTAATGCTGCAATTTGGGCCAAAGATTAAGTGGGTGACACTAATAAATAGGGAGCAGCTTTGGGACTTACATCTAGGCTTAAGTCTCCTGTAGGACGTTTCCAGGACTGGAAATGAGCTATACTGGTTGCAGTAACTCACATATGCAGGGGGTCATGTTTCCACCATAACTAAGCCAAATATGGAGATATGATACTGCAATTTGGTGCAAACACTGAGTAAAAATTACTGATGCATATGGAATGGCTTTGAGATCTACAAAATGGGTTAACCCATGTCACATTGCTCTGTAACCTGCAATGCAGTGGTCTAGCTGCATAAGACCCATGTACCTGGGGGGGACATTTTGGCAGCATAACTAAGCCAAATATTGGGATGTAATGCTGCAATTTGGGCCAAACATTAAGGGAGTGACACTAATAAATATAGAACAGCTTTGGGACTTACATCTATAAAGGAAACTGTCCTCACAAGCTTTCACGACTGGAAAGGAGCCCCACTGGTTGCAGTAAAGTAATATATACCGGGGGTCATGTTTCCACCATAACCAAGCCAAATATTGAGCTAGAATGCTGGAATTTGGTCCAGACACTAAGTGAATGACCCCAATAAAAAGGCAATAGCTTTGAGGAGACCTAAAGACTGGGGTAAACCCGTGTCACAGGGCTCTGTAACCAGCAATGAAGGGGTCTGGCTGCGATAAACCAAGTACTTGGGGGTGACATTTTGGCGGCATAACTAAAATCAAATATTGGGATGTAATGCTGCAATTTGGGCCAAAGATTAAGTGGGTGACACTAATAAATAGGGAGCAGCTTTGGGACTTACATCTAGGCTTAAGTCTCCTGTAGGACGTTTCCAGGACTGGAAATGAGCTATACTGGTTGCAGTAACTCACATATGCAGGGGTCATGTTTCCACCATAACTAAGCCAAATATGGAGATATGATACTGCAATTTGGTGCAAACACTGAGTAAAAATTACTGATGCATATGGAATAGCTTTGAGATCTACAAAATGGGTTAACCCATGTCACATTGCTCTGTAACCTGCAATGCAGTGGTCTAGCTGCATAAGACCCATGTACCTGGGGGAGACATTTTGGCAGCATAACTAAGCCAAATATTGGGATGTAATGCTGCAATTTGGGCCAAACATTAAGGGAGTGACACTAATAAATATAGAACAGCTTTGGGACTTACATCTATAAAGGAAACTGTTGTCACAAGCTTTCACGACTGGAAAGGAGCCCCACTGGTTACAGTAAAGTAATAAATACAGGGGGTCATGTTTTGATCATAACCAAGCCAAATGTTGAGCTAGAATGCTGCAATTTGGTCCAGACACTAAGTGAATGACCCCAATAAATAAGCAATAGCTTTGAGACCTAAAGACTGGGGTAAACCCGTGTCACAGGGCTCTGTAACCAGCAATGAAGGGGTCTGGCTATGATAAACCATGTACCTGGGGGTGACATTTTGGCGGCATAACTAAGGCAAATATTGGGATGTAATGCTGCAATTTGGGCCAAAGATTAAGTGGGTGACACTAATAAATAGGGAGCAGCTTTGGGACTTACATCTAGGCTTAAGTCTCCTGTAGGACGTTTCCAGGACTGGAAATGAGCTATACTGGTTGCAGTAACTCACATATGCAGGGGGTCATGTTTCCACCATAACTAAGCCAAATATGGAGATATGATACTGCAATTTGGTGCAAACACTGAGTAAAAATTACTGATGCATATGGAATGGCTTTGAGATCTACAAAATGGGTTAACCCATGTCACATTGCTCTGTAACCTGCAATGCAGTGGTCTAGCTGCATAAGACCCATGTACCTGGGGGAGACATTTTGGCAGCATAACTAAGCCAAATATTGGGATGTAATGCTGCAATTTGGGCCAAACATTAAGGGAGTGACACTAATAAATATAGAACAGCTTTGGGACTTACATCTATAAAGGAAACTGTTGTCACAAGCTTTCACGACTGGAAAGGAGCCCCACTGGTTGCAGTAAAGTAATAAATACAGGGGGTCATGTTTTGATCATAACCAAGCCAAATGTTGAGCTAGAATGCTGCAATTTGGTCCAGACACTAAGTGAATGACCCCAATAAATAAGCAATAGCTTTGAGACCTAAAGACTGGGGTAAACCCGTGTCACAGGGCTCTGTAACCAGCAATGAAGGGGTCTGGCTATGATAAACCATGTACCTGGGGGTGACATTTTGGCGGCATAACTAAGGCAAATATTGGGATGTAATGCTGCAATTTGGGCCAAAGATTAAGTGGGTGACACTAATAAATAGGGAGCAGCTTTGGGACTTACATCTAGGCTTAAGTCTCCTGTAGGACGTTTCCAGGACTGGAAATGAGCTATACTGGTTGCAGTAACTCACATATGCAGGGGGTCATGTTTCCACCATAACTAAGCCAAATATGGAGATATGATACTGCAATTTGGTGCAAACACTGAGTAAAAATTACTGATGCATATGGAATGGCTTTGAGATCTACAAAATGGGTTAACCCATGTCACATTGCTCTGTAACCTGCAATGCAGTGGTCTAGCTGCATAAGACCCATGTACCTGGGGGGGACATTTTGGCAGCATAACTAAGCCAAATATTGGGATGTAATGCTGCAATTTGGGCCAAACATTAAGGGAGTGACACTAATAAATATAGAACAGCTTTGGGACTTACATCTATAAAGGAAACTGTCCTCACAAGCTTTCACGACTGGAAAGGAGCCCCACTGGTTGCAGTAAAGTAATATATACCGGGGGTCATGTTTCCACCATAACCAAGCCAAATATTGAGCTAGAATGCTGGAATTTGGTCCAGACACTAAGTGAATGACCCCAATAAAAAGGCAATAGCTTTGAGGAGACCTAAAGACTGGGGTAAACCCGTGTCACAGGGCTCTGTAACCAGCAATGAAGGGGTCTGGCTGCGATAAACCAAGTACTTGGGGGTGACATTTTGGCGGCATAACTAAAATCAAATATTGGGATGTAATGCTGCAATTTGGGCCAAAGATTAAGTGGGTGACACTAATAAATAGGGAGCAGCTTTGGGACTTACATCTAGGCTTAAGTCTCCTGTAGGACGTTTCCAGGACTGGAAATGAGCTATACTGGTTGCAGTAACTCACATATGCAGGGGTCATGTTTCCACCATAACTAAGCCAAATATGGAGATATGATACTGCAATTTGGTGCAAACACTGAGTAAAAATTACTGATGCATATGGAATAGCTTTGAGATCTACAAAATGGGTTAACCCATGTCACATTGCTCTGTAACCTGCAATGCAGTGGTCTAGCTGCATAAGACCCATGTACCTGGGGGAGACATTTTGGCAGCATAACTAAGCCAAATATTGGGATGTAATGCTGCAATTTGGGCCAAACATTAAGGGAGTGACACTAATAAATATAGAACAGCTTTGGGACTTACATCTATAAAGGAAACTGTTGTCACAAGCTTTCACGACTGGAAAGGAGCCCCACTGGTTACAGTAAAGTAATAAATACAGGGGGTCATGTTTTGATCATAACCAAGCCAAATGTTGAGCTAGAATGCTGCAATTTGGTCCAGACACTAAGTGAATGACCCCAATAAATAAGCAATAGCTTTGAGACCTAAAGACTGGGGTAAACCCGTGTCACAGGGCTCTGTAACCAGCAATGAAGGGGTCTGGCTATGATAAACCATGTACCTGGGGGTGACATTTTGGCGGCATAACTAAGGCAAATATTGGGATGTAATGCTGCAATTTGGGCCAAAGATTAAGTGGGTGACACTAATAAATAGGGAGCAGCTTTGGGACTTACATCTAGGCTTAAGTCTCCTGTAGGACGTTTCCAGGACTGGAAATGAGCTATACTGGTTGCAGTAACTCACATATGCAGGGGGTCATGTTTCCACCATAACTAAGCCAAATATGGAGATATGATACTGCAATTTGGTGCAAACACTGAGTAAAAATTACTGATGCATATGGAATGGCTTTGAGATCTACAAAATGGGTTAACCCATGTCACATTGCTCTGTAACCTGCAATGCAGTGGTCTAGCTGCATAAGACCCATGTACCTGGGGGAGACATTTTGGCAGCATAACTAAGCCAAATATTGGGATGTAATGCTGCAATTTGGGCCAAACATTAAGGGAGTGACACTAATAAATATAGAACAGCTTTGGGACTTACATCTATAAAGGAAACTGTTGTCACAAGCTTTCACGACTGGAAAGGAGCCCCACTGGTTGCAGTAAAGTAATAAATACAGGGGGTCATGTTTTGATCATAACCAAGCCAAATGTTGAGCTAGAATGCTGCAATTTGGTCCAGACACTAAGTGAATGACCCCAATAAATAAGCAATAGCTTTGAGACCTAAAGACTGGGGTAAACCCGTGTCACAGGGCTCTGTAACCAGCAATGAAGGGGTCTGGCTATGATAAACCATGTACCTGGGGGTGACATTTTGGCGGCATAACTAAGGCAAATATTGGGATGTAATGCTGCAATTTGGGCCAAAGATTAAGTGGGTGACACTAATAAATAGGGAGCAGCTTTGGGACTTACATCTAGGCTTAAGTCTCCTGTAGGACGTTTCCAGGACTGGAAATGAGCTATACTGGTTGCAGTAACTCACATATGCAGGGGGTCATGTTTCCACCATAACTAAGCCAAATATGGAGATATGATACTGCAATTTGGTGCAAACACTGAGTAAAAATTACTGATGCATATGGAATGGCTTTGAGATCTACAAAATGGGTTAACCCATGTCACATTGCTCTGTAACCTGCAATGCAGTGGTCTAGCTGCATAAGACCCATGTACCTGGGGGGGACATTTTGGCAGCATAACTAAGCCAAATATTGGGATGTAATGCTGCAATTTGGGCCAAACATTAAGGGAGTGACACTAATAAATATAGAACAGCTTTGGGACTTACATCTATAAAGGAAACTGTCCTCACAAGCTTTCACGACTGGAAAGGAGCCCCACTGGTTGCAGTAAAGTAATATATACCGGGGGTCATGTTTCCACCATAACCAAGCCAAATATTGAGCTAGAATGCTGGAATTTGGTCCAGACACTAAGTGAATGACCCCAATAAAAAGGCAATAGCTTTGAGGAGACCTAAAGACTGGGGTAAACCCGTGTCACAGGGCTCTGTAACCAGCAATGAAGGGGTCTGGCTGCGATAAACCAAGTACTTGGGGGTGACATTTTGGCGGCATAACTAAAATCAAATATTGGGATGTAATGCTGCAATTTGGGCCAAAGATTAAGTGGGTGACACTAATAAATAGGGAGCAGCTTTGGGACTTACATCTAGGCTTAAGTCTCCTGTAGGACGTTTCCAGGACTGGAAATGAGCTATACTGGTTGCAGTAACTCACATATGCAGGGGGTCATGTTTCCACCATAACTAAGCCAAATATGGAGATATGATACTGCAATTTGGTGCAAACACTGAGTAAAAATTACTGATGCATATGGAATAGCTTTGAGATCTACAAAATGGGTTAACCCATGTCACATTGCTCTGTAACCTGCAATGCAGTGGTCTAGCTGCATAAGACCCATGTACCTGGGGGAGACATTTTGGCAGCATAACTAAGCCAAATATTGGGATGTAATGCTGCAATTTGGGCCAAACATTAAGGGAGTGACACTAATAAATATAGAACAGCTTTGGGACTTACATCTATAAAGGAAACTGTTGTCACAAGCTTTCACGACTGGAAAGGAGCCCCACTGGTTGCAGTAAAGTAATAAATACAGGGGGTCATGTTTTGATCATAACCAAGCCAAATGTTGAGCTAGAATGCTGCAATTTGGTCCAGACACTAAGTGAATGACCCCAATAAATAAGCAATAGCTTTGAGACCTAAAGACTGGGGTAAACCCGTGTCACAGGGCTCTGTAACCAGCAATGAAGGGGTCTGGCTATGATAAACCATGTACCTGGGGGTGACATTTTGGCGGCATAACTAAGGCAAATATTGGGATGTAATGCTGCAATTTGGGCCAAAGATTAAGTGGGTGACACTAATAAATAGGGAGCAGCTTTGGGACTTACATCTAGGCTTAAGTCTCCTGTAGGACGTTTCCAGGACTGGAAATGAGCTATACTGGTTGCAGTAACTCACATATGCAGGGGGTCATGTTTCCACCATAACTAAGCCAAATATGGAGATATGATACTGCAATTTGGTGCAAACACTGAGTAAAAATTACTGATGCATATGGAATGGCTTTGAGATCTACAAAATGGGTTAACCCATGTCACATTGCTCTGTAACCTGCAATGCAGTGGTCTAGCTGCATAAGACCCATGTACCTGGGGGAGACATTTTGGCAGCATAACTAAGCCAAATATTGGGATGTAATGCTGCAATTTGGGCCAAACATTAAGGGAGTGACACTAATAAATATAGAACAGCTTTGGGACTTACATCTATAAAGGAAACTGTCCTCACAAGCTTTCACGACTGGAAAGGAGCCCCACTGGTTGCAGTAAAGTAATATATACCGGGGGTCATGTTTCCACCATAACCAAGCCAAATATTGAGCTAGAATGCTGGAATTTGGTCCAGACACTAAGTGAATGACCCCAATAAAAAGGCAATAGCTTTGAGGAGACCTAAAGACTGGGGTAAACCCGTGTCACAGGGCTCTGTAACCAGCAATGAAGGGGTCTGGCTGCGATAAACCATGTACCTGGGGGTGACATTTTGGCGGCATAACTAAAATCAAATATTGGGATGTAATGCTGCAATTTGGGCCAAAGATTAAGTGGGTGACACTAATAAATAGGGAGCAGCTTTGGGACTTACATCTAGGCTTAAGTCTCCTGTAGGACGTTTCCAGGACTGGAAATGAGCTATACTGGTTGCAGTAACTCACATATGCAGGGGGTCATGTTTCCAACATAACTAAGCCAAATATGGAGATATGATACTGCAATTTGGTGCAAACACTGAGTAAAAATTACTGATGCATATGGAATAGCTTTGAGATCTACAAAATGGGTTAACCCATGTCACATTGCTCTGTAACCTGCAATGCAGTGGTCTAGCTGCATAAGACCCATGTACCTGGGGGAGACATTTTGGCAGCATAACTAAGCCAAATATTGGGATGTAATGCTGCAATTTGGGCCAAACATTAAGGGAGTGACACTAATAAATATAGAACAGCTTTGGGACTTACATCTATAAAGGAAACTGTTGTCACAAGCTTTCACGACTGGAAAGGAGCCCCACTGGTTGCAGTAAAGTAATAAATACCGGGGGTCATGTTTTGACCACAACCAAGCCAAATGTTGAGCTAGAATGCTGCAATTTGGTCCAGACACTAAGTGAATGACCCCAATAAATAAGCAATAACTTTGAGACCTAAAGACTGGGGTAAACCCGTGTCACAGGGCTCTGTAACCAGCAATGAAGGGGTCTGGCTACGATAAACCATGTACCTGGGGGTGACATTTTGGCGGCATAACTAAGGCAAATATTGGGATGTAATGCTGCAATTTGGGCCAAACATTAAGGGAGTGACACTAATAAATATAGAACAGCTTTGGGACTTACATCTATAAAGGAAACTGTCCTCACAAGCTTTCACGACTGGAAAGGAGCCCCACTGGTTGCAGTAAAGTAATATATACCGGGGGTCATGTTTCCACCATAACCAAGCCAAATATTGAGCTAGAATGCTGCAATTTGGTCCAGACACTAAGTGAATGACCCCAATAAATAAGCAATAGCTTTGAGACCTAAAGACTGGGGTAAACCCGTGTCACAGGGCTCTGTAACCAGCAATGAAGGGGTCTGGCTGCGATAAACCATGTACCTGGGGGTGATATTTTGGTGGCATAACTAAGGCAAATATTGGGATGTAATGCTGCAATTTGGGCCAAAGATTAAGTGGGTGACACTAATAAATAGGGAGCAGCTTTGGGACTTACATCTAGGCTTAAGTCTCCTGTAGGACGTTTCCAGGACTGGAAATGAGCTATACTGGTTGCAGTAACTCACATATGCAGGGGGTCATGTTTCCACCATAACTAAGCCAAATATGGAGATATGATACTGCAATTTGGTGCAAACACTGAGTAAAAATTACTGATGCATATGGAATAGCTTTGAGATCTACAAAATGGGTTAACCCATGTCACATTGCTCTGTAACCTGCAATGCAGTGGTCTAGCTGCATAAGACCCATGTACCTGGGGGAGACATTTTGGCAGCATAACTAAGCCAAATATTGGGATGTAATGCTGCAATTTGGGCCAAACATTAAGGGAGTGACACTAATAAATATAGAACAGCTTTGGGACTTACATCTATAAAGGAAACTGTTGTCACAAGCTTTCACGACTGGAAAGGAGCCCCACTGGTTGCAGTAAAGTAATAAATACAGGGGGTCATGTTTTGATCATAACCAAGCCAAATGTTGAGCTAGAATGCTGCAATTTGGTCCAGACACTAAGTGAATGACCCCAATAAATAAGCAATAGCTTTGAGACCTAAAGACTGGGGTAAACCCGTGTCACAGGGCTCTGTAACCAGCAATGAAGGGGTCTGGCTACGATAAACCATGTACCTGGGGGTGACATTTTGGCGGCATAACTAAGGCAAATATTGGGATGTAATGCTGCAATTTGGGCCAAAGATTAAGTGGGTGACACTAATAAATAGGGAGCAGCTTTGGGACTTACATCTAGGCTTAAGTCTCCTGTAGGACGTTTCCAGGACTGGAAATGAGCTATACTGGTTGCAGTAACTCACATATGCAGGGGGTCATGTTTCCACCATAACTAAGCCAAATATGGAGATATGATACTGCAATTTGGTGCAAACACTGAGTAAAAATTACTGATGCATATGGAATGGCTTTGAGATCTACAAAATGGGTTAACCCATGTCACATTGCTCTGTAACCTGCAATGCAGTGGTCTAGCTGCATAAGACCCATGTACCTGGGGGAGACATTTTGGCAGCATAACTAAGCCAAATATTGGGATGTAATGCTGCAATTTGGGCCAAACATTAAGGGAGTGACACTAATAAATATAGAACAGCTTTGGGACTTACATCTATAAAGGAAACTGTCCTCACAAGCTTTCACGACTGGAAAGGAGCCCCACTGGTTGCAGTAAAGTAATATATACCGGGGGTCATGTTTCCACCATAACCAAGCCAAATATTGAGCTAGAATGCTGGAATTTGGTCCAGACACTAAGTGAATGACCCCAATAAAAAGGCAATAGCTTTGAGGAGACCTAAAGACTGGGGTAAACCCGTGTCACAGGGCTCTGTAACCAGCAATGAAGGGGTCTGGCTGCGATGAACCAAGTACTTGGGGGTGACATTTTGGCGGCATAACTAAAATCAAATATTGGGATGTAATGCTGCAATTTGGGCCAAAGATTAAGTGGGTGACACTAATAAATAGGGAGCAGCTTTGGGACTTACATCTAGGCTTAAGTCTCCTGTAGGACGTTTCCAGGACTGGAAATGAGCTATACTGGTTGCAGTAACTCACATATGCAGGGGGTCATGTTTCCACCATAACTAAGCCAAATATGGAGATATGATACTGCAATTTGGTGCAAACACTGAGTAAAAATTACTGATGCATATGGAATAGCTTTGAGATCTACAAAATGGGTTAACCCATGTCACATTGCTCTGTAACCTGCAATGCAGTGGTCTAGCTGCATAAGACCCATGTACCTGGGGGAGACATTTTGGCAGCATAACTAAGCCAAATATTGGGATGTAATGCTGCAATTTGGGCCAAACATTAAGGGAGTGACACTAATAAATATAGAACAGCTTTGGGACTTACATCTATAAAGGAAACTGTTGTCACAAGCTTTCACGACTGGAAAGGAGCCCCACTGGTTGCAGTAAAGTAATAAATACAGGGGGTCATGTTTTGATCATAACCAAGCCAAATGTTGAGCTAGAATGCTGCAATTTGGTCCAGACACTAAGTGAATGACCCCAATAAATAAGCAATAGCTTTGAGACCTAAAGACTGGGGTAAACCCGTGTCACAGGGCTCTGTAACCAGCAATGAAGGGGTCTGGCTACGATAAACCATGTACCTGGGGGTGACATTTTGGCGGCATAACTAAGGCAAATATTGGGATGTAATGCTGCAATTTGGGCCAAAGATTAAGTGGGTGACACTAATAAATAGGGAGCAGCTTTGGGACTTACATCTAGGCTTAAGTCTCCTGTAGGACGTTTCCAGGACTGGAAATGAGCTATACTGGTTGCAGTAACTCACATATGCAGGGGGTCATGTTTCCACCATAACTAAGCCAAATATGGAGATATGATACTGCAATTTGGTGCAAACACTGAGTAAAAATTACTGATGCATATGGAATGGCTTTGAGATCTACAAAATGGGTTAACCCATGTCACATTGCTCTGTAACCTGCAATGCAGTGGTCTAGCTGCATAAGACCCATGTACCTGGGGGAGACATTTTGGCAGCATAACTAAGCCAAATATTGGGATGTAATGCTGCAATTTGGGCCAAACATTAAGGGAGTGACACTAATAAATATAGAACAGCTTTGGGACTTACATCTATAAAGGAAACTGTCCTCACAAGCTTTCACGACTGGAAAGGAGCCCCACTGGTTGCAGTAAAGTAATATATACCGGGGGTCATGTTTCCACCATAACCAAGCCAAATATTGAGCTAGAATGCTGGAATTTGGTCCAGACACTAAGTGAATGACCCCAATAAAAAGGCAATAGCTTTGAGGAGACCTAAAGACTGGGGTAAACCCGTGTCACAGGGCTCTGTAACCAGCAATGAAGGGGTCTGGCTGCGATAAACCATGTACCTGGGGGTGACATTTTGGCGGCATAACTAAAATCAAATATTGGGATGTAATGCTGCAATTTGGGCCAAAGATTAAGTGGGTGACACTAATAAATAGGGAGCAGCTTTGGGACTTACATCTAGGCTTAAGTCTCCTGTAGGACGTTTCCAGGACTGGAAATGAGCTATACTGGTTGCAGTAACTCACATATGCAGGGGGTCATGTTTCCAACATAACTAAGCCAAATATGGAGATATGATACTGCAATTTGGTGCAAACACTGAGTAAAAATTACTGATGCATATGGAATAGCTTTGAGATCTACAAAATGGGTTAACCCATGTCACATTGCTCTGTAACCTGCAATGCAGTGGTCTAGCTGCATAAGACCCATGTACCTGGGGGAGACATTTTGGCAGCATAACTAAGCCAAATATTGGGATGTAATGCTGCAATTTGGGCCAAACATTAAGGGAGTGACACTAATAAATATAGAACAGCTTTGGGACTTACATCTATAAAGGAAACTGTTGTCACAAGCTTTCACGACTGGAAAGGAGCCCCACTGGTTGCAGTAAAGTAATAAATACCGGGGGTCATGTTTTGACCACAACCAAGCCAAATGTTGAGCTAGAATGCTGCAATTTGGTCCAGACACTAAGTGAATGACCCCAATAAATAAGCAATAGCTTTGAGACCTAAAGACTGGGGTAAACCCGTGTCACAGGGCTCTGTAACCAGCAATGAAGGGGTCTGGCTACGATAAACCATGTACCTGGGGGTGACATTTTGGCGGCATAACTAAGGCAAATATTGGGATGTAATGCTGCAATTTGGGCCAAACATTAAGGGAGTGACACTAATAAATATAGAACAGCTTTGGGACTTACATCTATAAAGGAAACTGTCCTCACAAGCTTTCACGACTGGAAAGGAGCCCCACTGGTTGCAGTAAAGTAATATATACCGGGGGTCATGTTTCCACCATAACCAAGCCAAATATTGAGCTAGAATGCTGCAATTTGGTCCAGACACTAAGTGAATGACCCCAATAAATAAGCAATAGCTTTGAGACCTAAAGACTGGGGTAAACCCGTGTCACAGGGCTCTGTAACCAGCAATGAAGGGGTCTGGCTGCGATAAACCATGTACCTGGGGGTGACATTTTGGTGGCATAACTAAGGCAAATATTGGGATGTAATGCTGCAATTTGGGCCAAAGATTAAGTGGGTGACACTAATAAATAGGGAGCAGCTTTGGGACTTACATCTAGGCTTAAGTCTCCTGTAGGACGTTTCCAGGACTGGAAATGAGCTATACTGGTTGCAGTAACTCACATATGCAGGGGGTCATGTTTCCACCATAACTAAGCCAAATATGGAGATATGATACTGCAATTTGGTGCAAACACTGAGTAAAAATTACTGATGCATATGGAATAGCTTTGAGATCTACAAAATGGGTTAACCCATGTCACATTGCTCTGTAACCTGCAATGCAGTGGTCTAGCTGCATGAGACCCATGTACCTGGGGGAGACATTTTGGCAGCATAACTAAGCCAAATATTGGGATGTAATGCTGCAATTTGGGCCAAACATTAAGGGAGTGACACTAATAAATATAGAACAGCTTTGGGACTTACATCTATAAAGGAAACTGTTGTCACAAGCTTTCACGACTGGAAAGGAGCCCCACTGGTTGCAGTAAAGTAATAAATACCGGGGGTCATGTTTTGACCACAACCAAGCCAAATGTTGAGCTAGAATGCTGCAATTTGGTCCAGACACTAAGTGAATGACCCCAATAAATAAGCAATAGCTTTGAGACCTAAAGACTGGGGTAAACCCGTGTCACAGGGCTCTGTAACCAGCAATGAAGGGGTCTGGCTACGATAAACCATGTACCTGGGGGTGACATTTTGGCGGCATAACTAAGGCAAATATTGGGATGTAATGCTGCAATTTGGGCCAAACATTAAGGGAGTGACACTAATAAATATAGAACAGCTTTGGGACTTACATCTATAAAGGAAACTGTCCTCACAAGCTTTCACGACTGGAAAGGAGCCCCACTGGTTGCAGTAAAGTAATATATACCGGGGGTCATGTTTCCACCATAACCAAGCCAAATATTGAGCTAGAATGCTGCAATTTGGTCCAGACACTAAGTGAATGACCCCAATAAATAAGCAATAGCTTTGAGACCTAAAGACTGGGGTAAACCCGTGTCACAGGGCTCTGTAACCAGCAATGAAGGGGTCTGGCTGCGATAAACCATGTACCTGGGGGTGACATTTTGGTGGCATAACTAAGGCAAATATTGGGATGTAATGCTGCAATTTGGGCCAAAGATTAAGTGGGTGACACTAATAAATAGGGAGCAGCTTTGGGACTTACATCTAGGCTTAAGTCTCCTGTAGGACGTTTCCAGGACTGGAAATGAGCTATACTGGTTGCAGTAACTCACATATGCAGGGGGTCATGTTTCCACCATAACTAAGCCAAATATGGAGATATGATACTGCAATTTGGTGCAAACACTGAGTAAAAATTACTGATGCATATGGAATAGCTTTGAGATCTACAAAATGGGTTAACCCATGTCACATTGCTCTGTAACCTGCAATGCAGTGGTCTAGCTGCATAAGACCCATGTACCTGGGGGAGACATTTTGGCAGCATAACTAAGCCAAATATTGGGATGTAATGCTGCAATTTGGGCCAAACATTAAGGGAGTGACACTAATAAATATAGAACAGCTTTGGGACTTACATCTATAAAGGAAACTGTTGTCACAAGCTTTCACGACTGGAAAGGAGCCCCACTGGTTGCAGTAAAGTAATAAATACAGGGGGTCATGTTTTGATCATAACCAAGCCAAATGTTGAGCTAGAATGCTGCAATTTGGTCCAGACACTAAGTGAATGACCCCAATAAATAAGCAATAGCTTTGAGACCTAAAGACTGGGGTAAACCCGTGTCACAGGGCTCTGTAACCAGCAATGAAGGGGTCTGGCTACGATAAACCATGTACCTGGGGGTGACATTTTGGCGGCATAACTAAGGCAAATATTGGGATGTAATGCTGCAATTTGGGCCAAAGATTAAGTGGGTGACACTAATAAATAGGGAGCAGCTTTGGGACTTACATCTAGGCTTAAGTCTCCTGTAGGACGTTTCCAGGACTGGAAATGAGCTATACTGGTTGCAGTAACTCACATATGCAGGGGTTCATGTTTCCACCATAACTAAGCCAAATATGGAGATATGATACTGCAATTTGGTGCAAACACTGAGTAAAAATTACTGATGCATATGGAATGGCTTTGAGATCTACAAAATGGGTTAACCCATGTCACATTGCTCTGTAACCTGCAATGCAGTGGTCTAGCTGCATAAGACCCATGTACCTGGGGGAGACATTTTGGCAGCATAACTAAGCCAAATATTGGGATGTAATGCTGCAATTTGGGCCAAACATTAAGGGAGTGACACTTATAAATATAGAACAGCTTTGGGACTTACATCTATAAAGGAAACTGTCCTCACAAGCTTTCACGACTTTAAAGGAGCCCCACTGGTTGCAGTAAAGTAATATATACCGGGGGTCATGTTTCCACCATAACCAAGCCAAATATTGAGCTAGAATGCTGGAATTTGGTCCAGACACTAAGTGAATGACCCCAATAAAAAGGCAATAGCTTTGAGGAGACCTAAAGACTGGGGTAAACCCGTGTCACAGGGCTCTGTAACCAGCAATGAAGGGGTCTGGCTGCGATGAACCAAGTACTTGGGGGTGACATTTTGGCGGCATAACTAAAATCAAATATTGGGATGTAATGCTGCAATTTGGGCCAAAGATTAAGTGGGTGACACTAATAAATAGGGAGCAGCTTTGGGACTTACATCTAGGCTTAAGTCTCCTGTAGGACGTTTCCAGGACTGGAAATGAGCTATACTGGTTGCAGTAACTCACATATGCAGGGGGTCATGTTTCCACCATAACTAAGCCAAATATGGAGATATGATACTGCAATTTGGTGCAAACACTGAGTAAAAATTACTGATGCATATGGAATAGCTTTGAGATCTACAAAATGGGTTAACCCATGTCACATTGCTCTGTAACCTGCAATGCAGTGGTCTAGCTGCATAAGACCCATGTACCTGGGGGAGACATTTTGGCAGCATAACTAAGCCAAATATTGGGATGTAATGCTGCAATTTGGGCCAAACATTAAGGGAGTGACACTAATAAATATAGAACAGCTTTGGGACTTACATCTATAAAGGAAACTGTTGTCACAAGCTTTCACGACTGGAAAGGAGCCCCACTGGTTGCAGTAAAGTAATAAATACAGGGGGTCATGTTTTGATCATAACCAAGCCAAATGTTGAGCTAGAATGCTGCAATTTGGTCCAGACACTAAGTGAATGACCCCAATAAATAAGCAATAGCTTTGAGACCTAAAGACTGGGGTAAACCCGTGTCACAGGGCTCTGTAACCAGCAATGAAGGGGTCTGGCTACGATAAACCATGTACTTGGGGGTGACATTTTGGCGGCATAACTAAGGCAAATATTGGGATGTAATGCTGCAATTTGGGCCAAAGATTAAGTGGGTGACACTAATAAATAGGGAGCAGCTTTGGGACTTACATCTAGGCTTAAGTCTCCTGTAGGACGTTTCCAGGACTGGAAATGAGCTATACTGGTTGCAGTAACTCACATATGCAGGGGGTCATGTTTCCACCATAACTAAGCCAAATATGGAGATATGATACTGCAATTTGGTGCAAACACTGAGTAAAAATTACTGATGCATATGGAATGGCTTTGAGATCTACAAAATGGGTTAACCCATGTCACATTGCTCTGTAACCTGCAATGCAGTGGTCTAGCTGCATAAGACCCATGTACCTGGGGGAGACATTTTGGCAGCATAACTAAGCCAAATATTGGGATGTAATGCTGCAATTTGGGCCAAACATTAAGGGAGTGACACTAATAAATATAGAACAGCTTTGGGACTTACATCTATAAAGGAAACTGTCCTCACAAGCTTTCACGACTGGAAAGGAGCCCCACTGGTTGCAGTAAAGTAATATATACCGGGGGTCATGTTTCCACCATAACCAAGCCAAATATTGAGCTAGAATGCTGGAATTTGGTCCAGACACTAAGTGAATGACCCCAATAAAAAGGCAATAGCTTTGAGGAGACCTAAAGACTGGGGTAAACCCGTGTCACAGGGCTCTGTAACCAGCAATGAAGGGGTCTGGCTGCGATAAACCATGTACCTGGGGGTGACATTTTGGCGGCATAACTAAAATCAAATATTGGGATGTAATGCTGCAATTTGGGCCAAAGATTAAGTGGGTGACACTAATAAATAGGGAGCAGCTTTGGGACTTACATCTAGGCTTAAGTCTCCTGTAGGACGTTTCCAGGACTGGAAATGAGCTATACTGGTTGCAGTAACTCACATATGCAGGGGGTCATGTTTCCAACATAACTAAGCCAAATATGGAGATATGATACTGCAATTTGGTGCAAACACTGAGTAAAAATTACTGATGCATATGGAATAGCTTTGAGATCTACAAAATGGGTTAACCCATGTCACATTGCTCTGTAACCTGCAATGCAGTGGTCTAGCTGCATAAGACCCATGTACCTGGGGGAGACATTTTGGCAGCATAACTAAGCCAAATATTGGGATGTAATGCTGCAATTTGGGCCAAACATTAAGGGAGTGACACTAATAAATATAGAACAGCTTTGGGACTTACATCTATAAAGGAAACTGTTGTCACAAGCTTTCACGACTGGAAAGGAGCCCCACTGGTTGCAGTAAAGTAATAAATACCGGGGGTCATGTTTTGACCACAACCAAGCCAAATGTTGAGCTAGAATGCTGCAATTTGGTCCAGACACTAAGTGAATGACCCCAATAAATAAGCAATAGCTTTGAGACCTAAAGACTGGGGTAAACCCGTGTCACAGGGCTCTGTAACCAGCAATGAAGGGGTCTGGCTACGATAAACCATGTACCTGGGGGTGACATTTTGGCGGCATAACTAAGGCAAATATTGGGATGTAATGCTGCAATTTGGGCCAAACATTAAGGGAGTGACACTAATAAATATAGAACAGCTTTGGGACTTACATCTATAAAGGAAACTGTCCTCACAAGCTTTCACGACTGGAAAGGAGCCCCACTGGTTGCAGTAAAGTAATATATACCGGGGGTCATGTTTCCACCATAACCAAGCCAAATATTGAGCTAGAATGCTGCAATTTGGTCCAGACACTAAGTGAATGACCCCAATAAATAAGCAATAGCTTTGAGACCTAAAGACTGGGGTAAACCCGTGTCACAGGGCTCTGTAACCAGCAATGAAGGGGTCTGGCTGCGATAAACCATGTACCTGGGGGTGACATTTTGGTGGCATAACTAAGGCAAATATTGGGATGTAATGCTGCAATTTGGGCCAAAGATTAAGTGGGTGACACTAATAAATAGGGAGCAGCTTTGGGACTTACATCTAGGCTTAAGTCTCCTGTAGGACGTTTCCAGGACTGGAAATGAGCTATACTGGTTGCAGTAACTCACATATGCAGGGGGTCATGTTTCCACCATAACTAAGCCAAATATGGAGATATGATACTGCAATTTGGTGCAAACACTGAGTAAAAATTACTGATGCATATGGAATGGCTTTGAGATCTACAAAATGGGTTAACCCATGTCACATTGCTCTGTAACCTGCAATGCAGTGGTCTAGCTGCATAAGACCCATGTACCTGGGGGAGACATTTTGGCAGCATAACTAAGCCAAATATTGGGATGTAATGCTGCAATTTGGGCCAAACATTAAGGGAGTGACACTAATAAATATAGAACAGCTTTGGGACTTACATCTATAAAGGAAACTGTTGTCACAGGCTTTCACGACTGGAAAGGAGCCCCACTGGTTGCAGTAAAGTAATAAATACAGGGGGTCATGTTTTGATCATAACCAAGCCAAATGTTGAGCTAGAATGCTGCAATTTGGTCCAGACACTAAGTGAATGACCCCAATAAATAAGCAATAGCTTTGAGACCTAAAGACTGGGGTAAACCCGTGTCACAGGGCTCTGTAACCAGCAATGAAGGGGTCTGGCTACGATAAACCATGTACCTGGGGGTGACATTTTGGCGGCATAACTAAGGCAAATATTGGGATGTAATGCTGCAATTTGGGCCAAAGATTAAGTGGGTGACACTAATAAATAGGGAGCAGCTTTGGGACTTACATCTAGGCTTAAGTCTCCTGTAGGACGTTTCCAGGACTGGAAATGAGCTATACTGGTTGCAGTAACTCACATATGCAGGGGTTCATGTTTCCACCATAACTAAGCCAAATATGGAGATATGATACTGCAATTTGGTGCAAACACTGAGTAAAAATTACTGATGCATATGGAATGGCTTTGAGATCTACAAAATGGGTTAACCCATGTCACATTGCTCTGTAACCTGCAATGCAGTGGTCTAGCTGCATAAGACCCATGTACCTGGGGGAGACATTTTGGCAGCATAACTAAGCCAAATATTGGGATGTAATGTTGCAATTTGGGCCAAACATTAAGGGAGTGACACTTATAAATATAGAACAGCTTTGGGACTTACATCTATAAAGGAAACTGTCCTCACAAGCTTTCACGACTTTAAAGGAGCCCCACTGGTTGCAGTAAAGTAATATATACCGGGGGTCATGTTTCCACCATAACCAAGCCAAATATTGAGCTAGAATGCTGGAATTTGGTCCAGACACTAAGTGAATGACCCCAATAAAAAGGCAATAGCTTTGAGGAGACCTAAAGACTGGGGTAAACCCGTGTCACAGGGCTCTGTAACCAGCAATGAAGGGGTCTGGCTGCGATGAACCAAGTACTTGGGGGTGACATTTTGGCGGCATAACTAAAATCAAATATTGGGATGTAATGCTGCAATTTGGGCCAAAGATTAAGTGGGTGACACTAATAAATAGGGAGCAGCTTTGGGACTTACATCTAGGCTTAAGTCTCCTGTAGGACGTTTCCAGGACTGGAAATGAGCTATACTGGTTGCAGTAACTCACATATGCAGGGGGTCATGTTTCCACCATAACTAAGCCAAATATGGAGATATGATACTGCAATTTGGTGCAAACACTGAGTAAAAATTACTGATGCATATGGAATAGCTTTGAGATCTACAAAATGGGTTAACCCATGTCACATTGCTCTGTAACCTGCAATGCAGTGGTCTAGCTGCATAAGACCCATGTACCTGGGGGAGACATTTTGGCAGCATAACTAAGCCAAATATTGGGATGTAATGCTGCAATTTG
This sequence comes from Sabellastarte sp. h YS-2021, assembly GCA_964017235.1. NCBI lineage: Eukaryota > Metazoa > Annelida > Polychaeta > Sabellida > Sabellidae > Sabellastarte > Sabellastarte sp. h YS-2021. Next base: position 73,582,230 of record OZ024938.1, on the reverse strand, counting down.
GGCCAAACATTAAGGGAGTGACACTAATAAATATAGAACAGCTTTGGGACTTACATCTATAAAGGAAACTGTTGTCACAAGCTTTCACGACTGGAAAGGAGCCCCACTGGTTGCAGTAAAGTAATAAATACAGGGGGTCATGTTTTGATCATAACCAAGCCAAATGTTGAGCTAGAATGCTGCAATTTGGTCCAGACACTAAGTGAATGAACCCAATAAATAAGCAATAGCTTTGAGACCTAAAGACTGGGGTAAACCCGTGTCACAGGGCTCTGTAACCAGCAATGAAGGGGTCTGGCTACGATAAACCATGTACCTGGGGGTGACATTTTGGCGGCATAACTAAGGCAAATATTGGGATGTAATGCTGCAATTTGGGCCAAAGATTAAGTGGGTGACACTAATAAATAGGGAGCAGCTTTGGGACTTACATCTAGGCTTAAGTCTCCTGTAGGACGTTTCCAGGACTGGAAATGAGCTATACTGGTTGCAGTAACTCACATATGCAGGGGGTCATGTTTCCACCATAACTAAGCCAAATATGGAGATATGATACTGCAATTTGGTGCAAACACTGAGTAAAAATTACTGATGCATATGGAATGGCTTTGAGATCTACAAAATGGGTTAACCCATGTCACATTGCTCTGTAACCTGCAATGCAGTGGTCTAGCTGCATAAGACCCATGTACCTGGGGGGGACATTTTGGCAGCATAACTAAGCCAAATATTGGGATGTAATGCTGCAATTTGGGCCAAACATTAAGGGAGTGACACTAATAAATATAGAACAGCTTTGGGACTTACATCTATAAAGGAAACTGTCCTCACAAGCTTTCACGACTGGAAAGGAGCCCCACTGGTTGCAGTAAAGTAATATATACCGGGGGTCATGTTTCCACCATAACCAAGCCAAATATTGAGCTAGAATGCTGGAATTTGGTCCAGACACTAAGTGAATGACCCCAATAAAAAGGCAATAGCTTTGAGGAGACCTAAAGACTGGGGTAAACCCGTGTCACAGGGCTCTGTAACCAGCAATGAAGGGGTCTGGCTGCGATAAACCAAGTACTTGGGGGTGACATTTTGGCGGCATAACTAAAATCAAATATTGGGATGTAATGCTGCAATTTGGGCCAAAGATTAAGTGGGTGACACTAATAAATAGGGAGCAGCTTTGGGACTTACATCTAGGCTTAAGTCTCCTGTAGGACGTTTCCAGGACTGGAAATGAGCTATACTGGTTGCAGTAACTCACATATGCAGGGGGTCATGTTTCCACCATAACTAAGCCAAATATGGAGATATGATACTGCAATTTGGTGCAAACACTGAGTAAAAATTACTGATGCATATGGAATAGCTTTGAGATCTACAAAATGGGTTAACCCATGTCACATTGCTCTGTAACCTGCAATGCAGTGGTCTAGCTGCATAAGACCCATGTACCTGGGGGAGACATTTTGGCAGCATAACTAAGCCAAATATTGGGATGTAATGCTGCAATTTGGGCCAAACATTAAGGGAGTGACACTAATAAATATAGAACAGCTTTGGGACTTACATCTATAAAGGAAACTGTTGTCACAAGCTTTCACGACTGGAAAGGAGCCCCACTGGTTGCAGTAAAGTAATAAATACAGGGGGTCATGTTTTGATCATAACCAAGCCAAATGTTGAGCTAGAATGCTGCAATTTGGTCCAGACACTAAGTGAATGACCCCAATAAATAAGCAATAGCTTTGAGACCTAAAGACTGGGGTAAACCCGTGTCACAGGGCTCTGTAACCAGCAATGAAGGGGTCTGGCTACGATAAACCATGTACCTGGGGGTGACATTTTGGCGGCATAACTAAGGCAAATATTGGGATGTAATGCTGCAATTTGGGCCAAAGATTAAGTGGGTGACACTAATAAATAGGGAGCAGCTTTGGGACTTACATCTAGGCTTAAGTCTCCTGTAGGACGTTTCCAGGACTGGAAATGAGCTATACTGGTTGCAGTAACTCACATATGCAGGGGTTCATGTTTCCACCATAACTAAGCCAAATATGGAGATATGATACTGCAATTTGGTGCAAACACTGAGTAAAAATTACTGATGCATATGGAATGGCTTTGAGATCTACAAAATGGGTTAACCCATGTCACATTGCTCTGTAACCTGCAATGCAGTGGTCTAGCTGCATAAGACCCATGTACCTGGGGGAGACATTTTGGCAGCATAACTAAGCCAAATATTGGGATGTAATGCTGCAATTTGGGCCAAACATTAAGGGAGTGACACTTATAAATATAGAACAGCTTTGGGACATACATCTATAAAGGAAACTGTCCTCACAAGCTTTCACGACTTTAAAGGAGCCCCACTGGTTGCAGTAAAGTAATATATACCGGGGGTCATGTTTCCACCATAACCAAGCCAAATATTGAGCTAGAATGCTGGAATTTGGTCCAGACACTAAGTGAATGACCCCAATAAAAAGGCAATAGCTTTGAGGAGACCTAAAGACTGGGGTAAACCCGTGTCACAGGGCTCTGTAACCAGCAATGAAGGGGTCTGGCTGCGATGAACCAAGTACTTGGGGGTGACATTTTGGCGGCATAACTAAAATCAAATATTGGGATGTAATGCTGCAATTTGGGCCAAAGATTAAGTGGGTGACACTAATAAATAGGGAGCAGCTTTGGGACTTACATCTAGGCTTAAGTCTCCTGTAGGACGTTTCCAGGACTGGAAATGAGCTATACTGGTTGCAGTAACTCACATATGCAGGGGGTCATGTTTCCACCATAACTAAGCCAAATATGGAGATATGATACTGCAATTTGGTGCAAACACTGAGTAAAAATTACTGATGCATATGGAATAGCTTTGAGATCTACAAAATGGGTTAACCCATGTCACATTGCTCTGTAACCTGCAATGCAGTGGTCTAGCTGCATAAGACCCATGTACCTGGGGGAGACATTTTGGCAGCATAACTAAGCCAAATATTGGGATGTAATGCTGCAATTTGGGCCAAACATTAAGGGAGTGACACTAATAAATACAGAACAGCTTTGGGACTTACATCTATAAAGGAAACTGTTGTCACAAGCTTTCACGACTGGAAAGGAGCCCCACTGGTTGCAGTAAAGTAATAAATACAGGGGGTCATGTTTTGATCATAACCAAGCCAAATGTTGAGCTAGAATGCTGCAATTTGGTCCAGACACTAAGTGAATGACCCCAATAAATAAGCAATAGCTTTGAGACCTAAAGACTGGGGTAAACCCGTGTCACAGGGCTCTGTAACCAGCAATGAAGGGGTCTGGCTATGATAAACCATGTACCTGGGGGTGACATTTTGGCGGCATAACTAAGGCAAATATAGGGATGTAATGCTGCAATTTGGGCCAAAGATTAAGTGGGTGACACTAATAAATAGGGAGCAGCTTTGGGACTTACATCTAGGCTTAAGTCTCCTGTAGGACGTTTCCAGGACTGGAAATGAGCTATACTGGTTGCAGTAACTCACATATGCAGGGGGTCATGTTTCCACCATAACTAAGCCAAATATGGAGATATGATACTGCAATTTGGTGCAAACACTGAGTAAAAATTACTGATGCATATGGAATGGCTTTGAGATCTACAAAATGGGTTAACCCATGTCACATTGCTCTGTAACCTGCAATGCAGTGGTCTAGCTGCATAAGACCCATGTACCTGGGGGGGACATTTTGGCAGCATAACTAAGCCAAATATTGGGATGTAATGCTGCAATTTGGGCCAAACATTAAGGGAGTGACACTAATAAATATAGAACAGCTTTGGGACTTACATCTATAAAGGAAACTGTCCTCACAAGCTTTCACGACTGGAAAGGAGCCCCACTGGTTGCAGTAAAGTAATATATACCGGGGGTCATGTTTCCACCATAACCAAGCCAAATATTGAGCTAGAATGCTGGAATTTGGTCCAGACACTAAGTGAATGACCCCAATAAAAAGGCAATAGCTTTGAGGAGACCTAAAGACTGGGGTAAACCCGTGTCACAGGGCTCTGTAACCAGCAATGAAGGGGTCTGGCTGCGATAAACCAAGTACTTGGGGGTGACATTTTGGCGGCATAACTAAAATCAAATATTGGGATGTAATGCTGCAATTTGGGCCAAAGATTAAGTGGGTGACACTAATAAATAGGGAGCAGCTTTGGGACTTACATCTAGGCTTAAGTCTCCTGTAGGACGTTTCCAGGACTGGAAATGAGCTATACTGGTTGCAGTAACTCACATATGCAGGGGGTCATGTTTCCACCATAACTAAGCCAAATATGGAGATATGATACTGCAATTTGGTGCAAACACTGAGTAAAAATTACTGATGCATATGGAATAGCTTTGAGATCTACAAAATGGGTTAACCCATGTCACATTGCTCTGTAACCTGCAATGCAGTGGTCTAGCTGCATAAGACCCATGTACCTGGGGGAGACATTTTGGCAGCATAACTAAGCCAAATATTGGGATGTAATGCTGCAATTTGGGCCAAACATTAAGGGAGTGACACTAATAAATATAGAACAGCTTTGGGACTTACATCTATAAAGGAAACTGTTGTCACAAGCTTTCACGACTGGAAAGGAGCCCCACTGGTTGCAGTAAAGTAATAAATACAGGGGGTCATGTTTTGACCACAACCAAGCCAAATGTTGAGCTAGAATGCTGCAATTTGGTCCAGACACTAAGTGAATGACCCCAATAAATAAGCAATAGCTTTGAGACCTAAAGACTGGGGTAAACCCGTGTCACAGGGCTCTGTAACCAGCAATGAAGGGGTCTGGCTACGATAAACCATGTACCTGGGGGTGACATTTTGGCGGCATAACTAAGACAAATATTGGGATGTAATGCTGCAATTTGGGCCAAACATTAAGGGAGTGACACTAATAAATATAGAACAGCTTTGGGACTTACATCTATAAAGGAAACTGTCCTCACAAGCTTTCACGACTGGAAAGGAGCCCCACTGGTTGCAGTAAAGTAATATATACCGGGGGTCATGTTTCCACCATAACCAAGCCAAATATTGAGCTAGAATGCTGCAATTTGGTCCAGACACTAAGTGAATGACCCCAATAAATAAGCAATAGCTTTGAGACCTAAAGACTGGGGTAAACCCGTGTCACAGGGCTCTGTAACCAGCAATGAAGGGGTCTGGCTGCGATAAACCATGTACCTGGGGGTGACATTTTGGCGGCATAACTAAGGCAAATATTGGGATGTAATGCTGCAATTTGGGCCAAAGATTAAGTGGGTGACACTAATAAATAGGGAGCAGCTTTGGGACTTACATCTAGGCTTAAGTCTCCTGTAGGACGTTTCCAGGACTGGAAATGAGCTATACTGGTTGCAGTAACTCACATATGCAGGGGGTCATGTTTCCACCATAACTAAGCCAAATATGGAGATATGATATTGCAATTTGGTGCAAACACTGAGTAAAAATTACTGATGCATATGGAATAGCTTTGAGATCTACAAAATGGGTTAACCCATGTCACATTGCTCTGTAACCTGCAATGCAGTGGTCTAGCTGCATAAGACCCATGTACCTGGGGGAGACATTTTGGCAGCATAACTAAGCCAAATATTGGGATGTAATGCTGCAATTTGGGCCAAACATTAAGGGAGTGACACTAATAAATATAGAACAGCTTTGGGACTTACATCTATAAAGGAAACTGTTGTCACAAGCTTTCACGACTGGAAAGGAGCCCCACTGGTTGCAGTAAAGTAATAAATACAGGGGGTCATGTTTTGATCATAACCAAGCCAAATGTTGAGCTAGAATGCTGCAATTTGGTCCAGACACTAAGTGAATGACCCCAATAAATAAGCAATAGCTTTGAGACCTAAAGACTGGGGTAAACCCGTGTCACAGGGCTCTGTAACCAGCAATGAAGGGGTCTGGCTATGATAAACCATGTACCTGGGGGTGACATTTTGGCGGCATAACTAAGGCAAATATTGGGATGTAATGCTGCAATTTGGGCCAAAGATTAAGTGGGTGACACTAATAAATAGGGAGCAGCTTTGGGACTTACATCTAGGCTTAAGTCTCCTGTAGGACGTTTCCAGGACTGGAAATGAGCTATACTGGTTGCAGTAACTCACATATGCAGGGGGTCATGTTTCCACCATAACTAAGCCAAATATGGAGATATGATACTGCAATTTGGTGCAAACACTGAGTAAAAATTACTGATGCATATGGAATGGCTTTGAGATCTACAAAATGGGTTAACCCATGTCACATTGCTCTGTAACCTGCAATGCAGTGGTCTAGCTGCATAAGACCCATGTACCTGGGGGGGACATTTTGGCAGCATAACTAAGCCAAATATTGGGATGTAATGCTGCAATTTGGGCCAAACATTAAGGGAGTGACACTAATAAATATAGAACAGCTTTGGGACTTACATCTATAAAGGAAACTGTCCTCACAAGCTTTCACGACTGGAAAGGAGCCCCACTGGTTGCAGTAAAGTAATATATACCGGGGGTCATGTTTCCACCATAACCAAGCCAAATATTGAGCTAGAATGCTGGAATTTGGTCCAGACACTAAGTGAATGACCCCAATAAAAAGGCAATAGCTTTGAGGAGACCTAAAGACTGGGGTAAACCCGTGTCACAGGGCTCTGTAACCAGCAATGAAGGGGTCTGGCTGCGATAAACCAAGTACTTGGGGGTGACATTTTGGCGGCATAACTAAAATCAAATATTGGGATGTAATGCTGCAATTTGGGCCAAAGATTAAGTGGGTGACACTAATAAATAGGGAGCAGCTTTGGGACTTACATCTAGGCTTAAGTCTCCTGTAGGACGTTTCCAGGACTGGAAATGAGCTATACTGGTTGCAGTAACTCACATATGCAGGGGGTCATGTTTCCACCATAACTAAGCCAAATATGGAGATATGATACTGCAATTTGGTGCAAACACTGAGTAAAAATTACTGATGCATATGGAATAGCTTTGAGATCTACAAAATGGGTTAACCCATGTCACATTGCTCTGTAACCTGCAATGCAGTGGTCTAGCTGCATAAGACCCATGTACCTGGGGGAGACATTTTGGCAGCATAACTAAGCCAAATATTGGGATGTAATGCTGCAATTTGGGCCAAACATTAAGGGAGTGACACTAATAAATATAGAACAGCTTTGGGACTTACATCTATAAAGGAAACTGTTGTCACAAGCTTTCACGACTGGAAAGGAGCCCCACTGGTTGCAGTAAAGTAATAAATACCGGGGGTCATGTTTTGACCACAACCAAGCCAAATGTTGAGCTAGAATGCTGCAATTTGGTCCAGACACTAAGTGAATGACCCCAATAAATAAGCAATAGCTTTGAGACCTAAAGACTGGGGTAAACCCGTGTCACAGGGCTCTGTAACCAGCAATGAAGGGGTCTGGCTACGATAAACCATGTACCTGGGGGTGACATTTTGGCGGCATAACTAAGGCAAATATTGGGATGTAATGCTGCAATTTGGGCCAAACATTAAGGGAGTGACACTAATAAATATAGAACAGCTTTGGGACTTACATCTATAAAGGAAACTGTCCTCACAAGCTTTCACGACTGGAAAGGAGCCCCACTGGTTGCAGTAAAGTAATATATACCGGGGGTCATGTTTCCACCATAACCAAGCCAAATATTGAGCTAGAATGCTGCAATTTGGTCCAGACACTAAGTGAATGACCCCAATAAATAAGCAATAGCTTTGAGACCTAAAGACTGGGGTAAACCCGTGTCACAGGGCTCTGTAACCAGCAATGAAGGGGTCTGGCTGTGATAAACCATGTACCTGGGGGTGACATTTTGGCGGCATAACTAAGGCAAATATTGGGATGTAATGCTGCAATTTGGGCCAAAGATTAAGTGGGTGACACTAATAAATAGGGAGCAGCTTTGGGACTTACATCTAGGCTTAAGTCTCCTGTAGGACGTTTCCAGGACTGGAAATGAGCTATACTGGTTGCAGTAACTCACATATGCAGGGGGTCATGTTTCCACCATAACTAAGCCAAATATGGAGATATGATACTGCAATTTGGTGCAAACACTGAGTAAAAATTACTGATGCATATGGAATAGCTTTGAGATCTACAAAATGGGTTAACCCATGTCACATTGCTCTGTAACCTGCAATGCAGTGGTCTAGCTGCATAAGACCCATGTACCTGGGGGAGACATTTTGGCAGCATAACTAAGCCAAATATTGGGATGTAATGCTGCAATTTGGGCCAAACATTAAGGGAGTGACACTAATAAATATAGAACAGCTTTGGGACTTACATCTATAAAGGAAACTGTTGTCACAAGCTTTCACGACTGGAAAGGAGCCCCACTGGTTGCAGTAAAGTAATAAATACAGGGGGTCATGTTTTGATCATAACCAAGCCAAATGTTGAGCTAGAATGCTGCAATTTGGTCCAGACACTAAGTGAATGACCCCAATAAATAAGCAATAGCTTTGAGACCTAAAGACTGGGGTAAACCCGTGTCACAGGGCTCTGTAACCAGCAATGAAGGGGTCTGGCTACGATAAACCATGTACCTGGGGGTGACATTTTGGCGGCATAACTAAGGCAAATATTGGGATGTAATGCTGCAATTTGGGCCAAAGATTAAGTGGGTGACACTAATAAATAGGGAGCAGCTTTGGGACTTACATCTAGGCTTAAGTCTCCTGTAGGACGTTTCCAGGACTGGAAATGAGCTATACTGGTTGCAGTAACTCACATATGCAGGGGTTCATGTTTCCACCATAACTAAGCCAAATATGGAGATATGATACTGCAATTTGGTGCAAACACTGAGTAAAAATTACTGATGCATATGGAATGGCTTTGAGATCTACAAAATGGGTTAACCCATGTCACATTGCTCTGTAACCTGCAATGCAGTGGTCTAGCTGCATAAGACCCATGTACCTGGGGGAGACATTTTGGCAGCATAACTAAGCCAAATATTGGGATGTAATGCTGCAATTTGGGCCAAACATTAAGGGAGTGACACTTATAAATATAGAACAGCTTTGGGACTTACATCTATAAAGGAAACTGTCCTCACAAGCTTTCACGACTTTAAAGGAGCCCCACTGGTTGCAGTAAAGTAATATATACCGGGGGTCATGTTTCCACCATAACCAAGCCAAATATTGAGCTAGAATGCTGGAATTTGGTCCAGACACTAAGTGAATGACCCCAATAAAAAGGCAATAGCTTTGAGGAGACCTAAAGACTGGGGTAAACCCGTGTCACAGGGCTGTGTAACCAGCAATGAAGGGGTCTGGCTGCGATAAACCAAGTACTTGGGGGTGACATTTTGGCGGCATAACTAAAATCAAATATTGGGATGTAATGCTGCAATTTGGGCCAAAGATTAAGTGGGTGACACTAATAAATAGGGAGCAGCTTTGGGACTTACATCTAGGCTTAAGTCTCCTGTAGGACGTTTCCAGGACTGGAAATGAGCTATACTGGTTGCAGTAACTCACATATGCAGGGGGTCATGTTTCCACCATAACTAAGCCAAATATGGAGATATGATACTGCAATTTGGTGCAAACACTGAGTAAAAATTACTGATGCATATGGAATAGCTTTGAGATCTACAAAATGGGTTAACCCATGTCACATTGCTCTGTAACCTGCAATGCAGTGGTCTAGCTGCATAAGACCCATGTACCTGGGGGAGACATTTTGGCAGCATAACTAAGCCAAATATTGGGATGTAATGCTGCAATTTGGGCCAAACATTAAGGGAGTGACACTAATAAATACAGAACAGCTTTGGGACTTACATCTATAAAGGAAACTGTTGTCACAAGCTTTCACGACTGGAAAGGAGCCCCACTGGTTGCAGTAAAGTAATAAATACAGGGGGTCATGTTTTGATCATAACCAAGCCAAATGTTGAGCTAGAATGCTGCAATTTGGTCCAGACACTAAGTGAATGACCCCAATAAATAAGCAATAGCTTTGAGACCTAAAGACTGGGGTAAACCCGTGTCACAGGGCTCTGTAACCAGCAATGAAGGGGTCTGGCTATGATAAACCATGTACCTGGGGGTGACATTTTGGCGGCATAACTAAGGCAAATATAGGGATGTAATGCTGCAATTTGGGCCAAAGATTAAGTGGGTGACACTAATAAATAGGGAGCAGCTTTGGGACTTACATCTAGGCTTAAGTCTCCTGTAGGACGTTTCCAGGACTGGAAATGAGCTATACTGGTTGCAGTAACTCACATATGCAGGGGGTCATGTTTCCACCATAACTAAGCCAAATATGGAGATATGATACTGCAATTTGGTGCAAACACTGAGTAAAAATTACTGATGCATATGGAATGGCTTTGAGATCTACAAAATGGGTTAACCCATGTCACATTGCTCTGTAACCTGCAATGCAGTGGTCTAGCTGCATAAGACCCATGTACCTGGGGGGGACATTTTGGCAGCATAACTAAGCCAAATATTGGGATGTAATGCTGCAATTTGGGCCAAACATTAAGGGAGTGACACTAATAAATATAGAACAGCTTTGGGACTTACATCTATAAAGGAAACTGTCCTCACAAGCTTTCACGACTGGAAAGGAGCCCCACTGGTTGCAGTAAAGTAATATATACCGGGGGTCATGTTTCCACCATAACCAAGCCAAATATTGAGCTAGAATGCTGGAATTTGGTCCAGACACTAAGTGAATGACCCCAATAAAAAGGCAATAGCTTTGAGGAGACCTAAAGACTGGGGTAAACCCGTGTCACAGGGCTCTGTAACCAGCAATGAAGGGGTCTGGCTGCGATAAACCAAGTACTTGGGGGTGACATTTTGGCGGCATAACTAAAATCAAATATTGGGATGTAATGCTGCAATTTGGGCCAAAGATTAAGTGGGTGACACTAATAAATAGGGAGCAGCTTTGGGACTTACATCTAGGCTTAAGTCTCCTGTAGGACGTTTCCAGGACTGGAAATGAGCTATACTGGTTGCAGTAACTCACATATGCAGGGGGTCATGTTTCCACCATAACTAAGCCAAATATGGAGATATGATACTGCAATTTGGTGCAAACACTGAGTAAAAATTACTGATGCATATGGAATAGCTTTGAGATCTACAAAATGGGTTAACCCATGTCACATTGCTCTGTAACCTGCAATGCAGTGGTCTAGCTGCATAAGACCCATGTACCTGGGGGAGACATTTTGGCAGCATAACTAAGCCAAATATTGGGATGTAATGCTGCAATTTGGGCCAAACATTAAGGGAGTGACACTAATAAATACAGAACAGCTTTGGGACTTACATCTATAAAGGAAACTGTTGTCACAAGCTTTCACGACTGGAAAGGAGCCCCACTGGTTGCAGTAAAGTAATAAATACAGGGGGTCATGTTTTGATCATAACCAAGCCAAATGTTGAGCTAGAATGCTGCAATTTGGTCCAGACACTAAGTGAATGACCCCAATAAATAAGCAATAGCTTTGAGACCTAAAGACTGGGGTAAACCCGTGTCACAGGGCTCTGTAACCAGCAATGAAGGGGTCTGGCTATGATAAACCATGTACCTGGGGGTGACATTTTGGCGGCATAACTAAGGCAAATATAGGGATGTAATGCTGCAATTTGGGCCAAAGATTAAGTGGGTGACACTAATAAATAGGGAGCAGCTTTGGGACTTACATCTAGGCTTAAGTCTCCTGTAGGACGTTTCCAGGACTGGAAATGAGCTATACTGGTTGCAGTAACTCACATATGCAGGGGGTCATGTTTCCACCATAACTAAGCCAAATATGGAGATATGATACTGCAATTTGGTGCAAACACTGAGTAAAAATTACTGATGCATATGGAATGGCTTTGAGATCTACAAAATGGGTTAACCCATGTCACATTGCTCTGTAACCTGCAATGCAGTGGTCTAGCTGCATAAGACCCATGTACCTGGGGGGGACATTTTGGCAGCATAACTAAGCCAAATATTGGGATGTAATGCTGCAATTTGGGCCAAACATTAAGGGAGTGACACTAATAAATATAGAACAGCTTTGGGACTTACATCTATAAAGGAAACTGTCCTCACAAGCTTTCACGACTGGAAAGGAGCCCCACTGGTTGCAGTAAAGTAATATATACCGGGGGTCATGTTTCCACCATAACCAAGCCAAATATTGAGCTAGAATGCTGGAATTTGGTCCAGACACTAAGTGAATGACCCCAATAAAAAGGCAATAGCTTTGAGGAGACCTAAAGACTGGGGTAAACCCGTGTCACAGGGCTCTGTAACCAGCAATGAAGGGGTCTGGCTGCGATAAACCAAGTACTTGGGGGTGACATTTTGGCGGCATAACTAAAATCAAATATTGGGATGTAATGCTGCAATTTGGGCCAAAGATTAAGTGGGTGACACTAATAAATAGGGAGCAGCTTTGGGACTTACATCTAGGCTTAAGTCTCCTGTAGGACGTTTCCAGGACTGGAAATGAGCTATACTGGTTGCAGTAACTCACATATGCAGGGGGTCATGTTTCCACCATAACTAAGCCAAATATGGAGATATGATACTGCAATTTGGTGCAAACACTGAGTAAAAATTACTGATGCATATGGAATAGCTTTGAGATCTACAAAATGGGTTAACCCATGTCACATTGCTCTGTAACCTGCAATGCAGTGGTCTAGCTGCATAAGACCCATGTACCTGGGGGAGACATTTTGGCAGCATAACTAAGCCAAATATTGGGATGTAATGCTGCAATTTGGGCCAAACATTAAGGGAGTGACACTAATAAATATAGAACAGCTTTGGGACTTACATCTATAAAGGAAACTGTTGTCACAAGCTTTCACGACTGGAAAGGAGCCCCACTGGTTGCAGTAAAGTAATAAATACAGGGGGTCATGTTTTGACCACAACCAAGCCAAATGTTGAGCTAGAATGCTGCAATTTGGTCCAGACACTAAGTGAATGACCCCAATAAATAAGCAATAGCTTTGAGACCTAAAGACTGGGGTAAACCCGTGTCACAGGGCTCTGTAACCAGCAATGAAGGGGTCTGGCTACGATAAACCATGTACCTGGGGGTGACATTTTGGCGGCATAACTAAGACAAATATTGGGATGTAATGCTGCAATTTGGGCCAAACATTAAGGGAGTGACACTAATAAATATAGAACAGCTTTGGGACTTACATCTATAAAGGAAACTGTCCTCACAAGCTTTCACGACTGGAAAGGAGCCCCACTGGTTGCAGTAAAGTAATATATACCGGGGGTCATGTTTCCACCATAACCAAGCCAAATATTGAGCTAGAATGCTGCAATTTGGTCCAGACACTAAGTGAATGACCCCAATAAATAAGCAATAGCTTTGAGACCTAAAGACTGGGGTAAACCCGTGTCACAGGGCTCTGTAACCAGCAATGAAGGGGTCTGGCTGCGATAAACCATGTACCTGGGGGTGACATTTTGGCGGCATAACTAAGGCAAATATTGGGATGTAATGCTGCAATTTGGGCCAAAGATTAAGTGGGTGACACTAATAAATAGGGAGCAGCTTTGGGACTTACATCTAGGCTTAAGTCTCCTGTAGGACGTTTCCAGGACTGGAAATGAGCTATACTGGTTGCAGTAACTCACATATGCAGGGGGTCATGTTTCCACCATAACTAAGCCAAATATGGAGATATGATACTGCAATTTGGTGCAAACACTGAGTAAAAATTACTGATGCATATGGAATAGCTTTGAGATCTACAAAATAGGTTAACCCATGTCACATTGCTCTGTAACCTGCAATGCAGTGGTCTAGCTGCATAAGACCCATGTACCTGGGGGAGACATTTTGGCAGCATAACTAAGCCAAATATTGGGATGTAATGCTGCAATTTGGGCCAAACATTAAGGGAGTGACACTAATAAATATAGAACAGCTTTGGGACTTACATCTATAAAGGAAACTGTCCTCACAAGCTTTCACGACTGGAAAGGAGCCCCACTGGTTGCAGTAAAGTAATATATACCGGGGGTCATGTTTCCACCATAACCAAGCCAAATATTGAGCTAGAATGCTGGAATTTGGTCCAGACACTAAGTGAATGACCCCAATAAAAAGGCAATAGCTTTGAGGAGACCTAAAGACTGGGGTAAACCCGTGTCACAGGGCTCTGTAACCAGCAATGAAGGGGTCTGGCTGCGATAAACCAAGTACTTGGGGGTGACATTTTGGCGGCATAACTAAAATCAAATATTGGGATGTAATGCTGCAATTTGGGCCAAAGATTAAGTGGGTGACACTAATAAATAGGGAGCAGCTTTGGGACTTACATCTAGGCTTAAGTCTCCTGTAGGACGTTTCCAGGACTGGAAATGAGCTATACTGGTTGCAGTAACTCACATATGCAGGGGGTCATGTTTCCACCATAACTAAGCCAAATATGGAGATATGATACTGCAATTTGGTGCAAACACTGAGTACAAATTACTGATGCATATGGAATAGCTTTGAGATCTACAAAATGGGTTAACCCATGTCACATTGCTCTGTAACCTGCAATGCAGTGGTCTAGCTGCATAAGACCCATGTACCTGGGGGAGACATTTTGGCAGCATAACTAAGCCAAATATTGGGATGTAATGCTGCAATTTGGGCCAAACATTAAGGGAGTGACACTAATAAATATAGAACAGCTTTGGGACTTACATCTATAAAGGAAACTGTTGTCACAAGCTTTCACGACTGGAAAGGAGCCCCACTGGTTGCAGTAAAGTAATAAATACAGGGGGTCATGTTTTGATCATAACCAAGCCAAATGTTGAGCTAGAATGCTGCAATTTGGTCCAAACACTAAGTGAATGACCCCAATAAATAAGCAATAGCTTTGAGACCTAAAGACTGGGGTAAACCCGTGTCACAGGGCTCTGTAACCAGCAATGAAGGGGTCTGGCTATGATAAACCATGTACCTGGGGGTGACATTTTGGCGGCATAACTAAGGCAAATATTGGGATGTAATGCTGCAATTTGGGCCAAAGATTAAGTGGGTGACACTAATAAATAGGGAGCAGCTTTGGGACTTACATCTAGGCTTAAGTCTCCTGTAGGACGTTTCCAGGACTGGAAATGAGCTATACTGGTTGCAGTAACTCACATATGCAGGGGGTCATGTTTCCACCATAACTAAGCCAAATATGGAGATATGATACTGCAATTTGGTGCAAACACTGAGTAAAAATTACTGATGCATATGGAATAGCTTTGAGATCTACAAAATGGGTTAACCCATGTCACATTGCTCTGTAACCTGCAATGCAGTGGTCTAGCTGCATAAGACCCATGTACCTGGGGGAGACATTTTGGCAGCATAACTAAGCCAAATATTGGGATGTAATGCTGCAATTTGGGCCAAACATTAAGGGAGTGACACTAATAAATATAGAACAGCTTTGGGACTTACATCTATAAAGGAAACTGTTGTCACAAGCTTTCACGACTGGAAAGGAGCCCCACTGGTTGCAGTAAAGTAATAAATACCGGGGGTCATGTTTTGACCACAACCAAGCCAAATGTTGAGCTAGAATGCTGCAATTTGGTCCAGACACTAAGTGAATGACCCCAATAAATAAGCAATAGCTTTGAGACCTAAAGACTGGGGTAAACCCGTGTCACAGGGCTCTGTAACCAGCAATGAAGGGGTCTGGCTACGATAAACCATGTACCTGGGGGTGACATTTTGGCGGCATAACTAAGGCAAATATTGGGATGTAATGCTGCAATTTGGGCCAAACATTAAGGGAGTGACACTAATAAATATAGAACAGCTTTGGGACTTACATCTATAAAGGAAACTGTCCTCACAAGCTTTCACGACTGGAAAGGAGCCCCACTGGTTGCAGTAAAGTAATATATACCGGGGGTCATGTTTCCACCATAACCAAGCCAAATATTGAGCTAGAATGCTGCAATTTGGTCCAGACACTAAGTGAATGACCCCAATAAATAAGCAATAGCTTTGAGACCTAAAGACTGGGGTAAACCCGTGTCACAGGGCTCTGTAACCAGCAATGAAGGGGTCTGGCTGCGATAAACCATGTACCTGGGGGTGACATTTTGGCGGCATAACTAAGGCAAATATTGGGATGTAATGCTGCAATTTGGGCCAAAGATTAAGTGGGTGACACTAATAAATAGGGAGCAGCTTTGGGACTTACATCTAGGCTTAAGTCTCCTGTAGGACGTTTCCAGGACTGGAAATGAGCTATACTGGTTGCAGTAACTCACATATGCAGGGGGTCATGTTTCCACCATAACTAAGCCAAATATGGAGATATGATACTGCAATTTGGTGCAAACACTGAGTAAAAATTACTGATGCATATGGAATAGCTTTGAGATCTACAAAATGGGTTAACCCATGTCACATTGCTCTGTAACCTGCAATGCAGTGGTCTAGCTGCATAAGACCCATGTACCTGGGGGAGACATTTTGGCAGCATAACTAAGCCAAATATTGGGATGT
The DNA here is from genome assembly GCA_964017235.1 of Sabellastarte sp. h YS-2021. Taxonomy (NCBI): domain Eukaryota; kingdom Metazoa; phylum Annelida; class Polychaeta; order Sabellida; family Sabellidae; genus Sabellastarte; species Sabellastarte sp. h YS-2021. The sequence goes on along the minus strand of OZ024938.1, from coordinate 73,565,644 downwards.
AATGCTGCAATTTGGGCCAAACATTAAGGGAGTGACACTAATAAATATAGAACAGCTTTGGGACTTACATCTATAAAGGAAACTGTCCTCACAAGCTTTCACGACTGGAAAGGAGCCCCACTGGTTGCAGTAAAGTAATATATACCGGGGGTCATGTTTCCACCATAACCAAGCCAAATATTGAGCTAGAATGCTGCAATTTGGTCCAGACACTAAGTGAATGACCCCAATAAATAAGCAATAGCTTTGAGACCTAAAGACTGGGGTAAACCCGTGTCACAGGGCTCTGTAACCAGCAATGAAGGGGTCTGGCTGCGATAAACCATGTACCTGGGGGTGACATTTTGGCGGCATAACTAAGGCAAATATTGGGATGTAATGCTGCAATTTGGGCCAAAGATTAAGTGGGTGACACTAATAAATAGGGAGCAGCTTTGGGACTTACATCTAGGCTTAAGTCTCCTGTAGGACGTTTCCTGGACTGGAAATGAGCTATACTGGTTGCAGTAACTCACATATGCAGGGGGTCATGTTTCCACCATAACTAAGCCAAATATGGAGATATGATACTGCAATTTGGTGCAAACACTGAGTAAAAATTACTGATGCATATGGAATAGCTTTGAGATCTACAAAATGGGTTAACCCATGTCACATTGCTCTGTAACCTGCAATGCAGTGGTCTAGCTGCATAAGACCCATGTACCTGGGGGAGACATTTTGGCAGCATAACTAAGCCAAATATTGGGATGTAATGCTGCAATTTGGGCCAAACATTAAGGGAGTGACACTAATAAATATAGAACAGCTTTGGGACTTACATCTATAAAGGAAACTGTCCTCACAAGCTTTCACGACTGGAAAGGAGCCCCACTGGTTGCAGTAAAGTAATATATACCGGGGGTCATGTTTCCACCATAACCAAGCCAAATATTGAGCTAGAATGCTGGAATTTGGTCCAGACACTAAGTGAATGACCCCAATAAAAAGGCAATAGCTTTGAGGAGACCTAAAGACTGGGGTAAACCCGTGTCACAGGGCTCTGTAACCAGCAATGAAGGGGTCTGGCTGCGATAAACCATGTACCTGGGGGTGACATTTTGGCGGCATAACTAAGGCAAATATTGGGATGTAATGCTGCAATTTGGGCCAAAGATTAAGTGGGTGACACTAATAAATAGGGAGCAGCTTTGGGACTTACATCTAGGCTTAAGTCTCCTGTAGGACGTTTCCAGGACTGGAAATGAGCTATACTGGTTGCAGTAACTCACATATGCAGGGGGTCATGTTTCCACCATAACTAAGCCAAATATGGAGATATGATACTGCAATTTGGTGCAAACACTGAGTAAAAATTACTGATGCATATGGAATAGCTTTGAGATCTACAAAATGGGTTAACCCATGTCACATTGCTCTGTAACCTGCAATGCAGTGGTCTAGCTGCATAAGACCCATGTACCTGGGGGAGACATTTTGGCAGCATAACTAAGCCAAATATTGGGATGTAATGCTGCAATTTGGGCCAAACATTAAGGGAGTGACACTAATAAATATAGAACAGCTTTGGGACTTACATCTATAAAGGAAACTGTCCTCACAAGCTTTCACGACTGGAAAGGAGCCCCACTGGTTGCAGTAAAGTAATATATACCGGGGGTCATGTTTCCACCATAACCAAGCCAAATATTGAGCTAGAATGCTGGAATTTGGTCCAGACACTAAGTGAATGACCCCAATAAAAAGGCAATAGCTTTGAGGAGACCTAAAGACTGGGGTAAACCCGTGTCACAGGGCTCTGTAACCAGCAATGAAGGGGTCTGGCTGCGATAAACCAAGTACTTGGGGGTGACATTTTGGCGGCATAACTAAAATCAAATATTGGGATGTAATGCTGCAATTTGGGCCAAAGATTAAGTGGGTGACACTAATAAATAGGGAGCAGCTTTGGGACTTACATCTAGGCTTAAGTCTCCTGTAGGACGTTTCCAGGACTGGAAATGAGCTATACTGGTTGCAGTAACTCACATATGCAGGGGGTCATGTTTCCACCATAACTAAGCCAAATATGGAGATATGATACTGCAATTTGGTGCAAACACTGAGTACAAATTACTGATGCATATGGAATAGCTTTGAGATCTACAAAATGGGTTAACCCATGTCACATTGCTCTGTAACCTGCAATGCAGTGGTCTAGCTGCATAAGACCCATGTACCTGGGGGAGACATTTTGGCAGCATAACTAAGCCAAATATTGGGATGTAATGCTGCAATTTGGGCCAAACATTAAGGGAGTGACACTAATAAATATAGAACAGCTTTGGGACTTACATCTATAAAGGAAACTGTTGTCACAAGCTTTCACGACTGGAAAGGAGCCCCACTGGTTGCAGTAAAGTAATAAATACAGGGGGTCATGTTTTGATCATAACCAAGCCAAATGTTGAGCTAGAATGCTGCAATTTGGTCCAGACACTAAGTGAATGACCCCAATAAATAAGCAATAGCTTTGAGACCTAAAGACTGGGGTAAACCCGTGTCACAGGGCTCTGTAACCAGCAATGAAGGGGTCTGGCTATGATAAACCATGTACCTGGGGGTGACATTTTGGCGGCATAACTAAGGCAAATATTGGGATGTAATGCTGCAATTTGGGCCAAAGATTAAGTGGGTGACACTAATAAATAGGGAGCAGCTTTGGGACTTACATCTAGGCTTAAGTCTCCTGTAGGACGTTTCCAGGACTGGAAATGAGCTATACTGGTTGCAGTAACTCACATATGCAGGGGGTCATGTTTCCACCATAACTAAGCCAAATATGGAGATATGATACTGCAATTTGGTGCAAACACTGAGTAAAAATTACTGATGCATATGGAATAGCTTTGAGATCTACAAAATGGGTTAACCCATGTCACATTGCTCTGTAACCTGCAATGCAGTGGTCTAGCTGCATAAGACCCATGTACCTGGGGGAGACATTTTGGCAGCATAACTAAGCCAAATATTGGGATGTAATGCTGCAATTTGGGCCAAACATTAAGGGAGTGACACTAATAAATATAGAACAGCTTTGGGACTTACATCTATAAAGGAAACTGTTGTCACAAGCTTTCACGACTGGAAAGGAGCCCCACTGGTTGCAGTAAAGTAATAAATACCGGGGGTCATGTTTTGACCACAACCAAGCCAAATGTTGAGCTAGAATGCTGCAATTTGGTCCAGACACTAAGTGAATGACCCCAATAAATAAGCAATAGCTTTGAGACCTAAAGACTGGGGTAAACCCGTGTCACAGGGCTCTGTAACCAGCAATGAAGGGGTCTGGCTACGATAAACCATGTACCTGGGGGTGACATTTTGGCGGCATAACTAAGGCAAATATTGGGATGTAATGCTGCAATTTGGGCCAAACATTAAGGGAGTGACACTAATAAATATAGAACAGCTTTGGGACTTACATCTATAAAGGAATCTGTCCTCACAAGCTTTCACGACTGGAAAGGAGCCCCACTGGTTGCAGTAAAGTAATATATACCGGGGGTCATGTTTCCACCATAACCAAGCCAAATATTGAGCTAGAATGCTGCAATTTGGTCCAGACACTAAGTGAATGACCCCAATAAATAAGCAATAGCTTTGAGACCTAAAGACTGGGGTAAACCCGTGTCACAGGGCTCTGTAACCAGCAATGAAGGGGTCTGGCTGCGATAAACCATGTACCTGGGGGTGACATTTTGGCGGCATAACTAAGGCAAATATTGGGATGTAATGCTGCAATTTGGGCCAAAGATTAAGTGGGTGACACTAATAAATAGGGAGCAGCTTTGGGACTTACATCTAGGCTTAAGTCTCCTGTAGGACGTTTCCAGGACTGGAAATGAGCTATACTGGTTGCAGTAACTCACATATGCAGGGGGTCATGTTTCCACCATAACTAAGCCAAATATGGAGATATGATACTGCAATTTGGTGCAAACACTGAGTAAAAATTACTGATGCATATGGAATAGCTTTGAGATCTACAAAATGGGTTAACCCATGTCACATTGCTCTGTAACCTGCAATGCAGTGGTCTAGCTGCATAAGACCCATGTACCTGGGGGAGACATTTTGGCAGCATAACTAAGCCAAATATTGGGATGTAATGCTGCAATTTGGGCCAAACATTAAGGGAGTGACACTAATAAATATAGAACAGCTTTGGGACTTACATCTATAAAGGAAACTGTCCTCACAAGCTTTCACGACTGGAAAGGAGCCCCACTGGTTGCAGTAAAGTAATATATACCGGGGGTCATGTTTCCACCATAACCAAGCCAAATATTGAGCTAGAATGCTGCAATTTGGTCCAGACACTAAGTGAATGACCCCAATAAATAAGCAATAGCTTTGAGACCTAAAGACTGGGGTAAACCCGTGTCACAGGGCTCTGTAACCAGCAATGAAGGGGTCTGGCTGCGATAAACCATGTACCTGGGGGTGACATTTTGGCGGCATAACTAAGGCAAATATTGGGATGTAATGCTGCAATTTGGGCCAAAGATTAAGTGGGTGACACTAATAAATAGGGAGCAGCTTTGGGACTTACATCTAGGCTTAAGTCTCCTGTAGGACGTTTCCTGGACTGGAAATGAGCTATACTGGTTGCAGTAACTCACATATGCAGGGGGTCATGTTTCCACCATAACTAAGCCAAATATGGAGATATGATACTGCAATTTGGTGCAAACACTGAGTAAAAATTACTGATGCATATGGAATAGCTTTGAGATCTACAAAATGGGTTAACCCATGTCACATTGCTCTGTAACCTGCAATGCAGTGGTCTAGCTGCATAAGACCCATGTACCTGGGGGAGACATTTTGGCAGCATAACTAAGCCAAATATTGGGATGTAATGCTGCAATTTGGGCCAAACATTAAGGGAGTGACACTAATAAATATAGAACAGCTTTGGGACTTACATCTATAAAGGAAACTGTTGTCACAAGCTTTCACGACTGGAAAGGAGCCCCACTGGTTGCAGTAAAGTAATAAATACCGGGGGTCATGTTTTGACCACAACCAAGCCAAATGTTGAGCTAGAATGCTGCAATTTGGTCCAGACACTAAGTGAATGACCCCAATAAATAAGCAATAGCTTTGAGACCTAAAGACTGGGGTAAACCCGTGTCACAGGGCTCTGTAACCAGCAATGAAGGGGTCTGGCTACGATAAACCATGTACCTGGGGGTGACATTTTGGCGGCATAACTAAGGCAAATATTGGGATGTAATGCTGCAATTTGGGCCAAACATTAAGGGAGTGACACTAATAAATATAGAACAGCTTTGGGACTTACATCTATAAAGGAAACTGTCCTCACAAGCTTTCACGACTGGAAAGGAGCCCCACTGGTTGCAGTAAAGTAATATATACCGGGGGTCATGTTTCCACCATAACCAAGCCAAATATTGAGCTAGAATGCTGCAATTTGGTCCAGACACTAAGTGAATGACCCCAATAAATAAGCAATAGCTTTGAGACCTAAAGACTGGGGTAAACCCGTGTCACAGGGCTCTGTAACCAGCAATGAAGGGGTCTGGCTGCGATAAACCATGTACCTGGGGGTGACATTTTGGCGGCATAACTAAGGCAAATATTGGGATGTAATGCTGCAATTTGGGCCAAAGATTAAGTGGGTGACACTAATAAATAGGGAGCAGCTTTGGGACTTACATCTAGGCTTAAGTCTCCTGTAGGACGTTTCCAGGACTGGAAATGAGCTATACTGGTTGCAGTAACTCACATATGCAGGGGGTCATGTTTCCACCATAACTAAGCCAAATATGGAGATATGATACTGCAATTTGGTGCAAACACTGAGTAAAAATTACTGATGCATATGGAATAGCTTTGAGATCTACAAAATGGGTTAACCCATGTCACATTGCTCTGTAACCTGCAATGCAGTGGTCTAGCTGCATAAGACCCATGTACCTGGGGGAGACATTTTGGCAGCATAACTAAGCCAAATATTGGGATGTAATGCTGCAATTTGGGCCAAACATTAAGGGAGTGACACTAATAAATATAGAACAGCTTTGGGACTTACATCTATAAAGGAAACTGTTGTCACAAGCTTTCACGACTGGAAAGGAGCCCCACTGGTTGCAGTAAAGTAATAAATACCGGGGGTCATGTTTTGACCACAACCAAGCCAAATGTTGAGCTAGAATGCTGCAATTTGGTCCAGACACTAAGTGAATGACCCCAATAAATAAGCAATAGCTTTGAGACCTAAAGACTGGGGTAAACCCGTGTCACAGGGCTCTGTAACCAGCAATGAAGGGGTCTGGCTACGATAAACCATGTACCTGGGGGTGACATTTTGGCGGCATAACTAAGGCAAATATTGGGATGTAATGCTGCAATTTGGGCCAAACATTAAGGGAGTGACACTAATAAATATAGAACAGCTTTGGGACTTACATCTATAAAGGAAACTGTCCTCACAAGCTTTCACGACTGGAAAGGAGCCCCACTGGTTGCAGTAAAGTAATATATACCGGGGGTCATGTTTCCACCATAACCAAGCCAAATATTGAGCTAGAATGCTGGAATTTGGTCCAGACACTAAGTGAATGACCCCAATAAAAAGGCAATAGCTTTGAGGAGACCTAAAGACTGGGGTAAACCCGTGTCACAGGGCTCTGTAACCAGCAATGAAGGGGTCCGGCTGCGATAAACCATGTTCCTGGGGCTGACATTTTGGCGGCATAACTAAGGCAAATATTGGGATGTAATGCTGCAATTTGGGCCAAAGATTAAGTGGGTGACACTAATAAATATGGAGCAGCTTTAGGACTTACATCTAGGTTTAAGTCTCCTGTAGGAAGATTCCGGGACTGGAAATGAGCTATACTGGTTGCAGTAATTCACATATGCAGGGTGTCATGTTTCCACCATAACTAAGCCAAATATGGAGATATGATACTGCAATTTGGTGCAAACACTGAGTAAAAATTACTGATGCATATGGAATAGCTTTGAGATCTACAAAATGGGTTAACCCATGTCACATTGCTCTGTAACCTGCAATGCAGTGGTCTAGCTGCATAAGACCCATGTACCTGGGGGGGACATTTTGGCAGCATAACTAATTCCAATTCCAATTCAACTTTTATAGTGCTTAAACTCTGTCGAAGTGACAGACTCTAAGGCGCAACATCATAAGCATAGTTTCAAAAATCATTGTCCTTGTCCATAGCTATGGTCGACATCACGGAGAACGCCATATGAGGTGGAAAATACTAAGGAGGATAAGCTTGGCAGAATAAGTATGCCTTAAGTTTTTTTCTGAAGGGAGCAATGCTAGTGGCAGATCTTACATTATCAGGGAGTTCATTCCATATTTTGGGAGCATCATATGCAAAGCTTAGACCAAACTGCTTTGTGGATTTGTAAATAGATGGTTGGTATTGAGGAACATGTAGAATTATACCATCAGATTGACCCAACCGAGTATTATAGGCACATTGTCTAACTTTGAGAAATGGGCTGAAATATTTTGGACAGTTAGTATGTAGGTATTTATATACCAACAAGGCAGTCTTGAAGATGCAACGGTGCCTTATGGGTAGCCAATGAAGGGCTTTTCTTAGTGGAGTGGTGTGAGAAAGACATGTGGTTCTGCAAACAATTCTGGCCAGACTGTTTTGAATGCATTGTTGTAAGCCAAATATTGGGATGTAATGCTGCAATTTGGGCCAAACATTAAGGGAGTGACACTAATATAAATGTAGAACAGCTTTGGTACTTACATCTATAAAGGAAACTGTTGTCAGAAGCTTTCACGACTGGAAAGGAGCCCCACTGGTTGCAGTAAAGTAATAAATACCGGGGGTCATGTTTCCACCATAACCAAGCCAAATGTTGAGCTAGAATGCTGCAATTTGGTCCAGACACTAAGTGAATGACCCCAATAAATAAGCAATAGCTTTGAGACCTAAAGACTGGGGTAAACCCGTGTCACAGGGCTCTGTAACCAGCAATGAAGGGGTCTGGCTGCGATAAACCATGTACCTGGGTGTTACATATATTGGACACTATATTAGTACATTGTATATTATATATATTAGGCACTATATTAGTGCATTGTTTAATTTAAGCTTTATGTTTATACATTGTCATAAAAGATAATTGTGTTTTTGGTTCTTTTTGTGTGTTGACATTTAAAGTAAGGGAGTTATTGATTTTTGTGTTTTAGTGTTCATTGATCTGTTCATAGACTGGGGGAAATCCCCCCCCTCAGTGGTTATGTTAGATTTGGGGAAACCCAATTGCCAGTAGTTTCTAGAACTTCCTCCTTTGGCCTAGATGGCTCAAGCCTTTTTGAGTTGGTTCTGTACAATTCCAGAGAAATCTGTGAATGTATATAAGGAATGTACATCTGACCACAAGTGAACTTTGTATTCGCTTGCTATAAGGAGAGCTATTGTGTTTTATAATATATATGCTTATATCACTGTGAACTTTTACTGGAGTGAACTGGATACATCATCTGGACAGATTTGTTGTACTTTGGATATTTTAGATATTGTACATTCATATAACAGAGAGTGAATTTACTGCATTTTGGACATTGTCCACATCTTGGAGCAGACAGTACAGTTGTGTTAACTCTCTAAATATCTCCAGACAGACATTCTGTGTGACTGGATATATAAAGAATAGCAGGACAAGAACCTTTTGTGTTGTTGAGTGTGAGACAGGTCACAAGATATAGATATCCGTGTGTGAGTGAACATTGGACAGATCGCAGGACAGACCATAGGACATTGGATAGACTGCAGAATATACTACAGGACGGATTACGGAACAGATTGCTGGATACGGCGGATAAACTTAACTCATAATCTCTGTGGTCAGGTCAGCTAGATCTTATTATTGTATTAGTGTGTTTAGTTAAGAGCATACCAGTTGTAATCATTATTGTTGACTATTAAATAAATTTGTTAAGTTTAACTTTTTGCTTTTTCTGTTACAACTTAAAGACAACCGGTAATTGCTACCGCGCTTGCCCGTGACCGTAACAGGAAAATTGGGGGCTCGTCCGGGATTCAACCATTTGATTACAACCATTTGATCAACCGTTCAATTAACATTTTGAAAATCCATTTGATTTAGTAATTGGTTGCAGTCAACAGTGCTCAAAATGGCTAGTGCTAAAGAGTTTGTACAGTCATCATCTATAGAAGTTCTAGAAACTTTTAAAAAAGATATGTTAATGCAGATAGCACAAGAGTTACAGTTAGAGGTGAAAAGGTCAACACGTAAACATGAACTTAAAAGGCTTATTGTTGAACAGTTAGTTGATGAAGATGTTTTACCTGATAGTTGTTTAGAAGTGTATAAGCCTCTACCAATGGAACCTTCTGGGCAATATGAGATCAGGCGATTAGAAATTGAAAGAGAGTTAAGACTTAAAGAGCTTGAAACTCAAGCTCAACAACGAAAAGAAGAGCTTGAAGCTCAACAACGAAAAGAAGAGCTTGAAGCTCAACAACGAAAAGAAGAGCTTGAAGCTCAACAACGAAAAGAAGAGCTTGAAGCTCAACAACGAAAAGAAGAGCTTGAGGCTCAACAGCGAAAAGAAGAGCTTGAAGCTCAACAACGAAAAGAAGAGCTTGAAGCTCAAAAGGAAGAGCGTGCACTTAAACATGAAAGAGAAATGAGAGCTTTAGAACTCAATGCTCGCAGAATTGCCCATGAAGAGTCCATTGCTACCAAATTTGATTTGGGTAAAAATGTGCGACTGGTACCACCTTTTAATGAGTCAGAGGTCGATAAGTACTTTCAACACTTTGAAAGAGTAGCTCAAAATTTGAAATGGCCTATAGACCAGTGGCCTTTATTGCTGCAAAGTGTTTTGAGGGGAAAGGCCCAGGAGGCATATACGGCTTTGCCAATTTCTGAATGTGTGGACTATAACTCTGTCAAAAATGCTATTTTGAAAGCATATGAGTTGGTACCAGAAGCATATCGTCAAAAATTCAGAAACTATCGTAAACAAGAAAGTCAAACTCATGTTGAATTTGCCCATGAGAAAGAAGTGTACTTTGACAGATGGTGTAATTCTAGGGAAGTAGGTACAGACTTTGAGAAACTTAGGCAAGTTATTTTGATTGAAGAGTTCAAAAGGTGTGTTTGTGATGACATTAAAACCTATCTAGATGAACAGAAAGTTGAAAATTTGGCAAAAGCAGCAGCTTATGCTGATGATTATGCGCTAACTCACAAGTCCACTTTCAACAAGAATAAGTCCTTTGGTCCTGCTAAAAAGTCTTATCCAGAAATAGGAAAGAAATCTGAAAATGTAGCTCCAGAAAAGAGTTCAGATAAGGGTCAAACTTCAAATCAGACTATGAGTAAGGATAGGAAGCCCAGATCCTTTGCTCCTGTGTGCCATTATTGTAAGAAACCTGGGCATGTTATGTCTGACTGTTGGCTCTTAAAGAAGAGAAGAGAAAAGGAGGCAACGCCCAATGCCTTTGTGTCTAGCAAGTCTAACTGGCGTTCAAATCCCAATAGAGCAGAGTCTAGTATTGGTTTAGACAAGTCTGAGATTATTAGGGAAGAGTTCAAACCTTTCGTGTCTGAGGGTTTTGTATCCTTGGAAAGTAGTTCCAGTCAGGTCCCCATTAAGATATTAAGAGACACTGGAGCTACTCAGTCCTTACTTTTAGAAGGTGTATTGCCATTGAGTGTAAGCACATCTACTGGTGAGAGTGTCATTGCTCAAGGTATTGAAGGAGGCTGTGTGAACGTTCCCTTGCATAAGGTCAACTTAGTATCAGACTTAGTTACTGGTTCTGTTGTTGTGGGTACCAGGCCCACTTTACCCATTAAAGGGGTATCTTTGTTGTTGGGAAATGATCTTGCAGGTGGAAGGGTAGTTGCTGATCCTAAGGTTACTTCTAAGCCGATCACTTTGGTTAGCACTGAGAAATTAGAAGAGGTTATTCCTGGTATTTTTCCCTCCTGTGCTGTGACTCGAGCTATGGCCAAAAAGGCCCAAGAAGAACCAAAAGATTGTAAACAATCTACAGATGTCTTAGTTGATTTGTCTGATACATTCTTAAACAACTATGACCATGATGTGCAGAATTCTAGTGATACAAATCCCAAGGCCAGGGTAGATCCTGAAAAAACAAGACTCAATTGACTGTCAAGATGTATCGCTTTCAAAATCAAAATTGATTTCAGAGCAGGAAAATGACCCTGAATTAGCTCCTTTATTCAAGTTGGTCTTGCCACCAGTAGAGCTAGATAAGGTCCCTGTAGGCTATTATGTCAGAAATGGTGTACTTATGCGAAAGTGGAGGCCACCAAATGTCCCTGCATCTGAAGAATGGTCAGTAGTACACCAGATTGTTGTGCCAAAAGTGTACGAAAGTGAGATATTAAAATTGGCTCATGAATCTCCAATGGGTGGCCATTAGGCATCAACAAAACTTACAACAAGATAACCAAACATTTCTATTGGCCTCAAATTCGGCACTGTGTGGCAGAATTTTGCAAAACTTGTCACACTTGTCAAACGGTAGGGAAGCCAAACCAAAAAATTCCTGTAGCTCCTCTCAAACCCATTCCAGCATTTGAGGAACCATTTAGCAAAGTGATAATTGACTGTGTAGGTCCCTTACCAAAAACTAAATCCAGAAACCAATATCTTTTGACCATTATGTGCGCCTCAACCAGATTTCCCAAAGCCATACCATTGACCAACATAACAGCTCCCAAAATCTCAAAAGCTCTGGTTAATTTCTTTACTCTAGTTGGCTTACCAAAAGAGATCCAGTCAGATCTAGGGTCATACCCAGTAGCAAGGAGAGTAGAAACTCTCCAAAAGACCATTAAAAACTGTGATAACAGACATTCAAACCAAATGTGGGAAATAACTATGGTAAAGCCATACTTCGAAAGAGGTATAACATAGCTTATGATGGCTATTAATAGAAACACTGTTAAAGATAGGAATTCAGTGTATAAACAGGACTTTGAAAAAGTAACATATGGCGTCCGCATGGATACGCCCTGTCCAGAAGCTGTATTTAAAGTGTAATTTATATACCTGTAATTAGTAAGTTTATAAAGGTTATAAATGGTACAAATTTTACTTTTGTATTTAGACAAAAATGTTTTGTAAAATGTTATTACCTGTGTTTGTATACATCATGAAAATCTCTTGTAAAATTTTGTAATCCCTTGGTTTCCAAAATTTTTCTTTAAGGGGGGAGGTGTTACATATATTGGACACTATATTAGTACATTGTATATTACATATATTAGGCACTATATTAGTGCATTGTTTAATTTAAGCTTTATGTTTATACATTGTCATAAAAGATAATTGTGTTGTTGGTTCTTTTTGTGTGTTGACATTTAAAGTAAGGGAGTTATTGATTTTTGTGTTTTAGTGTTTATTGATCTGTTCACAGACTGAGGGAAATCCCCCCTCTCAGTGGTTATGTTAGATTTGGGGAAACCCAATTGCCAGTAGTTTCTAGAACTTCCTCCTTTGGCCTAGATGGCTCAAGCCTTTTTGAGTTGGTTCTGTGCAATTCCAGAGAAATCTGTGAATGTATATAAGGAATGTACATCTGACCACAAGTGAACTTTGTATTCGCTTGCTATAAGGAGAGCTATTGTGTTTTGGAGAATAATATATGCTTATATCACTGTGAACTTTTACTGGAGATACATCATCTGGACAGATTTGTTGTACTTTGGATATTTTGGATATTGTACATTCATATAACAGAGAGTGAATTTACTGCATTTTGGACATTGTCCACATCTTGGAGCAGACAGTACAGTTGTGTTAACTCTCTAAATATCTCCAGACAGACATTCTGTGTGACTGGATATATAAAGAATAGCAGGACAAGAACCTTTTGTGTTGTTGAGTGTGCGACAGGTCACAAGATATAGATATCCGTGTGTGAGTGAACATTGGACAGATCACAGGACAGACCATAGGACATTGGATAGACTGCAGAATATACTACAGGACGGATTACGGAACAGATTGCTGGATACGGCGGATAAACTTAACTCATAATCTCTGTGGTCAGGTCAGCTAGATCTTATTATTGTATTAGTGTGTTTAGTTAAGAGCATACCAGTTGATTGTAATCATTATTGTTGACTATTAAATAAATTTGTTAAGTTTAACTTTTTGCTTTTTCTGTTACAACTTAAAGACAACCGGTAATTGCTACCGCGCTTGCCTGTGACCGTAACACTGGGGGTGACATTTTGGCGGCATAACTAAGGCAAATATTGGGATGTAATGCTAAATGTAATCTCTAAATATCTCCAGACAGACATTCTGTGTGACTGGATATATAAAGAATAGCAGGACAAGAACCTTTTGTGTTGTTGAGTGTGCGACAGGTCACAAGATATAGATATCCGTGTGTGAGTGAACATTGGACAGATCACAGGACAGACCATAGGACATTGGATAGACTGCAGAATATACTACAGGACGGATTACGGAACAGATTGCTGGATACGGCGGATAAACTTAACTCATAATCTCTGTGGTCAGGTCAGCTAGATCTTATTATTGTATTAGTGTGTTTAGTTAAGAGCATACCAGTTGATTGTAATCATTATTGTTGACTATTAAATAAATTTGTTAAGTTTAACTTTTTGCTTTTTCTGTTACAACTTAAAGACAACCGGTAATTGCTACCGCGCTTGCCTGTGACCGTAACACTGGGGGTGACATTTTGGCGGCATAACTAAGGCAAATATTGGGATGTAATGCTGCAATTTGGGCCAAAGATTAAGTGGGTGACACTAATAAATAGGGAGCAGCTTTGGGACTTACATCTAGTCTTAAGTCTCCTGTAGGACGTTTCCAGTAGGAACATTTTGAATGAATAAAGTCAAACTTTGAGGGTGTGCATGGTCAAATATCTTGGTGACCTCATGAAGGACAACACTGATTTTTCCTGGTCCAGTGCCAAGGCGGCCCATGCGTGCTGTTATATGACATGGAAAGGGGCATCCTCCAGTGGGGGGATACTGCTCACACATGCTCAAAAGCACTCAAACTTGAATCAAAATTGGATCAAATTTTCTGATGATGAAAAACCATGGTTTTGCAAGCAATACCAAACAATTTTTGTCATTTAACGGGGATCATGAAAGCTTTGGCAGGATCCAAAATCACACATGTGCAAAATGCTTGATTTCGGGCAAAATATTAAGTCACCCTGAATGTGAATGTAGGTCTCTTAAAAATCCAAACCAAAAAATGGACAGGGTGCTGCTCAGAATGTAAAAAGTTCAGTACTCTGAGCAGCAGTGACAGTAATGGTAATAGTGTACAGCAGGTACATATAGGTAAGGTTAATGCAGTCCAAAGTAGTGAAGATGATGGTTACAAGTGTTTCAATGATATTTGTAACATCAACTTACCCCACTAGATATTTTTACAATTCTAAATATAATGTTTATTTACTTATTTATTTAGTTAGGGTTTTATGTTGCTTGATGTGGAACATAAATGTTATTTACGAGTAATCAATCCCAATTCTTTGTAATTGTCACACCCTCCATATTTTATGATATTTTATGTTATAACTTTTGTTTTAGTCAGGTACTGGTAGCTCATGCTATTCTGCTCGACCTGAACTGGGTGAATTTCCTAGATTATTATTTCACCACGAATATGAAGCAAGGAATAACATCACAAGTAAGTTTTTATCCTTAATTCGCTCATATTGTAGAATACTTTTATTGTATCCACCGGATACCTATAGGAAATCATAGGCTGGGAATCTTTTGGTGTGGTCGGATTTGACCTTTGACCCCTCCTTCAAGGTCAAACGAGGACAGCCAAACTTAAAAGTGCTTATAACTCGCTTATTATTGGTCCTAGAGCTTTGGGATGGTAACCAACCTTTAGGTAAGCATGGGCTGGGAATCTTTTTGTGTGGTCGGATTGGACCTTGGACCCCTCCTTCAAGGTCAAATGAGGATAGAACTTAAAAGTGCTTATAACCCACTTATTATTGGTCCTAGAGGTTTGGGATGGTAAATCAACCTATAGGAAATCATGCGCTAGGAGTCTTTTGATGTGGTCAGATTTGACCTTGAACATCTCCTTCAAGGTCAAACGAGCGTAGCCAATCTTAATACTGCTTATAACGCTCTTATTATTGGTCCTAGAGATTTGGGATGGTAAACCCACCTATAGGTAATCATGGGCTGGGGATCTTTTTTGTGGTCGGATTTGACCTTGGACCCCTCCTTCAAGGTCAAATGAGGATAGCCAAACGTAAAAGTGCTTATAACTCGCTTATTAATGGGCCTAGAGATTTGGGATGGTAAACCAATTTATATGAAACCATGGGCTGGGAATCATTTGGTCTGGTCGGATTTGACCTTGGACCCCTCCTTCAAGGTCAAATGGGGATAGCCAAACATAAAAGTGCTTATAACTTGCTTGTTATTGGTCCTAGAGTTTTGGGATGGTAAACCAACCTATATTAAATCATGGGCTGGGAATCTTTTGGTGTGGTCTGATTTGACCTTGGACCCCTCCTTCAAACTCAAATGAGGATAGA
This sequence comes from Sabellastarte sp. h YS-2021, assembly GCA_964017235.1. Classification (NCBI taxonomy): domain Eukaryota; kingdom Metazoa; phylum Annelida; class Polychaeta; order Sabellida; family Sabellidae; genus Sabellastarte; species Sabellastarte sp. h YS-2021. The sequence continues at coordinate 73,550,012 of OZ024938.1, read as the reverse complement.
ACTTAAAAGTGCTTATAACTCACTTATTATTGGTCCTAGAGGTTTGGGATGGTAAACCAACCTATATGAAATCATGGTCTGGGAATCTTTTGGTGTGGTCGGATTTGACCTTGGACCCCTCCTTCAAGGTCAAATGAGGATAGAGCTTAAAAGTGCTTATAACTCACTTATTATTGGTCCTAGAGGTTTGGAATGGTAAACCAACCTATTGAAAATCATGGGCTAGGAATCTTTTGGTGTGATGGGATTTGACCTTGGACCCCTCCTTCAAGGTCAAACGAGCATACCCAAACTTAAAAGTGCTCATAACTCGCTTAATATTGGTTCTAGAGGTTTGCAATGTCAAATCAACCTATAGGAAATCATGGGCTAGGAATCTTTTGATGTGATCAGATTTGACCTTTGGCCCCTCTTATAAGGTCATATGAGCATATCCAAAATTATCATTGCTTATATCTCGCTTATACGTGTTCCTAGAGGGTTGCAGTGTCATACCAACCAAAAGGAAATCATGGGCTAAGAATCTTTTGATATGGTCACATTTTACCTTGAGCTTCTCCTTCAAGGAAGAAGACCTGCTTTTACCTTTTTCCTGCTTTTACCAGTCATGCCTCCACTGTTGAAAAGATTTCCTTTTATGTGCAATAAGTTTAAATATTTTTACCTAGACTTTTCAAGTTTAGTATGCGAGTATTTTCAAGTTCTCATATCCTCTTGTGTCTTCAGTCCTCAACTATTAGACTAACAATGTGCTTCTAAAAGTGAATATCGCATTTTTTCACATTTTGACCTGGTTCTCCCATTCAAGACAAGTCAACCTATGAATGATATATATTAAAAACTTGTATGTATCCTCAGTAAACGTGCAAATATCGACCTTGTTCTTCAAGATCTTGTGTGTCATCCATTAGAAATGTTGAAACTTCATATATTTCATCTTAGCTAATTGCCAAATACAATTTGTCTTGTAACCAAATAACCCTCAGTTTAAAAACAAGTCACTGTTTTTCACCTATATTTATCTTTGTACAGGAGTATACATATTTCTAGATAAAATGTAAAAGATTTGATAGATTCTTGAATATATGGAATTTTAATTTTTAGGGAAAACTTCACACCTTGAGGAGCTTGTTCATTGTTCTGCCAATGCTGCTGAAATGATATATTTGTTTGAAAAGCAGCTTTTTGAGGATGGTACCCTATCCAAGTCAAAGCCATGCCTTCCTGCCTTGGAAAAATCTCTGTTTGATCTGGCCTCTAAAGTTGAAGTTGCTGAAGGAGTTTTTTATTGTCTCAGCCTCAAATACAAAGGTAACTTCAAGACCAAAAATTACCCTAGAAATTAACTTATTCACTTTTGTAAACTCTGGGGCAATATTACTTAAATTACTTTATTTAGTTTTTGATCCAAATTTCTTTGGAATGATATATTTTGTTTTATATTTTATAAGTTTTTTTTTAATTTCAAAAAAAGCAATTAATAATTTTTATTACTTTAAATGCTATGTCATGTTTGTACTTAGGTGATATTTTAGTGCGTTATATAGAGAGTGGGTGCTACAGAGGCTTCATGGGACATTCTGCAGCCAAAGTGCTAAAAGAAGAATTACATGTAGACAACTTGAATCTGTTGAATGTCTATACTGAAGCACATATCAGAACCAGGCAAACCAATGGTTAGTTACATCTAAATTTGTCTCCTTTCAATTCACTTTATTGTGTATTGTGGCATGAATCTTGTACATTAACTTTATATAGCCAAAATAGGGCCTATATTCAGGGACACAATATGTCTATTTAAAATATATGTGTCCTTGGTAAACCCCAAGACATTTCAACAATGAATTAAAAGTTGAATCGTGGTTACATGCGTCCACATTTTAGCCTTGTTTTGTCATATATTAATCTGTAACATCCATAAATATTGATACCTTGTACTGTGAGTTTCTTTATTTATCTGAACTGTGACCAGTCTTCAAGCTGAAAAGGGTCTTAACCAGCGTGTCATTAATTCAACATATATCCCTGTATATTTGGTATGAGGCCCAAAAAATACAGGAAATTGTTTTGTGACTGCTGGATAACACACTACACTCATAGAAGATGTGGGTTGTTTTGTGACTGCTGGATAACACACTACACTCATAGAAGATGTGGGTTCCTACCCAGGTTCACGCAATACATACTGGCTTTAATTACTACAATTACTACTACGTCAGGATAGTTTGTGGGTGATATTGTGCTTAGTATAAAATACAATATAAGAAATACAATAATTTTGGGGTATAAGAAATACAATAATTTTATTTATCCAAAAATATCTGTATTTCACTTGTTTGATAATACTTCAGTACTTGTCCATGCTGTGCTATTTATCTCTGCATATCATGCTAACAGATCACAATTACATTGAGTTCTATCTTGTATTGTAAATTCATTACTTAAAATTAGGGAAATCTTGTTCCGGAAGATGTGTTTTTCTTCACAGAAGGAAAGGATGACATGAATCAGGCACACCTCAGAAATGTGGTGAAAAATAGGCACTCTGTAAAGAACCAGTTGGCTTTGCTGAAAGAATCCTTTCTGACAGGCCAGAAAGAAGTCACCCTTCTTAGCCTTACTGTTCACTGCATGAGGAAAAATCCCAGTCCATCCTCAAAAATTCATAGGTTGGTATTTTTGGTTATTCTATCCTTGTAGCACAATTAATTTATTATTATTGTGTCTAATATTCGATAAATTGTCTTGTGTTCCAAGTTATTCAGTATAAATTTTATTTTTATTTTATTTGCCCTTTATTGACTACTTGTTTTATGCAGATTTAATGTATATATACTGGTGTATCATAAAAGCAGTCAGTTTATTCATTTTGTACAATGGCAACTCTATGATTCATTTGACCAATATTCATACATTCATGTACTGTCCAAAAGCCCAACATTCTTCAGCTTATAAGGTATTGCAAGATGCAACTTGTGCAAGTCTACCTGTACATTTGATTTTTATCTGAAATATCAATTTGTACAAAACAGTACCACTGCCTTAATGCTTACCTTCTAAAGGGTATTAAGGGAAAGTGTAATTTGTGTAACCAAGAAACAAGGCTGTGAGCCAAAGAACCAATTATAATGGATATAAAAGGTCTTTTCAGTATAACAACCCAGGTACGCTTTGAATGTATGGGTAAAGGTTGAAATAGACACTTGTAACAGACTCACAGGACATGATTTCTTATTTGATTCCACATGCTGAAGACCTAGAACCAATAATAAGGGAAATGTAACAATTTTGTACTGTGAATATGACCCTACTTTATCTTAAAGCAAGGGTCAAAGGCCAAATGCAACAATTGCAAAAACTTTGGAGCCCATGGTTTGATGTAGCTTGTTTTTTTACATTTTAAAGATGTGGAACCAATAATAATGAAAGTGTAAAGCCTTTTATTATGGTGATCCACACTTGACCTTGAAGCATGGGTCAAAAGTGAAATTCAAGCCCTTTCAAAAGATTAACATTCCATGACTTCTTATGAGTTATTTTACATATGATCGATCTCAGATTGCCCCATTTTACCATAAAGATATAATTTGATGGCAATTTTGTTTTCAGAATAAAGTAAGAATTACTCTCAGAGAAATGTTACTAGATCATAGACATGTTTTACAAATATGTTGAAGCTGATTTAAATATTTTAACTTGCAGAAGTTGTCATTGATTTTCAAACAATCAGCTGTGGTGGCCAGGCATTTTATTTTCAAAAGTAAAACCGAAATTTATGGCCGACCTATTTTTATAGCAATAAACATTCTGTGCAAGTCTGGAAAAGATATCTTCATTACTGAATAAGATTAAACATTTTTTATAAAACCATAATGAGTGTACACACTCACTTACTGAAGCCATTTGATAATCTCCTTACCCCAGGATTCAGATGACTAGATTTAACATTTATATATATAGTACAATAGTTTTTATTTCTCTTTTTCAGATATGTGAATCTGTACCCAGAAGGCTGTGACCGTGTACAGAAATGGGAGGAGGCACTGAAAAATTACATTGCCGTGGCACCCAATCACAGTCCACTGACAGAGCAAGATCTCCTTGAGATCCGATCTTGTCCATACATGTCTCTTGAAGATCAGTTCAAAGTCATTAGTTTGCTGTCAAACAATCCATTTGCCACATATCCCAAATACGATGGCACAATGTCTTGTAGTAATACAAATCCTTCTTTTTTTCAGCACTTGTTGTATCCCCCAGGTGACAATTTAGACATTGATGACCCTAAGCCAACATTCCATCCCACATCTCTGAGAAACAGACTGCTGTATTTTGATATTCATAAGAATGTGAACTATGTTAGACTTATTTGTAGGCATATTGTTAGTCGAATTTGGCCAGAAACTGTGGTTACTGATCAACCTTCTGATTCAGGTTTGTCAGCCGATGAGGAAACATCCACTGGTATTATGCCTGCCAAAAAAAGAAGATGTTGTCCAAGAGTCATCAAGGATTTGCCGCAGATGACTGACAGTTCGTCCAAAAATTTGGCATTGGAACGTTCCCTATATGTGAATTTTAGGGAACAGTTGCTGACTAGTGGACATATATCTGTAAGATCTTTCTTTCAGAATGGAGGTGTCATTCTAATGAATGACTACAATGATGACAATGGCTATTTTATGCCCTCTTCATATGCACATGTTGCTTATTTCATTGTTAATGATGATGTATTGTTTGACTGCTCATGTTCCAGTTCTGTTATCAGCCAGCAATGCGGACACTAAGAGGAAAATCACATTTCTTCATCATGTATGCATTGTCGTTTTGCAAATGAAAATTTGTTGAACATTTGCAAGAAACCAACATCCATTCAAGACATGACGGGCACTACAAATCTTGAGAGAAAGCTGTTAGAAAGCCACAGTCATATGAATCTTGGGGTTGTAATTCTTTCAGATAGTCCAACTGGTGCAGTGAAAATGTCTGTCCATGGCCAGGACGGTTTATGTTCCTTTGTCCACCTATCTCTTTGTAGGAAATATGTTTCATGCCAACAGGGATCTTGTCAAGCAAGTATGAGGAACAAAAAGAAGACCATAACATTACTAAATCTTGAAAGTCACAATAAAATTTGTCAGCATTTGCAGACCCTCCATTGTAACAGAGAAACCTGGTCATTCCTTGTCCCTCCTGTAGAACTGGAACAGACTCCTGATTTGTCTTCAGAACACCATAATGTAGAAGATGATAACAATATCAATGTCAAGGTAATATTTAGGTCTTTTTCTGGTCCAGTGTATAATTCATATTTACTTTTCATTTGGAAATGTTGCTATTTGATAATGGAAATGCCAACTGATGCAGTTTTTTATAGACTCCTATAAAAATTCATATATTGTCTTAATTTTTTCATAATGCATTGATTTTTATATTGACCATTGCAGGTTGAAGGACATTTCAATACCAGCTCCAATTTATGGCAATTTGGTGGATTGAGTACACATGAGCCACTTGATGAAATGAATTCAGAACTTGTTCCGTATGTTAATTAAGCATCCCTTGAAAAGGGGACGCTTATTGGTTTCACCCCTGGTTTTCAGTCAGCCGCTGCCGCTGCACTATTGTCTCCCTTGAATATCTCCCTTGATATTAGGCCTATCCAAATGATATTTGGCAGTGTTCTTCTATAGGCATGGGAAAAATTTTTGACAGGCATAAATTTGACCTTTGACCTTTATCAAGGTCACATTATCCAAAATAAAAAAAAAATTTACTTCCTTTTCACTAGATTTCCTCAGAAAGTACTGGGTGTGGGTCAACCAAATTTGGCATGCACATTCCTGAGGAAAGAATCTAGGCGCCAGTCGATATTGGGATCAATCGGGCCATAATTGCCGATTGACGGGCGATTGATTATAAGTTTATAAAAATTTTGCTAAGATTAAGCCTTGAACTCGCTTATTATTGGTCCTAGAGGTTTGGGATGGTATACCAACATATAGGAAATCATGTGCTGGGAATCTTCTGGTGTGGTCGGATTTGACCTTGGGCCTCTTCTTCAAGGTCAAACGAGGATAGCCAAACATAAAAGTGCTTATAACTCGCTTATTATTGTTCCTAGAGGTTTGGGATGGTAAACCAACATGTAGGAAATCATGGGCTGGGAATCTTTTGGTGTGGTCAGATTTGACCTTGGGCCTCTTCTTCAAGGTCAAACGAGCATAGCCAAACATAAAAGTGCTTATAACTCGCTTATTATTGGTCCTAGAGGTTTGGCATGGTAAACCAACATGTAGGAAATCATGGACTGGGAATCTTTTGGTGTGGTCGGATTTGACCTTGGGCTTTTCCTTCAATGTCAGACGAGCATAGCCAAACTTAAAAGTGCTTATAACTCGCTTATTACTGGTCCTAGAGGCTTTGGATGGTAAACCAACATGTAAGAAATCATGGGCCGGGAATTTTCTGGTGTGGTCGGATTTGACCTTGGGTCTCTCCTTCAAGGTCAAACGAGCATAGTCAAACTTAAAAGTGCTTATAACTCGCTTATTATTGGTCCTAGAGGTTTGGGATGGTAAACCAACATGTAGGAAATCATGGGCTGGGAATCTTCTGGTGTGGTCGCATTTGACCTTGGGCCCCTCTTTCAAGGTCATAGGAGCATAATCAAACTTAAAAGTGCTTATAACTCACTTATTATTGGTCCTAGAGGTTTGGGATGGTATACCAACATATAGGAAATCATGTGCTGGTAATCTTCTGGTGTGGTCAGATTTGACCTTGGGCTCCTCGTTCCTCGTTCAACACATAACATTGAATGAAAACTTGAAATAGTGGACAGAAACCATCAATCTAAAGAAATTATAATCTTAAATCCCACATCTTTGTACATTTGCAGACTTTATTGTGATTTTGTTCAGCAGAACTGTGTTGACAAATAAGGTATAGCACTTTATAACCTCCATCTTGCTGGTCAAACATATAAATGAAGGAAAACTTAAAATATTGGAAACAAATGGAAATTTGTAAAATTTGTTACTTTTTATCTTGTATTTCTGTGCAATTTGTGACTTTTATTGCTATTTCGTTGAGTTGAAATGTTGATGTTTTCGTGTCATGAGTTTCACTTCCAGCCTATGGTCTGATAGATTGGGAATCTAGTAAAACACAGAGTCCCAGAATTGTAATGGTTTTGCATTGGTGACCTCCCAGTACACACATTTTTGACAGTGGCCCATACCTACTCTCATCCACGGTGTACTCAGAAAAAGTAACCAGGAACTTGATACTAAATAGGTATATAAATTGGCCAATATAGGCTTGCACTGTCATGGTGACCTTGATTCAACCTTTGACCTTGCTCTGTGACCTTGACCTTTAACACCTTGTAAAGGTCATATCTTAGAAATCATATGGTGTACAAACTTGATACTTGGTGGAGACATTGAATTGATGGTACATGTGTGCAGCGTCATGGTGTGACCTTCATTTGAACTTGGTGTGACATATTAACATGGCTCTTTTGATAACTGCATTAGTTGGAACTTAACTTTACCTTGTCTCCCAATTGAAAAGATTCAGTCTGAGATATTTTTTTTTAACTTGGTGAATTTTATTAAACCTTGTGTTTGAGTTTTTCTGTTGTATATTTAGACATGCTTACAAGAGAGCAACAGTTATGGGTCCAGTCTTACAAAGAGATGAGGCCCATTATTTGGTTGGTCCGTCATTGAAGCCAGCTATTCCTGAAAATTGCCATTGTGGGGTGAGTTCATGTATTATTACATTGAATACAGTTGTGAAACAGTAATTTAAATGGAAACAGTTCTGTGCGAATTATATTTTTATGTGTGTGACACCTTGTGCCAGGCTATATCTTAGAAACCGTAAGGTGTAGGAACTTGATACCTGGTAGGGACATTGGTTAGAAGGTGTAGGTGTGCAATTTCATGGTCTAACATTGATTTGGACTTTGACTTGCCGTAGTGACCTTGACCTATAAAATATCATTGCACCTTTGGATCTGTCTATATCTCATGGTGTTAAAAATATTTCCCTAGGCTGTGGGGTACGGGCATCTCTGATGCTATTTTTATATCTTTATGGTTAGATAAATTGCCAAAGTGCTAGTTTGTAACAAGATTAGTATATCATTATTTATTTCTTAAAAACTCAAGTTAAAACTGTGTAAATCGATGTAATCCCCAAATATCGCCCACTGAATTACGACTCTACTTTTGGTCAACTCGTTACAGCATTAATACTTATGTGTACAGATCAGTTGCAAATGTGTCAAACACCAGGTGTTTTTTGGTTAACAGCCTTAGCAACAGATTTTGATTCTGTAAAATTCAGCTAGGTTGAGTTATATAGTTAGGAGAATCACTGAGGTAATAATTGACCGGATAACTATTGCCAAAATAAAAATGACCTGTTTTGAAGCATCCATTATGTTGTCTATTATGCAGGCTGGATATGATGAGGTAGAGGCCAGTTTGACATTGGACTATGAAACGAAATTATTTACAAGATATGTAAGTGCTTCCCAGTCGGAATTTCCAATCTCACTATTACTTTTTAGGCGGGTTGTGTGTAACCAACCCACCTATTAGATTGATGTGTCCGACGTCCGTCTGTCCATCCACATTTTAGTTTCCGCACTCTAACTCGAAAACGGTTTGTCCAATCGAATTCATAGCTAGGTTCCTTTCGAAATTGGTGTAATTCTGTCTATTCATTTGTCTGTTTTTTTGGTGTTTGTCTGTCAAAATTTCTGTTTCCAGACTCTAACTCAAAAATGGTTTGTCCAATCTAATTCAAACTTTTTTTTTTTTTTTTTTCCATCCCTTTATTTTTTTCGAAGCATATACATAAACATGGTTGTTTTACAATATAATGATAAAGTAACATGTTATGTAACAGTGTCAACTAAATGAGTAAGCATCTTTGTAGATTTTGTGCTTAACTATCAATACATTAATCTAAATTTCAGCAAAAATATCACTCCACAATGACCATCTCCTATCAAAAGTGTCAATACCATTATTAATATTAGACAGCATTTCTTGTTCAGTATACTTTGTTTTAATTAACTTTTGCAATTGTGATAGGCTCAAAGTTTTATTGTCTTTTGCACACTTAAAGATATAGAATCTTGTTATGAGTAAAACAAAATTTACAGGCCAAAAAGAATGCTCAATGAAAGCACAGCCCGAAATTTTATCTGTGTCGCTAAAGTTAAATGCTGAACCAGTTTTTGTTTCAATCCAGGTCTGTAGATTCTTCCAGAGGCTATTTACTTTGTTACAGACTACAAATAAATGTGTAATTGTTTCACAATATTGGCCACATAGTCGACAAATATCCGAGTCAGATTGTTTAATTTTATGCAAAAATTCTTGTGTACCAAGAATCCTTCGGATGATTCTATATTGGAACCATATGACACTGTTATCGTAGATTGTGAAAAAGTTGATTTTATAAATCTGTTTCCAAAAATTTATGTCATGGTCTTGATTTAATTTTTGGCACCATTTTTGTTCACAATCTGAGGGATCCCCTGTACAGTCATTGAGAATATGATACAAGTATCTTCCCCCCTTTAAGGGCTTTATATAGATATGCATATGGAAAGGAATGTTTGGTGTATCTGCCAAAAAATCATCTCCATTTATAAACTGCAATATGAATTTTCTTAAAATCATTCTGATTGTAAAATAGTTCAAAAAGTTAACCCTCATATTATATTTCCTATTTATCTCTTGTAGCTATAACATATTGCCTTTTTCATTCAAAACATCTCCTACAAAGTAAAGGCCCCTTTTAAACCTATGTGGGTAAAATATATTTTTTGTGCCTATTTTACTATTGTACCAAATGCACTGATTTACAATATCCTGATTTTTTTTTTCGTATATCATTCAGTTCATCTCAGTATTTAAAAACTGTGTTCCAAAAGGGATTAAGTTTAGAGGCTACAGTTTTTGGCCATTTTGTCCCTAATACATACAATTTATTCACATCTCTAACTGTAGTCTCTAAAACTTTGTACCAAGCTTTTGAAGAATCAGTGCCAAGGCGTTTTAGCCAGCTAAGCTTCAAACTTTTTTCAAAATTGCACACATTTATCATCTTCATACCACCTTTTAAATTTGTCTTACATATATCCTTCCTAGATACCCTATCGGGTTTACCTGCCCATAAAAATTTATACAACATTGTTTCTATATCACGCATGACTATGTTTGAAGTTGGAATACTCATAATACTCAATCTAATTCAAACTTGATAGGGAGATAGATCACCATCATAGCTAGGTTCCTTCCAAAATTGGTGTAATTCCATGTGTTGTTTTGTCTGTCAATCGAATTCAAACTTACCAGGGAGATAGATCACCATTATAGTTAGATTCCTTTTGAAATTGGTGTAATTCTGTCCTCTAGTTTGTCCGTTTATAGCATAGATATAATTATGTAACCTAGATCACAAGTTTTACATTTCTTAGCACGTCAACACATTCACCTTAACTGGGTGACGTAACATTTCTTTCCTTGTTTCTAAATGTAATTACAGCAGTCGCTAACCTTATTGCAGCCTGCACAACCCACCTTTTGGGGCATTTCTGACCCTCTTGTTCATTTGTTTCTCTCATTCATAGTTCGCAAAGAATATTTGTGAATCAGTTATTGAAAAAAATTTCATAATTTTAGGCTTTCTAATAGCTGATGCTTCATCAAAATGTACATATTTTGTGAAATATTTAAGATTTTTTAATATTTGCGTACTTAATAATATCTTGTGAAAGCCATTTCCAGATACAAGGTCTGGCTCATGTACTACGTGTGAATGATTAAGTGTCTCTTGAAAAGGGGACGCTTATTGGTTTCACCCCCGGTTTTCAGTCAGCCGCTGCCGCCGCATTATCGTCTCCCTTGTTATTAGGTCTATCCAAATGATATTTGGCAGTTGTCTTCTATAGGTGTGGGTAAATTTTTTGACAGGCATGAAATTAACCTTTGACCTTTATCAAGGTCACATTATCAAAAATTTCAAAAAAAATTTACCTCCTTTTCACCAGATTTCTTCAGAAAGTACTGGGTGTGGGTCAACCAAATTTGGTATGCACATTCCTGACAGAAGAATCTAGGCGCCAGTTGATATTAGGATCAACCGGGCCATAATTGACTGATTGACGGGAAATTGATTATCAGTTCATAAAAAATTTGCTAAGATTGAGCCTTGAACTCACTTATTATTGGTCCTACAGGTTTGGGATGGTAAACCAACATATATGAAATCATGGGCTGGGTATCTTCTGGTGTAGTCAGATTTGATCTTAGGCCTCTCCTTCAAGGTCAAATGAGGATAGCCAAACTTAAAAGTGCTTATAACTCGCTTATTATTGGTCCTATAGGTTTGGGATGGTAAACCAACATATATGAAATCATGGGCTGGGAATCTTCTAGTGTGGTCAGATTTGACCTTGGGCCTCTCCTTCAAGGTGAAACGAGCATAGCCAAACCTAAACGTGCTTCTACTTTCCAGCTGAAAACACACAGAAACAAAAACAAAAACATCTGATACAAAACCTGTTCACAGGCACTGATTGCTTTTTTCGTTTGAAGGTCACTCTTGTGACCCTAACATGGTCCTTTCCGGAGCAATTTTTCTTCACCAATAGCATGTACCTCTTGACATTGGTCCTTTAGCATTTTATATAAAACTTAAAAGCTGTAGGGACGCTTTGTTTTTGTGTACAAAAACCTTTTGTCTAGTTTTTACTGTACACTAACTGCACCCTTGAGGGCTGTCAGGTATTGTTTTCACCCATGGTGTCCGGATGGACGGGCGGCAGGAAAAAGTTTGTCCAGGCTGTATCTCAGAAACTGTAAGGTTTAGGAAGTTGATACTTGGTAGAGATATTGTTTGGCGATTGTAGGTGTGCAATGTCATGGTGTGATCTATGTATATATTCAAAAATGTTCCAATTTGTGTTTTAGGGAGTTCTGAAGATGAAAGTGTTCAGAGGGGACTGCAAAGCGAAGTCTAATCAGTGCAGAGTGCAATACTCAGGAAAGGAGGATGGAATACACCAGTGGTCAAAAGAAATCTGTGCTGGTGATGAAATAGGCTGGGATTTTGTTGATAGTGTCATTAATTCCAAAATTAGTTTTACAGCTTTTGTTAGACGAATGACCAGATCATATGCAACCATTTATTTACAGAGTCCCTGCTTCATGAGTGTGAGCACATTTGTTTCATGGTTTTTTTCATGGGCTGCTACAATGAAACTTGATTTAGGTTCCACTGTGGACCCCTGGTGTCAACATGCACCTAAATTCCTTGCAAGAGATGGCACACATGTGGGTGTTGCATTGCGACACATTGACACCAATATCCGTATGGAAAAGTGTGACCCTGATTTGCAGGAGACTCCCAGGCACAAGCGATACCAAAGGGTCTTCCTTCCTTACAATGGTGAAAATGATTGCCTTATCCGAAAAAGTAGAACTCACTTAGATTGGATCTGTTCCAATATTTTGTCTTTACAGCAAGAAGAACTATTGAAAGATGAAGAAGAACAAAGAAATGCTGATCTTTTATCTGTCATAACAGACCATCGTGTTTTGACAATTGTTCAGAAAATGTTAGACAGAACATTTGACCAAGATGTTATCCAAAGGTTATCTTACATTTTAAAAAATTTATGCAAGGATGCTCCAGTGATTGCCTTTCTGCCTTGGCGATTTCTTGATGATTTGTCTGCCGCAATGACAGAACTGAGAAATTCACAAAATGTTTTTCAAAATTTGATTGTTTTCAGGAATGTGGCTCCAGAATTTTCAGAACTTCTGAAGCTGTCCTTGCATGCATCATATTTCACAGAAATTGCAGATTTTATTGACTATTTGATCGACTTTGTCAAGGATGTACATTCAGGAGATCGCTCTACAGAACAGGTACCTGTCTCTATAGCAGGTACATACAATCCAGAGAAGGGTATAGCATATTACTTTACACCTCATGGCAACCAAATCAGGAAAGTTCCTACATACAACATCAGAGCTGCAGCAAATTATGATGATATTCCTGAGAGACGGTTGCTCCAAGACTTTTCCATCTGTGTCCAGGGGAGGCTTTTCCTACATGTTTTTGTGGTTTTGTGCTATTCATGGACACTGTTATGGATTTCTTTTAATTCCAGGTTCAGAGGGCAGAAAAGATCCATTCTTTTCATTGTATAAATATCTCTCCGAACCCCCTGATGAGGTGTTTTACGATTTTGGTTGTTCCCTGAGTGAATATTCATTAAATCGTGCCCCAAGTTATTCAAGAAGTATAAGGTTCTGGCATGATATCTTTCATGGTTTCAACCACAAGTGTCCATATGTCTACAGATCCAACAGAATAAGAAGTTTAAATGTTGTAAATTCTGAAATTTGTGAACAGTTTAATTCCTTTATACAATGCATCAAGTATACAGACTCTCATTTGAGCCAATCCCATTTTTGCTTTTTTATGCAGTTTTTCATCAAGATATGGAATGATAGGAAAACAAAGGCATTTCAGAAGCGATTCGAAGTTGCAGCAGCCTGTGCAGTTTGAATACCTTGCATGTCTCCTGTGGTTATGGGTCCAAGCGCAGCTTATGGAAATATATATTTGCTGTGAAAATTGTATTTTTTTATTATTATTTTTGACTGAGGATAGATGACATACTCTTGGTATATGAACTTGTTTAAAACTCATTTTCATTGTGGATTTATACATTTCAAATATGTTTAATAAGTATATTAGTGTATATGTTACAGGCAAACTGCGTAATCAGGCATTTCACAAAATGCCCAAAGATTCCAGGCATTTCATAAAATACCTAAAATTTGAACGTATTTATTGCACAACTTGCCCAATATATTTTAGGCAGATTGTAAAATATGATGTTCCATGTCATGGATAGTTCTTTTATTTTGGGGTGTTTATCCAGCTATTTTTAGAGAAATTACCAGAAACTGTTTAGATCATAATTTTTGGAGGAGTTTATCTTCGGTACCAGATATAACAAGATGGACTCGTATGAAAGAAATAAATAAAACATGTATTTTAAATTTTGCTCTGAATTAGTATAGAGAATTAAACCAAATTCAGGATCATTTCTTTAAAGTGCAATTTTTTTTTAGAAAATGGCTGATATCTTGAAATGGAAATGCCTTATTACACAGTTTGCCTGTAAGTTATATGAAGCATAAAGAGAATCTCCAGCTAGTATCTGTTCACAGCAAGTGTGAATTATGCTGAATTATTTTAATGCGACTTTCATGGAGATGTTCATCTATTCAAAAGTATTGGTTTACAGGTTCTAATTGAAGTGGAGAAGTCATTCTTTACTTTAGCATGTACATTATGTGTGATTCAACATTGAATTACTTTATTGTTATATCAGAGCTTCTATTATCCAGTGGTCAGAGGGGCAAAAATTTTGTGAGATAATAGAAGAGACATGACATACAAAATGATAATTCAATTGGTGCTCATAAAATGGAATATTGAAATTGTTCAAAGTTACATAGTATAGTTTAGTGTCAACTTTAATCTATAGGTCTATGCTTAACTCTTGTTTCCTGCTTCGAAATTTTTGTGGGTGCTGGTTTCTTTTTGGTAATGCTGCTTTCACACTACAGGCGATATGTCCCACGGCAGAGGTTTCACTCTGTAGCAGAACCGCCTCCCAGGTCATCCCATTTTGTCCAGGATTTTCACACTACAGGTGGACGGCCGCTGATGGACACGGTTTTTTACCCATCAATAACACTAGAATGAATGTACTACAAACTTTGGTCACCAAGAAGCAACCTCCATTAACCTTAATTCACCTGTAGCCATTGAATAAGCACATTTCAAAATGACCAGTTGCTTAACTCCCTTATTTTGGCATATTACACCGAAAGATAAACATATCACATCCTTATGACCACGGTGGCACAGTGGTAACACTCTCGCCTCCCATCTCTGAGGCGAGCTCGGGCTCAAGTGGGAAAGCTGGTAGTTGCTTGCCATTGGTCGGCAGTTTACAGTACACAATCGTAGGAAACTCTATGTACTGGTTTCCTCTGCCCTTCCAACTACCCGTCGTGATAGGACCTGTACAGTGTTGAAAGCGATGTAAAACCCCAAATAAACAAAATCAAGGTAATGGACGGTTCACCATTGACTCGCATGGTCATCTACGGATGTCGGACGGTCGTCAAAGACAGGCATGTTTCACCAAACATAGCCTACTGCGGGCGATATCACTTGTAGTGAGAAATGGGTATAAGGGTGCCAGGTGTTTGGTGTGAGCTAATATAATTTTTGTCAACTTTAAACCTGTGTACACCAGCATTTTTTTACGAATAAACAAAATTGGTAGAGAGTTTGTATTATTTATATAATTCCTCTTTTAACCAAAATTAGTCAGAGATATTTGTGGTTACAGCTTCAATTAGTGTTTATAGTATATAGAGTGGACTAGATCTTTATTATTCTGGGTGCAAGTCTTCAAGTTTTATTAAAATGCTTCAGTTTTTTATTATAGTAATACCTTTTACAGTAGTTTTGAGTAAGCAAGAAAACTGACTAAAGCCTTTTTGATTATATTGTGAAAGAGCTTGATTTAGCTGCTATTTAACTTTTCTGATTATTCAACTTATGAAAACACAACTTTCAATTAAACAAACTTCACGATCTTCAGACAGACAGATCTTCTGTTTTATTGCTTTATAAATCTAACATAGTGGAATAGCATACTGTTTTAAGCTCTCTTGCATAATTTAGAGGTGTACTTCCAAATTCTAAATGTGTTCTATTGTATGTGGCTAACTATTGAGAAAGGTAAAATAATTACAGACTAGCCTACTTATCTTGATTTTGGAAATATCAACTTCCTGTTTCACTTGAGGTTACACAGTCCGAACTCATTTAAACTAAAATATATAAGAAACTTAAAGGTTATTTCAATGTAAAATACTAGCATTTGCGCCCATATCGGGGCCATTTACCATTTTACACAACATGTTTTGTTGACATTTAGTCTGGTGGAAAGTGTTCATTTGCAAGAAAAACAAACACATCTAGCATGTGTTACAAAAGGCAATTTACCCAGTAAAGCTGAAAGTAAATGATATGACCATTTCTGAAGATAACAAGCAACACCTGCAATGACAAGCCAACTTGTTTTTTTCCCTCCCCATTTCGTGTAGTTTTGACAAATTTATTTTTTAGTCTCTCAAAGGCTTGAATGGATATTTCGACTTTTGGATAAGTCCAGTTGATTGGAATGGTCCCCAATAATTAGAGATAATGAGGTTAAACTGTAGTGAGAATTGATGAAATATAAATGACATAATTTTTGGGTAACTACAACATTGATCACAAATTTTACCATATCATGTTCCAGAGGGTAATATAGCTTTTATGCTTTCATATACTTTTAATAAATGTCTTGGTTGCCAATCGTTGATTGGCAGAGGACTTTCACTAGCAACAACATAATCAGTATAAACAAACTTTACATCGGTTGCTAGCTCAATGAAATGTAAAGTAGATATAATTGATGTAATAGTTAGAATGTGTTTATTATGAAAATATCAAATGTCAGTGTAATTTGTAATAACATAAACAGTGAAAGACTTACCTCGTATTGTGAAAAAATATTTCCAGTAATTTGGGAGTACACCTTTAAATATGTGTGTGGTGTAAAACTGGCGGTGAAGGATTGGCTGTTGGGGGAGGCTGGAGGCCAAAAAATGTAATACACAATTCATTAAATCTCAATAGAAGATGCATATTGTTCAAATTTATTTGGTGGTAGAAACTGTGTTAGTGTGTGCTTCTAATTTTAACACATAATTTTGACAATAATCTCTTTTTTTCCATATCCGTAAATGGATGTATCCTTTACTGGTGGTGGATTGTCATTTAACCATTTTAACAATAAATGTTATACAAATGTTTTTCTGTCTTTTCAATAGTTACGATTTCTTTAGTTTTTAAACTGTAAAGTTCATGTCGTTTTGGTGGCTGGTGAAACTTTAATAACCAAAGTATTTTGGCATTTAATCATTTATCTATTTGTTTTGAATACATTTCAATACAATTCATGCTCCTGACTTTTGATATTACCACACCTGTTGCTTGGTATGTTGTTCATATTTGAAACATTGCTAACTGATCTCTAAAAATCAGTACTGCTTATAAGTGGGACAGAGAGAGTGGTCTTGGTGATTGTGTAACAAAATGGAGCATTCACATAACAGGTTTTAATTCTGAGCACAGAGATTCAGTAAAACCTTCGCAATCGAGATTTGTATACTCTATCGGCTCACCAGTGAGAGGTCGAAGAAAATAAACAATCTGAAAAATTAATAAAGGTGCAAGGCATTTGGCTAAACAATAATAGTTCTTTCAGCTACAAACGACACAAATATGCAGTAGATTTGGTATTAGTAGAATTGCCATAAGGGAATATTAAGAATAATTGTAATTGTTTTCCCAGTCCCAACAAATATTAGGTCAAAATATAAGGATAACTAAAAGTTTGACTTACAGAACGTGGCAAATACTAAAACTTAATTTTATGTACAAAGTGTTGCATTTCAATGGGAATAACCAGGTATAAGTAGAATCTATAAATCCTGTGTGTACACATGTCCAAATTCAGGAAAGAGGTGACAAAATAGCACCAATATAATTTGAGCACTTATATTTCCTGATGGCATTTTATGAAATTTACCAAAGGGAAAAATCTGTAAAACCGAAAAAGATGCAAGGATGTACCAAAAATGACTAAAAATCCAATATTTTCACCTTTTCGAATTGATATGACCATGATCTTCAAATGTTTAACCATATGTTTTGAATTATCATATACCCCAATAATGCATTTGTTGTGGATTCAGATCCAGTGTACATAATAAAAGTATAAAATAGCATCAGAGATGCCTGTACCCACAGCCTGGGGAAATAGTTTTCAACACCATAATATAGAGAACCTAACCAATGCCCCTACCAAGTGTCAACATTCTTCATCTTACAGAATGCAAGAAATAGCCCGGAAAAGATTTTAAAGCTCATGGTCAATATGACAAGGTCAAAGCTCAAATCAAGATTGCAGCATGGCTTTTCACACATACAACCTCTAAACAAAGTCCCAACCACACATCAACCTCCTACACTTAATGGTTTCACACAGATATTGCATGGACAAAAGCCAATTCAACGTCACATAATCACATTGCACACCTACAAACTCTAACCAATGTCCCTACCAAGTATCAAGTTCCTGTACCTTACATTTTCGGAGATGTAGCCCAAACAAGGTCACTACGACAAGGTCAAAGGTCAAATCAAGGTCATGCCATGATTATGCATACCTACAGATCATAACAAATGTTCCAAGTATCGACTTCCTACACCTCTCAGTTTCCAACATATACCTGACAAGATGTTATAAGTGAAGGTTACTACGGCAAGGTCAAATCAATGTCAAACCATGATGTTGCACACCTACACCCTCTAACCAATGTCCTTGCCAAGTATCAACTTCCTACCCCTTTACCATTTCCAAGATACAGCCCAAACAAGATATTATAGGACAAGGTTACTATGTCAAGGTCAAAGGTTAAATCAAAGTGACAACATGACATTGATGCACTACCACCCCATTAAGTTTTAAATGGATTGGCAGAAGTGTGTCCAGAAACCACGCTTATGGTATGGGTAGTAGCGAGTGTCAAAACAGCACTATTAATAATACTGATTACATGTAAATATCGTGTTTAACAATATTACAAGCAATTAAGTCACATGTACACATATTTTGTCCAGTAATCATTTGGCTGTCTCTTCCATTTCTTGTGAATATCCATTGTGTACTTTCTGTCAACACTGTACCATTCACATTCTTGTCTGAAATTACAAAAAGATTTAATTATGCAGAAATATTTTCATAATAATATTCAGGCTCTTACACACACTTAGAGGCCACAGTGGCAGAGTGGTAACACTCTCTTCTTCCACCTCTGACCCAGTAAACATTACAAACGTTTATAAACATTTGTAAACCCAACTATGAACAGTTTATTTAAGGTTTAAAATGATGGTTTCCTAAACATTTGCCTATAAACGTTTATCAACGTTTAAGCATAAACATTTATAAACACTTATACGTAAACATTTATAAACGTTCAAGTATCCAGCATGATTTAAGGGAGAATGTAAACAAACTTCATTTTATGAATATTTTCCCTGTTTACATTAATTTATCCTTGTACAGTGTATTCTATGATATAATTTAATGATGGCTTCAAACAACAGTGATACAGCAAGATATATTTCAGAAATATTTCTCCAGTTTCTCTCAAAATGGTTGTGCTGATGTCATCATCCAAAGTGAAAGCGAGTTTAAGATATTCTTCACTCTTTATAAACGTTTAAAAAATGTTTATTAAATGTTTATAAACCAAATTAATGTTGCTGCAACATTTATAAACCCATAATATTGAAAAATTGTCAATATTTAGGTTTATATTTGGTGTTAAAAATGTTTATAGGTTTACTAAACGTTTATAAACGTTTGCTACGCTCACTGTGGAGAGCGGGGTTCTGTTCCTGGCACGGCCTCAAGTGGGAAAGCTGGTATTTGCTTGCTGTTGGTCCGCAGTTTACAGTACAGAACCTTGATGAACTGAATGTACTGGTTTCTTCTGCCCATAAGACTACATGTCATGATATGACCTGTACAGTGTTGAAAGCGATGTAAAACCCCAAATAAATAAATAAGTTACACACACTTAAGAAGTAAATGTACAGGCCATACATGGTTTAGGATTTGTTTTGCAAGAATTAAGGTTGATAACATGGCATCCCATGTAAACTGAACTAATAACAATGGTTTGCCCAATAGTTCCCGCAGACTGATAAATAAGCACAAGTTACATCCTCTTTACTTAAGATTTTAAAAAAATGTTGTGTCTGCTGGATCTATCAATCTATAAATGAGCTTGACACTGTGTTGAAATAGCTGTGTATGATTAATATGAGGTCAAACCAAAATCACACCATGATGTTGCAAACTTACAAACCAAAACCAGCTGTCCCTACCAAGTTTCAACATGCCATTCCTTGTGGTTTTTGCAGAATGATGTTAGCTACAAACAAAAAGTTTTCTTGATTTGAAACCATTATGTGTACTCAAACTCCACAAGTTTTGGTCACTTAAAGTAACATTAGAGAAACATCACATTTTTAAAAGCAATATCTTTAACATAGATAAGTCATTTGGTTGATGAATCACAATTTCACAAAGCACAGAAATTAAAAACAAGCAATCAGTGTCCGTCAACATGCTCTGGGTCAGCTGGCTGTGTTTTTTTGAGTATCAGAGTAGAAGTGAAAGAAGAAAAGGAAACAAAAGGTGTGCCCTGCAACTGTATGGAGACATAAAGTACAAAACTTTAAGTTAGTTAAGGCGTGAAAAGATAGTGAATAACATACTTAAAGAAATTACTGTAAATACAATAGTTTTCAAGTTACAAGTGATTTAATCAACAGTGATAACCTCAAAGTAGCTATTATTCAGCTATGCAATGAGCTACAGGTCTGAAATTTTACTATGTTATAGCTGGATTGGAGTTTCCACTGTGACATATATGTTGTGTGCATATCTATGCTTCCTAGTTGGACAACCAACCGAAATTCGCTTCTGAAGTCTAATCGCGAACCATGCATAAAGTGTTATTTTCACAGTTTGGTTTGGGGTACCTCCCTTCTAACAGCTCTGGTGAACAGACAAACAGACATATCTGCATGCATTTTCTGAATTATCATCCTCAACAATCTTTTAAAACTAGACCAAGGACGCACCTGTGGCCAGATGCAAAATGTATCCACTGGCAAAGGCAAAAGTACCTATTACTCAGCTATGTCACAAGCTACAGGTCTGAAATTTTACTATGTTATAGCTGACCCAAAAGTAGGCGAATAACATATTTTAAGGCTGAAACGATAAGCAAATTTTAATAGCCAGGTAGTCGCTTGCATTAATCGTCGACTAACCGATTAATTGTTTCTGACATTTAGCATGTATGAGAAATACCGAAAACATGTGTTCCAGATGGTTCCCGATGTAAACAAACAAAATGGCGGATCGCGAGATGCTGAAAAGCAAAGAATTCACCAGATTATTGGATAATTGGCCAATAATGTAATATTTTGATATTTTACAAATAAAATGCATATAAAATGCTTTGATTTGATACGTTTTAAGGTCTTAACTCGAGATACTCATAGTTTCAACGATCACGTAAATCCACTATATAGTGATATATACAGGAAAACAATTAACCAGTTTCATAATATTGGCGTCGACTAGTGTTTTGACTAGTACGAATAATCGTTTCAGCTCTAACATATTTGCACAAAATTCTCTAAATGCAATAGTTTTCAAGTTACAAGTGATTACACTCATGATGGAAGTTAGTGAAAAGTCCAAAAGTAGCTATTACTCACTTAGCTATTGAGATAGACACCCAAGTTACTCACCATGTTGTAGCTATGGAAAAAGTACCTGAATAACATATATTAAGAAAGTGCTCAAAATGCAATACTTTTCAAGTTATAATTGATTTATTGCATGATTTCATTAATTTTAATGCATTAGTGAGTAATTAGCTACGGGTCTGAAACTTCACCAAGTGAAAGCTCTCGCAAAAGTAGGTGAATGAGTTATTTGAGAAAAATTGGCTATCTGCAATACTTTTAGAGATAATTTGCATTTACTCATTTTGAGTAGGCGAGTAATTAGCTATGGGTCTGAAACTTGACCACATGAAATTGAAAACTTTCATGTTCCAACAGAATACTCTTCTACTACCCTGTGGGTCCAAAATTAGCTTGAAATCGATCTATCTCTGACAGTTTCAGAGAAATTTGCCATTTTTCATTTTCCGCAAAAATTCAAGATGGCCACCAAAAATTGTAAAATTTGAAATTTTTCATATTGCAACAGAATACTCCTGCACTACCCTGCGGATCAAAAATTCACTCAAAATCGCCCTATCTCTTACAGTTTTCGAGATATTTGCACTTTTTGTATTTTGTAAAAGAACGGTCAAAGAAACATCCACGGCGGCCATCTATTTTTTGTTTAGAAATCCAGAATAATTCCCAAGGAAGCTTTGACCATGATGAACATATCCTGCAAATTTGGAAAGTGTACACTGCATGCCCTTTGATATACTGGGGTAGCAAAAGTCCCTAAAAATTTGAATGAAACGGCCGTGGCGGCCATCTTATTTTTGGAAATGAGGCCAAAAAAAACTCGGAAGCAAGCTTTTGTACCAATGAACTTATCCTGCAAATTTACGGCCTCTACTGCTACTACTTTTGCCATTTTGTTTTGCAAACTAGGCCAAAATTATTATCAGACTAGCTTTCCTAGCCATATATCTTTGTACAAATTTGATGAATCTAGCTGCTATATTTCAAAATTAAGAGCACCGATATCCACTAAGCCAAATGATTTACCCCCTAGTATGCCAGTACATTACACAGC
The DNA here is from genome assembly GCA_964017235.1 of Sabellastarte sp. h YS-2021. Lineage (NCBI taxonomy): Eukaryota > Metazoa > Annelida > Polychaeta > Sabellida > Sabellidae > Sabellastarte > Sabellastarte sp. h YS-2021. Next base: position 73,527,421 of record OZ024938.1, on the reverse strand, counting down.
TTTTTGGGTACAATAACACAAAAGAACTAGATTGGGCCAAATCGGCGCCAACATATCCCCAGAATGGTCATCACTCACGCCACATGTTTTGATCAGGAATTTTTTAAAACATAATTACCCATTATTATATGAACTTCAGCACATCAATCTACTCTGTTTCTATCTTCCCAAGGAAGATGGTGTATCCCCAGATGCCGAATACATAACTCAAATTATATTTTCAATCTTCCTGCAATGATAACTCTAAACCTATTTTCAAAGTATTTAAATGATTGATGATTGAATGTCCATTCTAAAATAACAATCCCAAAAGAGCATATCTGTTTCTATATTTGTTGACAAATAAAATATTATTTTTAACTCATCATAGTTTTCAATCTTCCTGCAATGATAACTCTTAACCTAATTTCAAAGTATTTAAATGATTGATGATTGAATGTCCATTCTAAAATTCATAATCCCAAAAGTGCATATCTGTTTCTATATTTGTTCACAAATAAAATATTATTTAAAAAAAAAGTTATTTATATTATTATTTTATTATATTATTTTTAGAATTTGCAAATTGTTTTTCAGTTATTCATTTCCTCTATACCTATATATGTGGTCCATATGTATGCAACCTAAATATGTGATACAATCTCAGTTCTGACTCCCCTTTGTATTATATGTAATGAAGCCCACCACCTCCCACCCCCACCCCTCTCCCCTTCTCCACACCTCTCTCACTATTACACAAGATCTGCAACCCCACTGAGTTCTTTGTTTCTCATTTGATATCATTAAATACCTCTGTTTATTTAGTGTCACTCAATATAGCTGGAGGTCCCAGAGGATGTGGGTTGGGACTACAAAGAGATGGAGTGCTACATCATAAATGGTAAACAAATAATCTGATATATATAAATGGGGTAATCAAATACAAAAAGAATTGAGAATTTTAAGTATGTGATTATCAACTGAAATGAGTTCATAACTGTAGGATCTGTGTCAAAATTAACTGAGGCAAGTTGAATAAAACTGGGCTAGTTGAGGGTTAAAAATCCCCTAGTTTTACTATATAAGGATATAATTTCATTAATATTCGGACTTAAAGCTCACCAGAAAATAACAGTGTCCATTTTGGCTACTTGAATATGTTTAACCAGTTTCATTTTAAAAAGTTAAAAACTCAGCAAGCAGAGGTATAAGACACAAAAATAAGTTCTTAAAAGACTAAGATAGCCATAACATTATTAATATTCAAAATTTAAATAGACAGGCACTTCCTTTTAAAAATTCAAAGATTTCAGCTCTATGACCACATAGTTTGACAGTTACAGGGCTTTAAAGTGGCATAATGTCCATAAATTGGGTTTCTGTGGGCATTTTACAATTGTTAAAGAGACCTTAGCAATTAAACTACAGATCTGAAACTTTTTGGGGGACATACATAACAAAAAAAAGTTATATATAATACAGTTTAAGACTTGTCACATTAAGCATTTCCAAATAACAGGGCAAAATACGGAAAAAATGTCAAAAAGGTCACTTGGGCAAGTGTCTATGGCCCTTATACACAGGTTAAATGTCTACTAAAAACCTTGATTTTTGGCACATATAAAAAGGACAGAATAATACATTCCCAGATGGGATTTCAGCTCCATCAATCACATAGTTTAACAGTGACAGGGCTTAAAGGTGGCAAAAAGTCCAAATATTGGGTCTCTGTGGGCCTTTTAGAGATCTCGATGTGGCCTTCAAATTAAAGCTTTAGACTTAAAATTTGTTACATACTAAGATTACACATAGAATATATATCTAATAAAGTTTGAAACTTCTCAGACTTACCATTTCCAAGTTACAGAGCAAAATATGTGAAAAATGTCTTAAAAGGGTCACTCAGGTGGGTGTTTATGGTCCTCATACACAGGTTAAATGTCTACTTGAAGCCTTGATTTTTGGCACATGTAAAAATAACATAATAATGTATTCCCAGATGAGATTTCAGCTCTATCAGTGACATAGTTTAACAGTCACAGGCCTTAAAATTGGCAAAAAGTCCAAATACTGGGTCTTTATGGGGCCTTATAGAGACCTAAATGTGGCCTTCAAATTAAAGCTTCAGATTTAAAATTTGTCACATACTAAGATTACACATAGAATATACATATAATACAGTTTGAAACTTCTCAGACTTACCATTTCCAAGTTACAGGGAAAAATATGTGAAAAATGTCCAAAAATGGTCACTCCGGTGGGGATTTATGGTCCTCATACACAGGTTAAATGTCTTCTTAAAGCCTTAATTTTTGGCACATATAACCAGTACGCTAAAAATAACATACTAATATCTTTCCAGATAGGATTTGAGCTCTATCAGTCACATAGTTTGACAGTCACAGGGCTTAAAAGTAGCAAAAAGTCAAAATATTGGGTCTTTGGGAGCCTTTTAGAGACCTCAATTTGACCTTCAAAATTAACGCTTCAGACTTAAAATCTGTTACATACTAAGATTACACACAGAATATATATGTAATACAGTTTGAAACTTCTCAGACTTACCATTTCCAAGTTACAGAACAAAATATGTGAAAAATGTCTTAAAAGGGTCACTTGGGTGGGTGTTCATGGTCCTCATAGACGGGTTAAATGTCTATTAAAGGCCTAAATTTTGGAGTACATACAAGAAAAACATATTGATATATTCTCAACTGATATTCCACTTAGATGATAGCTACAGTGCTTGAAGGTGGCAAAAAGTCCATAAATTGGGTCAAGGTGGGCAATTTTGAGACCTTAAGTTGGCCTAACAGGTAAACCTACTGCCTTTAAATTTTTCACAGACAAGGATTATATATAAAAGCTACACCTAGTGCAGTTTGAGACTCATCAGAATTACCTCTTCCAACTTATAGGGCAAAATACATTAAAAATATAGGAAAAAAGTCCTAAGTGGGGTCTTTATGGGCCCCAAAAACAATTTTCTTCTCAACTTAAAGTCTTGATTTTCGGCACATGTACTAAGAATATATTAATGTGTTCTGAGGTAAAATTTGAGCCAGATAAGCCTCATAGTTTGTGACCTAGAGGGCTCTAAGTGGCTAAAAGTGCAATTTCTGACCTTAAGTTGTTTATTATTGGGAGTTTAAGGTAAAAAAATAAGGATCTTCCTTTGGGCATCCTTAACATGTGTACCAAGTTTGAAAAAAAATATTAATTTGTTTTTGAGTTATTGCGTACACAAGGAAATTTCTACGGCGGCGCCGCGACGGACCTGAATCCAATATATCCCCGACTTTCGTCTGGGGATATAATAACACTACACCTACACATCGGAGAACCGATGCAAATCTGTATCCACCGGGAAGACAAGTCACCAAAGCCAGTGAACCACCGTTTCATCTTGAAGGAGGGGCCAAAGGTCAAATATAACATCATCTATCCCAGCTCACGATATCCTACAAGTTGGTTTCACATTGCAAAACTCGATGATGAATAATAAACGAATTAGAAGCACTTTTAAGTTTGGCTGGCCTTGTTTGACCTTGAAGGAGGGGCTCAAGGTCAAATCTGACCACATCAGAAGATTGCCAGTCAATGATTTCCTATGAGTTGGTTTCACACTGCAAACCTCTAAGATCAATAATAAGCAAGTTATAAGCACTTTTAAGTTTGGCTATCCTCGTATGACCTTGAAGGAGGGGCCCAAGGTTAAATCTGACCACATCAAAAGATTCCCACCCCATGATTTCCTATATGTTGGTTTACCACCCCAAAATTCTAGGACCAATAATAAGCGAGTTATAAGCAGTTTTAAGTTTGGCTCTCCTCATTTGACTTTGAAGGAGAGGTCCAAGGTCAAATCCGACCACACCAGAACATTCCCAGTCCATGATTTCATATAGGTTGGTTTACCAAGTGTTTTGGACCAATAATAAGCTAATTATAAGCACTTTTAATAGTGGTGGCATCGTTTACAGAAGTCAAAACCGGTTACCGGGGCTTTAAAACGAAACGAAATCCGGTATTTTGTATGCTTGCTCTGTGCACTGAAAATTATTTGCAGGTGTACATGAGCAATAAATTACAAATGGAAGTGGCTTTCGCGAGATATCCGAGTTATAAGCGAGTTAAGCGAGTTATAAGCACATTTAACTTTGGCTAACCTCGTGTGACCTTGAAGGAGGAGCCCAAGGTCAAATCCGACCACACCAGAAGATTCCCTGTCCATGATTTCATACAGGTTACTTTACCATCCCAAACCTCTAGGACCAGTAATAAGCGAGTTATAAGCACTTTTAAGTTTGGCTCTCCTCGTTTGACCTTGAAGTAGGGGCCCAGGGTCAAATCCATCCAAACCAGAAGATTCCCAGCCAATGATTTTCTAAATTTCTACATGTTGGTTTACCATCCCAAATGTCTTGAATCAATAATAAGCGAGTTATAAGCAGTTTTAACTTTGCCTATCCTCGTATGACCTTGAAGGAGGGGCCCAAGGTTAAATCCGACCACACCAGAAGATTCCCAGTCCATGTCATATACTGTATTTATCCGTATAAACGCCCCGGGGGCGATGCATTTTGCAAAAGGGGGGGGGCTACTATTAAAAGTAAAAAATCCAACTCTCGAGTCCAGTGGCAATGGGCAATAATGGAAACTTACAGCCTTGGTCTCGATTGCCAATATGTGTAACAGTGTAATAGTGAGAGAACTTAAAATATTGCACACAAACCTTAAATCTTAAGATTTTTTTTTCACTTTCATCTCGTTTTTTTTACAGATTATAATGTGTATGTGATCAAAATTGCCATGTAATGTTGTGATTTTCTTTATTTCTCGTAAGCAGTATTCGATTGGGGAAATACTAAAATGCACCTTTTTTCAGAACCAGTTCAACAGTCAGGGTCATATTGCGACAGGTAGTTTACAGGTGGAGGAAACAAGTGCATACTGCACTGTAAACCACCGGGCATCAGCAAACAAGTACCAAGTTTCTAACATGAAGGGCCCAGCCCAAGATTCAAACCGGCGGCCTCAGATGTTGGAGGCGTGAACTCTAACCACTGCACCACCGAGCCCCCTCAATTGACCTTGAAGGAGTGGCCCAAGGTCAAATCCGACCACAAGAGAAGATTCCCAGCCCATGATTTCCTATAAGTTGGTTTACCATTCCAAAACTTAAGGACCGATAATAAGCGAGTTATAAGCATTTTTAAGTTCGGCTTTCCTCGTTTGACCTTCAACGAGGTGTCTAACGTCAAATCTGACAAAATCAGAAGATTCGTAGCACATGATTTCCTATAGGTTGGTTTTACATTGCAAACCTCTAAGACCAATAATAAGGGAGATATAGGCTATAGGCACTTTTAAAGTCTGCTTTGTGGGTTACTTCGGCAATCCGTTGGTGACCTTGAATCAAGGTGAAATGTTTTGCAAGGTTGCAGAAGACATGTATATCTGTTACACATATCACCTATGAAAAGATTCAAAGTCTACCTATGAGAAACAGCCAGTAGACAAATGTAGATTATTTTCAAGGAAATGCCCGCGGTGGCCATCTTGTTTTTCAGAATGAGACTTTTTTCATTCCCAGAGAAGCTTATCCCCCATTTAAGATATCCTGAAAATTTGGTGAACCTAGCTGGTGTAGTTTTCCTCTTAGAGCGTTAACGCCAACAATCTCTCTACGCACAGCAGCAGCGTAGTGAACACTAAACCAAAGTACCCACCAGATGATTCTGGTGGATATAATAAATCTAGGGTATATATCCAATCATAAACTAGAAAAAGGTTTTTGCTGACAAAAATGAAGCGGCCCTGATGAAAAAGAAGTCACCCATAAAAGATGTCAACATATGCATCATAAACAGTAGAACCTGTGAACGTTATTGAATTGTGTATGTTACTTGTCCCTATTTTCATCTTTAATAAGTGTGCACAATTAAACTGAGGTCGGCTGAACAATACAATAGCTGGATATTAAAAACTCTATAATTTCACTGCAAGGTGGCCATAACTTCATTCATATCGAGACTTTAAGGTGACCATAAAATAAGAATGCCCCATTTCTCATCCTTTGTAAGTGCATAAAGTTTAGCTCAGGTCAGTTGAAGAATAAGATAGCTGGAGGCTGAAAGTTCCTTTTTTCACTGTAAGTTGACCATAACCTCATTCTTATTGCGACTTTAAGGTGACCATAATATGAGAATGTCCCTTCAATATCAATATATGTTAGATATGAAAAAAGAAAGCGGCCAGACGGCTTTATTCAAATGTTATGACTTTAGGGGGGCCAAATGTATATTAACAGTTTAAGGTCACCATAAAGTCAGGATAACCCTTGGGTTTGCCATCCTTTGTAGGTGTGCAAAGTTTAACTGGGATCAGTAGAAGAATAAGATACTTGGAGGCTGAAAGCCCCTTACTTCACTTTAAGGTGGCTACAACTCCATTCATACTGAGAGTTTAAGGTGACCATAAGTATTATTTTTATCTAGTTTAATACCAGTGATAAGTTAAATATAAAAAATGGAAAAAAGAAAGGAGCCATAGGATTTTATTCCAATTCGATGACTTTAAGCAGGCCATTAACATTTTGAGTTTAAGGTAACAATAAAGTCAAGATATTCCTTTGGCAAATCTTAATATATGTGCCAAGTTTGGCAAGTCTGTATATGTGCCAATATGTGAACTGGGGGGGGGGCTAAAACCCCATTTTTGGACATTAAGGTGGCCTTCAGATTGCAGATACAGGGCTAAAACTTCCGCATGTGAAAGATTATCAAAAAGTAGCTGAATAAGTTATTCCAACAAAACGCCGAAATCTTGACCATTTTTGAGATACAGACCAAGTACCCATTTTTAAAAATTTACGAAAATAAAACGCCTCCCATTCAGGCATCTATGATCCGACTGATGAGAAAATCCTTTCCGACCTTGGAAATTTGGTCTAGAATGTACCTGATAAATTTTATAGCAGAGTTGTGTGTGGTTTTTTCCGAAACGCGATGACGGGGTGTTTTAGAGTGATGCTTAAGGTTACCTTAAGTAAAGCTTAAGATCTGCGCAAAGTATCCCAAAAATTTAAAGAAAGATAGTTTTAAAGAAAGATAAGATGGAAAGAAAAAATTGAAAGCCTAAGAAGTTATTTAAGGGCGACCATAATACTGCGGCGGCGGCGATCAGTCGAACATCGGTGAAAACAAATAAGCGTCCCTGACAGGCCGCTTAACTAGAACTTGATGTTTTAACTGGATAGAAGATTTGGGTATGCCATTAGTTAGTGGTGTGAATGATAAACTGTTAAGTGGTTTTTCGTTCACTTTTGGTAAAAATAACGGTTATTGAAAACGTCATGATTTTAGGCTTTATAAAGCCCCGGTAAACAGTTTTGATTTCTGTAAATGGTCCAAAAACTACCATTAGTGTACATACACAGCAGTTGGGTACGCTAGCAGTGAAATACATCTTGCGTAACCAAGCGTTGTGTACACTAAAAATGCTATTGATAAGAGCTGAAACAATTATTCGTACTAATCGATTAGTAGGTTATCAAAGCACTAGTCGACGCAAATATTATGAAATCAATAAATTGTTTTCTTGTGTATATCACCACATAGCAGATTTTACGCGATCGTTGGAACTATGACTATCTAGAGTTAAGACCTTAAAACGTATCAAATTAAAGCATTTTATATGCATTTTATTTTAAAATATCAAAATATTACTTTATGGGCAATTTACCAAATAATCTGGTGGATTCTTTGCTTTTCAGCATCTCGCTCCGCCATTTTGTTTGTTTACATCTGGAACACGCTAGTGGTGTGGCGATTAGATGTATTGTCGATTAATCGTCAGTGACAGTGTAGAATCGTGGTCGGTCAATGATGTTTTCTAATGATCGATTATTAAGCTTATATCTTACCTTTCCTGATTTATATCAATATCCACATATTTTAAAAATATTTTAGGTATTTTTACTTAATAAACTGACAGTTTTGTCTTGAATGTCAAATCTGATTATGTCTAACACCATATTTACAGGAAATGGGTGCTTTTGGTAGATTCTAAATGTCGAAACACCATTACTATTACCGGATTGATCTATACTTTATCCCGGAAAGTGTTTCTTAAATAATAAACAATAATGGAGTAAAATAATTAATTATGGGTGTATCATCATTCGGAAAAATGGACGAATAATCAACCATGAAAGTTGAAGGCAATTCACAGCACTAGAACACACAAGTTTTCAGTATTTCTCATACATGCTAAATGTCAGAAACAATTAATTGGTTAGTCGACGGTTAATGCAAACGACTACCCGGCTAGAAAATTTTACTAATTGTTTCAGCATTATTATTGATCTAGGGTGAACAAGCATTGGGAACACAGGGTTCACCACCTTGAGCGCAGGGTAGTTGGGTATGCCATTAGTGTATGCACACAACCGTTGGGTACATTACTGTCTTGCTACCAATTATCGCCGGGTACTAATTACCACCAGACAGAATTCAGATAGCCATAACAGGTCAAATAGTACCATCCAAGTGTAGTATATAAGGCATAACTATTTCCAAATTCATTGGGACAAATACATATCAAAAGGCTTTGAAAGTATTTATCTGTTAATGAAATATGAACATTTTATTTCTTGGTGGTAATTGGTACCCGGTGAAAATTAGGAAGGCAGTAGCAGCGATATAGCTCTTGTTTGTTGGGTACGCTAGACCAGTATCAATGCTAGTTTACACAAACGTTGGGTATGCTAGCACTAAAAGTGATCTAGCATACACTGTAACACAGCCGTTGGGTAAATATCCTCTATCCTTCATAAGTGTGAATGCAATATTAAGGTTAATGTAAAAACATGATGAACGGACAGACGGATAGATTCACGCACTCATGTATGGAAGGCGTTTCACAATCTCCCGAAGACAGGGTTCAGCCACTGGCAGAAGATAATTCAAAATTAACAAAATTTCACATCACACAGTTAAAAATCTGCAAAATAAAAATTAGCAAAAAAGTATTTTTTGTAGCCAAAATAGGGACGAAAAGAGTTTGACTCAAATACAGAAATGACAAATGTATCATTTTAAAGACACATACTAGATTTTGACAGTTTTTATTTGAAGTAATTTAATTTTAGATTGGCTGAAATATTTTTAAATCTGTTGCCAAGCCATGACAAATATTGTTACCATGAAAACTGTTTTAGTGTATCATCGACCATATATTGGTAATTTATTGTGTAATAGTAACTGTATTCAATTAATTTACGGTCGGGTATGAATAGTGGTGGTGGACCAGTTCACACCAGTGTACCTATTCTAGCCCACCCTAAAATTTCTCAAAAACAATCACAGTTACACATTAAATTACCAAGGTATATGATCAAGTTGATAGTTATCTATGTTGCAGTCAAAATCTTTTCTATGAAAAATAATAAATCTTTAAGAAAATTGAGGGTGGGCGTGAATGGTACATGGGCGTGTATTGGGGAATCTGGTCATCTCGGCCCATTTCAAAGTCGGCACCCTACAAAGTCGGCCCCCTCCAAAGTATAGGCCTGCTTAAGGTAGGGCTGTGACGAGTACAAAAAACTGCGAGTACTCGCCCTCTGAAAAAATCTGAAAAAATCTCATTATTTATCAAAGGAAAGTTAAGGAAATTGCTTAAAATATAAAAAACATGTGGATATTGAGACACATAAGGAAGGGTAAGATATAATCGATTTCTAGAAGTTGTCAGTGACCGAACGCGATTGTACCATAACGCTGATGATTAATCAAGCGTTGGCCTAATCGTCCTTTCACTAGTACCCACTGTTAGAAGTCTTCTGTAAACAAATAGTCGGTTTCGGAAACGAAACTTTTGAAGAAAAATGTCTTCTATTTCACCACATATTATAAAATATGGAGTAAATTGTATGTTTTCAAACAAAAACAACAAATTTAATTGATATTATGTGACGGAAATGCTGAAATGCAGCATATTTTACACAAATGTTTCATTACGTGGGCGATAATATAATACCTTGCGAGTAAGCGAGTAGTTAAAATGGACTCGAGTACAAGGCAAGACAGCCTCGTACACTGAGGTTCGAGTAGGGGGGTCGATTTTGAAACAGGCCGAATTTAAAATGGGCCGAATTTGAAGTGGGCCTACTTTAGGCTTATGTAATTTGGAAATTTAGAGCTTTGCATTATTCCATCTCATTTGGGAATATCAAATATATGTTATAAATGATAAAGTTTTTACAATAATCCCTAGTTTCAAATGTATTCACTCCTTTAAAGGTGAAATATTGTAATTATGTCCACTATAATATATATTGGAATATTTTCTGAAATAGCACCAAATATTTTCTGAAATAGCACCACCAATAGGTACATGGGAGTGACTTGGTACAGCATCACAAGTGCATTTTAATATTTCAAGCTGTGGTTAGATGTGTTAAAACACAAGGGTTTAAATGGCAGGTGACGAAATTCACTGGATGACAAAATTCACTGGCTGAGCAGTACAGTACATTATTGATACATGGGTGCTGTAGTCACTGTACCTTTCAAGTGTACGCAGTATGTACTGTATTCAGAATATGCAGCATTGTAACTGTTTCAGTACACTGGTATCCTAAGTGTTACGGTCACGGGCAAGCGCGGTAGCAATTACCGGTTGTCTTTAAGTTGTAACAGAAAAAGCAAAAGGTTAAACTTAACAAATTTATTTAATAGTCAACAATAATGATTACAGTCAACTGGTATGCCCTTAACTAAGCACACTAATACAATAACAAGATCTAGCTGACCTGACCACTGAGATTAAGAATAATTTTATCCGCCGTATCCCGCAATCTGTTCTGTAATCCGTCCTGTGGTATATTCTGTGATCTGTCCAATGTCCTGTGGTCTGTCCCGTGATCTGTCCAGCGTTCACTCGCACACAGATGTCTATATTCTGTGACCTGTCCCACACTCAACAACACAAAAGGTGCTTGTCCTGCTATCCTTTATATATCCAGTCACACAGAAGGTCTGTCTGGAGATTTTTAGAGAGTTAACACAATTGTACTGTCTGCTCCAAGATATGGACAATGTCCAAAATGCAGTAAATCCACTCTCTGTTATATAACTGTACAATATCCAAAATATCCAAAGTGCAATGAATCTGTCCAGACAATGTATCTAGTTCACTCCAGTAAAAGTTCACAGCAACACAAGTTATATTATATTCCAAAACACAATAGCTCTCCTTATAGAAAGCGAATACAAAGTTCACTTGTGGTCAGATGTACATTCCTTATATACATTCACAGATTTCTCTGGAATTGTACAGAACCAACTCAAAAAAGCTTGAGCCATCTAGGCCAAAGGAGGAAGTTCTAGAAACTACTGGCAATTGGGTTTCCCCAAATCTATCATAACCACTGAGGGGGGGATTTCCCCCAGTCTGTGAACAAATCAATAAACACTAAAACACAAAAATCAATAACTCCCTTACTTTAAATATTAACACACAAAAAGAACCAACAACACAATTATCTTTTATGACAATGTATAAACATAAAGCTTAAATTAAACAATGCACTAATATAGTGCCTAATATATGTAATATACAATGTACTAATATAGTGTCCAATATATGTAACATAAGTTAAAAGTGTCATGGGTTTGCAAAACAGGTGTACAAATAAAGATACACTAAATAGAACGAAAAATATCCAAGAATATATCCAAGTTCATCATTTCAAAACAATATCCAATATGGAGGTATATCCTGTACTGGTCCTCTCAACTCTCATGTGACTCTCATCCCCCCCCCCCCCCACTGCGAACTGCTTTTTTTCTTATCTAGTATATGATTGGGTCATACCAATATCACCTCCTTTGTGTTGTATGTATAGGCTTCTGTCTGTGAACTTGGGAAATTCCCCGTTCCTCTGTTTCATGTGTCAAGGCACATCGAAGTTTTGAAATACAATAAATTATTTCCACCTATGATTTTCAGAGTTTTTGTATGCCTATAAACTTAGGAAATACCGCTTGTAGTGTGGCTGAAGTATTACATTCTTTTTGTCCTCAATAATGCAGTTTGGGTATAGAACACATTTGAAAGGCTTTTGTATATTTCTTTACTCTATACAGTTTAGATGTAGAGATGTTTTGGTGTCAGATGGATTGTCTGTCATTAATTCTTCTTATTCTGCAACTTTTGTCAATAGCAGTTTCATTATTGGCATTTTGTTTCAGTTCATTGTGTACACGGGGGGACAGCAATTCGCCCATTAAAAACACCAAAACACAGTTTCTTGAGAACAAATATGCAGTGTGGTTATATAAAAATTATCACAATGAAAAGGGGTTCCTCAAACTGTAAAATGATAGAAGCATCCTAAAATATATTTTGTGATAAGTACAAATACATGAATAGAAATTGTTCCATGGCAATAAAATTAGGGCTGTTGGAAAGTGGACAGCATTTCGCCAATTATTTTATACTTTTCCCCCTAAAGTTACAAAGACTGTTGAAAACTTTGGAAACAATAATTAAAGCTAAAGATCGATTCTTCTCATTGTATTCTAGTATATGATGTAGTTATAAATAGTATTTACATTGACCCCAGATACAGTCTATAGAACATACAGCTCTTTGCATCAGTCAGATGCATTTTGTTATATTTTACACTGACATATAAACTTTTTATTCATCCTTACAATCCTGTACGCTGTCAGTTCTAAAATCTTAGAAAAGTATGAAGACATGTGCACACTTTTCTATGCTATAAGGCTCCTTCAGTATCAACACAGATGTTAGTTTTAAATGAAGTACAATAGAAATTGGCGAATCACTGTCCCCCGCAAATCGCTGTCCCCCCTATATTTACTGTGTGCCAAATCCTGGCCAGTGGTTCAACTTTGACAATTATAACAGTGTGTGTCCTTTAACGAAGTCTTATGCATTTTTTATTTGCTGCTAAGTGTTCAAAGCCTCATCAGTTATAATCTGTTCTAACATGACAGGGGGCCACGCTGGCAGAGTGGTAACGAATTAAGTATTTTCTGTACAATAATCAAGCAATTCCTGTATTTATATCACAGTAAGCAGTGTATAATTATCATAGTATGAGGGGAGCAGTCCAGTCCGGTCGGTCAGTCTCAGTTCGATAAGGGGAGCCAAGGTCCACTGGGTAATCCCTACCCTAATAATGCAACAAGCTATATACATCTCCCTTCAGTCGGGAAAGATCTGAAGGGGTCTGGCCCATTGTTCAAGTATTAAACTCAGATATCTGGAAGATCCACATCAATCTGAAGAGACCTCCCCCCAGATGGGTCAGGCCCTTGGGGGTCAAGCTCAACCTCGAAAGTGAAAACTAGGAATTCCTAGATAAATTGTCAAAATAAGCAACCGAATCAATCCGAAGCGACCTCCCCCCTGGTGGGTTATTCCTGGAGGGCCCAAGTTCAACGTCTGCCAGGTACTGCCTTAATATTACATTTGAATTCCACTAATCCAACTTTTGGTGGAGACACCTTAATTCAAAGAGACCTCCCCGCAGACGGGTTATGCAGGTGTTCCACTTGAGCCAACCAGTCGATAACTATGTATTTTTTGAGAGTCAGGACCAATGTTTACAAGATCAGTTAGGGTTGGTTGCAGTTTCCAGGCCTGTTGGGGAGATGTCCAAATGTTAGGTTTTGGAGAAGTTCAAGGTAGACTCCAGCAGTGCCTTGGGGCAGCTGTGGATTACCAGATCTCCACTGTGTCCACTTCTGTCTGTACTCGCTTGGCAGCAACTGTTGAGAGGTTTAGGATCGCCACAAAGACAGAAGTGAAACACTTGATAACTCTTTCACAATTTATTCTAGTTCAATAAACACAAGTCCCAATCATGATTCAACACATTCTCACGAGTGAGAGAGCAACCTAAGCTCTCCCCCTCTGCATACTATTTCATGTTCTTTCACTTGTTATTGTCCTGTCTCCCTCTCCTCAGCTCAAGGCTGAAGTTCTTATACTAGACGCTGTACACTAACACATATTATCTGTCACCAATTACTGAGTTTATTTGTAAGAAGTCTATCTCATAGATGCGGGGATTGGCTGAGGCTATCATTAAAGGCGGTGTGCTATGTGACTATTGATTTCTACTGTTAAGTCCAAAGAGAGTTAATTTACTGAGGCACTTTGCCTGTGTTTTATGGAATTTAAAGAATATTAATAATTAAGCATTTTCATTTAAATTCTTCACTATTACAGTAGAGTAGGTGAAATATCAAATATCACGTTTGATATTTCTATGACCAATGCTGACCCTTGTAAAAGACTGTAAATTTATCCACCTAGCAACAGGCCTGTCGGTTAACTTAATGGCCTGTCGGTTATACTTCCCAGCTTGTCAGTTAATCAAACAGGCCTGTCTGTATCAAGTATCCGGCTTGTCCCAAATATGGACTTCCAGACTGTAGGTGATGACAATCCAACTGTGCGGGAAATGTTATAGTACATTTGGTAACTTTAGCCGCCCTGTAACTTTCACTGGGTCCCAGAGTCGGGAGTTTTTTGTCAACGACAGGCCCTAAACTCAAACAGACAAGCAAAGGAATTGTAACCGACAGGTCAGTAACACTAACAGACAAGCCAAAAACTGAAACCAACAGGCTGACAATATTTTTGCTTCTATTGCATCGGTTTCCAAATCTGTGGCTATAAAAAGGCCAGTCAGCAGATTTACATTTGGGGTTTGACTTGTCGAGAGACAACTGGTGTGCAGCTTTGATTTTAAGTTTTTCTTTTGTTTGCAAATTAGCTTAATTTTGAGTCAGGCTGGACTGGCTGGGAGGGAAATCTGTTCTATAAGGTTTCACTTTTAATTATAAGCTGTTTTTTAAACAAGCTGTACATGTGATTGATCAGCATGCCAAGGGGAAGAATTATAAAGATTGAAGTATCAAGAGATACTCAACCACAGTTTGAGTTAGGAGATACTGCTGAGACTATAGAGAGAAGAAGGAAGAGAGAGGAGAGGGATGAGAGGCAGAGGAGAGAGCAGGGGGAGAGGGAAAGACGGAGGATAGAGAGAGAGGAGGGAAGACAGGCAGGAAAGGACAGAAAAGAGACCCTGAACAGACACATATACTTATGTAGAATCCACTCAATCCAAAAAGAAGAAGGGCCAAATAAAGTCTATTTTCCTTAGTGATTCAAAGGAAGAAGCCATTGTGGAGTTTGTTAAATTGCACGACGAACTTTATGACAAGACAAACGACAAGTTCAAAGACAAGCAGAAGAAAGAAAGACTTTGGGAGACACTAGCAGCTATCAGAAACTTACCTGTCAACACTGTGAACAAGTAGTTCAAGACTCAATGTACCAGATTTGGCAAGCTCACTCAGACAAAGTTACTCAACAGCCTTCGAGCACCAGTCCTAAACGATGACAACCTGCAGTCACCACCACTACTGCTGAGGATTCAGTTTTAGATCAGTTCCAGCAGATGAGGTCTTTCCACATTTCTGGGTGCATATCAGGACCCCACTCCAAGACAGTTGTTGTGCAACTATCTCCACTCTGAAATTGAAGACCTGGAGAAGCGAGACTATTTGACTTTCAGGAATCACACAGTGAAACTTCTCAATGAAATACAGTACAACTTCCAGAAGCAACATAGGCCACATGAGGACATGAATATATACATCTTCCAAAAATGATTATTCAGCTGGTTGTCTATGCCCAAAAACAATGAAAGCACACCATCCAACACTTACACTTCCCCCAAATACAGGAAAAAAATGTGTGAATGAATGAGTGAGTGTTGAACAAATATTAATAAAGTTCCACCACAAAACAGAACAAAGTGTAAAAAAACTTTTATTAAAATGTCCCCTATGAATATCCCCCCCCCAAAAAAAATATATATATATAATTTAAAAACAAAACTTCCACCACCACCACCCCCCACCAAAAAAGAAACAACAAAGATACAATTTGGGTATTTTTTTATAATTGGGCAGATTATTTTGTTTATAATAAACCCAAGTCATGGTGGTGTGGGATGTGAACTTTGTAACTGGAGGACCTTAGTTTAAATCTGCATAAATTGATATTTAATTTAGTGAAAAGTGTTTGTGATGGGGGATTTTTTTTGTTGAAATTGATTGCTAGAAAATTGGGGTTACTTTTTGGTTAAAACTTTGGTAAGTAAAGGTTCTTGGATTATTTGGGGAGTCCTGAAAAGGACTGATAGATGAAAGTAGGTTTCCCCCTCAGTCTTCTCCCCTCAGTCTCAGTCCTCCAGCCCAGCCAGCGCATCAAGGTGATTGAAGTAGTCTTTCAGTAGGTCTCGTTGATGTTTGGCCTACCTTGATGGGTTTCTAAAGTTCTCATTATGTCTCTGTCCCCCTGGTCTGCCTGTGGTGGTTGTATTTTGTCTGCTAAAGTGGGTGGTCTGTCTGCTCCCCCGATGGCTTCTCAGCATGTTATGTAGTACTACACATGTTAACACCATGTCTCTCACAACTTTTGGCCTCTGCTCCATGGTGGTCAACAGCACCTGAATCTTTTAACAGGTATACCAAATGAGTTCATGACCACCCTCCTGCCCCTGGATATCCTGTAGTTGGCTATTCTCTCTTCTCTGGTCAGTTGTCATCTACTATATGGCTTGACCAGCCAAGGCATAAGGGCAAAGGCATTGTCCCCCAGCAGGAAGTAGTGTAGATTTAGCCCCCCAAGTCCAAGTTTTTCAGGTGGTGGTAGTCCCATGGTTCCATTCTCAATTCTTCTTTTCAGTTTGCTGCGGTTGAATATCTGAGCATCAGATGGTGACCCACAGGCTCCCAAGTTGACCCACAGGAATTTTTAATCTGCATCATCTAAAGCCAAAAGTACCTGGGAGAAGTAGCACACCAGTGGCTTTCTGAAGTTGGTGATTGACTTCCTTCATATTTGAAGTGTGATTAGACTTGCTCCAAGTCTTTGTATTTCTTATTCCACCAAATCTGACATACATGGAATCATTATGAATCCACAAATGGGTGGGGATATTACTGTCAGAGATGAAATACAAAGACTTGTCTCAGCCAGGGGGATTTTCCCTGTAATGAGTTTTACCACATTTAAATTGATGCACATATCCCAGAGGATTCCCCTACACATTAGCATACTTGTGTTTATATCTGAGATGACCTGGCTTGGATTGTTTGTTGATAGAGATAGCTAGATGAATCCCCTGCAGTGTGCCTTGTAAATTTTACTACAGCCATGCACTAGTGATTTACTGTACTTATTATTTCTTTCTGCACTTAGGTGTACATAATTAGAGTAAGAAATCTAAAATTCGCCACATATCTGAAATTCGCCACATGTAGAAATACTAATAGAATAAATGAATTGAGGTGAGATTTGTTGAATGTACAGTAAGTTCAGGCTTTTTGAACTGAAAAATGCCAATTTTTAGACAAAACATCATTTTCTTCATAAAATTAACTAAGGTTTTAGAGGTGGCGAATTTTAGATTCCTGGCGAATTTTAGATTTCTTACTCTAGATATTTCTCAGCTTTGGAGGTTTCCCCCAACTATGTAGTTAGTTTTGCCTTATTTTCATACTGTGATACACTGTTTATGATATAAAACAGAGATTTTCTTGGTCACTTTGTGAAACAACCACAGACAATGTATGTTAATTTACCAGAACATGTGGAAGTTAAATTAAATTGAATTATCTGTTTGTACGGACAGGTATGCAAAATGTGATGTTTGACTTTACCTGTTAAAAACTTATGTACATAAAAAACAAGTAAATCAAAAGCCAATCTCCATCACCCAAAAACTGTTCGGTGCTTGTCTCAAATAAAAAGAACTATATTTCCTTATTGTATGTGGATTGTTATTATTTGAAATAAAGCATTAGTGTTTTATGACATTAAGTTAAAGATTTGGACAAAAGCAACTGTTTTATTAAAAGAAATTGCTGGTACAAACACTCTCTTTGGTATATCAGTTATCCTCACAAGGTTGCTGAGTCCAAATCCCATAAATGTGACACACAAATGTGAATTTATCTGAATCTTTATCATAGGCAGGCACACCTACTTGATAAACATTAAACAGTATTGCACTTGACTTTCATACCTAAGAATATGGGTTTGAAAAAGTTCATACTTTTATGTCCTAGCAGCCAGGGCCATATTTGGACAGGCCCCCCAACATGGACACTTGTGAGACAGAAAAACCCAAACAGAGGTGGTTATATGTCAAACCTGCGCACCCCTAGGTCACTGTGGAGCTGTGGGTAGGGGTTTGAATCCTTGACTGATTTTATCAGATTGTTTTGAGTACAGAATCTGGGATAGGTAGAATATACTGCGTTCCTGTATTCTGGAAATTTACTGAAGTGATATGAGGTGTACAGTGTGTTAAAAGGGATATTAAACCTCCATAACATCAAATCTAAACAAACCACAGGTACAGTGTGCATAGCTTATAACCCCAAATTAGTGGCCAGGGTGGTACATTTATCTTCAAAACCATATTAGTTGTCCTTTTCCAGTGGATACATCTTGTATCTGGCCACAGATGCATCCTTGGTCTAGTTTTAAATTCTTGGGGTCTGGGGTTCAAGCCCTTTAACTTAAAATTTTGGGATTCTTTGGTTGTAACTCTGTATCTTCTACTTATTGGGGGTCTAGGAGTCAAGCCCTTTAACTTTTAATTGTATCCACCAGACAGTGGATACTATGGATTTTGCTTCGTTATACTGACACTGCCACTGCCACCACAGTAGAGATTTCACTTTTACCGCTCTAACTAAAAAATATTATAACCAGACTTCTCAAATTTGCAGGGTATATTTATAACCATAAAATCTTCACTGGGAATATTTTTGGCCTCATTTTGAAAAACAAGATGGATACCATTTGCATCAGTTCTCCGATGCACTAGGTCTAGTTTGTTGCATGTCTTGGGTTTACTTCTTTTAAAATTTTGGGAGTTAAATAAACAAGACATTCATAAGCCAAAAACATAACATTTGCTGTACGACAACCCCAGTTTGACTCTTACATTTGAAAATGGAGCCTTTAAAATTCCATATTTTTTCAATCCAGAATATGGTCTGAATCTGAATTTAAAAACTGGTCAGGTCCCTTACGCATAAAAATGAAAACCAGTAAGAACTAGACCTATCACATCGGAGAACCGATGTAAATTGTATCCACCAGAAAGAAAACTCACCAAAGCCATTCAAACATCGCTTAACCTTGAAGGAGAAGCCCAAGGTGAAATCTGACCATATCAAAAGATTCTTAGCCCATGATTTCCTATAGGTTTGTGTGACATTGCAAACCTCTAGGAACACGAATAAGTGAGATATAAGCACTGTTAATTTTGGCTATCTTCATTTGACTTTGAAAGAGGGGCCAAAGGTCAAATCTGATCATATCAAAAGATTCCTAGCCCATGATTTCCTATAGGTTGATTTGACATTGCAAATCTCGAGAACCAATAATAAGCCAGTTATAAGCACTTTTAAGTTTGGCTATCCTCGTTTGACCTTGAATCAGGGGTTCAAGGTCAAATCCAACCACACTAAAAGATTCCCAGCCCATGGTTTCCCAAACGTTGGTTTACCATCCCAAACCTCTAGGACCAATAATAAGGGAAATATGAACACTTTTCATGACTGACAAAGAAACGCCTATGGCGACCATCTTGTTTTTCAAAATGAGGGCCAAAATATTCCCAGTCAAGATTGTATAATGAGGAACATATCTTGTGAATTTGAGATCTCTACCTATAATACCCTTTGCTCTAGAGGGCCAACAAAAGTCCTTGTTTAAAGTCGAATAAACGTCCCTGGCGGCCATCTTGTTTTTCAAAATGAGGCCAAAAATATTCCCAAGCAAGATTTTATGGTCATGAATATATCTTGCAAATTTGAGAAGGCTAGCTATATTTTTTTTGTTAGAGTGGTAACCGTGAAATCTCTCTATACACTGCGGCGGCGGTGGAGGCATAACAAAGCAAAATCCAGAGGTGGATACAACTATTCATTACTGTTGCTGTAATCTAGAAGACAGACAAACACTCTGACAAACACAACCTTGTGTAGGTAATTACTTTGTGCAAGTAATTATTTCAATACACATCTTCTCATCCAACATAATATAACTGATTAACTGATTTCAGTTTTGTTGTACACAAAACCTTGATTTATTACTGGTTAAACTTGCACATATCCTTGAACATTTACTGAATGAAATAACTCTTGTAAAAACACAAGCAGTATATATATATATATCAGTAGTTTCAGTACACCACTGGCTTTTACTGTAGGGCAAATGTGATTGCTTGATAATATAAGGAATATAAGAGTCTGGACACATAAACACATACATTTAGAACAGCAGTACAGGAAATTGTTATTTTATTGATGAATACTAGGGAGATAAACCACATGGACTGGAGTGGGTGTATTTATAGTGTTCTAGTTTGGATACAAATACAGATAGTTTCATTGGCTAACAGTCTTATGAGATTTTTCCAATAATTGCAGTGTGTGTTTTTCTCACTAGGTGGCCAGCCACTTCCTTTGACTTATGAGAAAAGTCCTTTTGTCAGCCCCACATTTTGGTAAAAAAGTCATACAGTCCTCATATAATACCTTAGTAGACAAAATGACTTGAAGAAAGTCTAAAGTGTGATATAAGTGGCACATCACATCGGAGAGGGGGGTTATATAGTGCGATATGGATCCCAATTCTGGACTCTCACTATAGATACTAAGCCACAAAAACAATCAGTCCTGTCGGCAAGGGTCGGGAACATGGTCCCGGCTTGTCTGTTTTTCTTTACGGCTTGTCTGTTGTTGATCCATCTTGTCTGTTAGGAGTTTAGGGCTTGTTGTAGTACTGCTACGACTGGCCATGCAAAAAACTTCCTCAACCCTACGTCTTGTCAGGATTGTCATCACATCCTGTCTGTAACTGTACCACCCTGTGTGGGATTTCAGAACCAACCCTTTTTTCCACGACCCTAGGACTTTCATAACTGACCCTAGAGTCGTAGGGTCGGTTACAGGGTCGGCTCCAGTGGAACACCTGCATTATGTATGAGGGGGGTCCAGCTAGAGGTTTTAATCAGCAGTGAAACCACTTCCACTACATTCATACTACAGGTGGTATCCCCCATGTTTATAGCTGAAAGGCCTGTTTTTCAACTACTGTCCGAAGTTTGTATGCAATTGCCAGATGATAGTTTAAGCACAGGGACAATTAGCCGAATCCCTATAACTGCATTGGATACCACCTTTAGTGTGAATGGGGTATAAGGGACAGTTAATTTCAAAGGAGTAATTTATTATATGGTGAACCTTAGATTGACAGAACAGTACAAAACACCCTCCATCTTCTGCCAGATATGTATATTTTTAAATAACAAGGGTGTTACACTCGATCTATTGAAATGACCAATCTGATCAGGTCAGAAAATTCAAATCCATTATTTGAACTGTAAAAACCTGCAAACTTACATGCAAGCAACATCTGTATTGAGTTCAGACTAAATTTCTGTAAAATACTACATACATTAAGTATTTTACTAGAATTAGAGCCAGAAAAATGTAGATGTAAGTGAAAGGATTTATAGAAGCCATTTAAGAGGACTGAGTCAGCCCGGCCCACTGTGTCACTGTGAGATATGAATGAAAAAAAATTTTATATAATATAATGCTTTGATTTTAAGTTACTGAAACAGACTACAAGAAGACACAGAAGAGAACTCTTAAAATTAGGGCTACCTTAAACCATTATAAAACAGTTTCATTCAAAGAAGGTTTGTTAATAAAAAATATATTTATGTCTCAGCAGACTTGTGTAAATGGTATGGTAAAATGGCAATCAATGAAGCTTTGATTTTTATGCTACAGTAAAAAATACAATCACATTTTCAAACGGTTATATTTATATAGTCACAAGGTACCATTTGTCTATGTGGCTGACTTATTCAAAGCATTTAATTTAAAAGAGATTATATGAAGGAAGCAAACTGGAATGTTTGAGTGTTGTTATTATACACAACATAAAGGAAACTTGTTGACCTTTTTCCTCAGTCCTCCATTGTACAACATGTTTCATTAGAAACTTCTCTTTTGATCATGTCACAGTGTCATCAGACTATTGACATGACACAAGTGGGAATTTGAAGAACAAAAAATAAGTTGAAAACTTGTTGACCTTTTTCCTCAGTCCTCCATTGTACAACATGTTTCATTAGAAACTTCTCTTTTGATCATGTCACAGTGTCATCAGACTATTGACATGACACAAGTGGGAATTTGAAGAACAAAAAATAAGTTGAAGCATTATGTAAACCAGCCTGTGAAGTAGGTAATCATGTAATGTTGGCTATATTCCTTTGCTTTGTTATCCTCTGTGTGCTATATTAGACCACAATACCAGGGGAAAAAGACCTAATAACTTCTTTATTTTTTCATTAATGTGATAGGCCTTTATAAAATGCAGAAATGAGTGTTGATTTTACTATATAATGTACATACATGCTATATAAAATCGGGTATTTCATGGAGAATCATAGACAATTCAGCCCTTTGCCAAATCGGCCTCTGAAAATAATAACCTTGTCAAATTAACCCCTAGATGTTAAATACATATAAATATTAGATGTCTATGTATATACTTAAATTTATTCTATATCAGTCTATAATTTCCTTTACATTACCACAAGCTAAGTCCTAAAACTAATAATAGAGTGAATATATATTCCCTATTCCTTTTTAACTTCATAAATGAAATTCCTCAAAAATATAACACGAAACATTAAGAATATTCAGTTTAGTCTTAAAATTTATTTATACAATGTTACACAGATGTTCATCACACAAACTTATATAAATAATACACAAATATTATTGAATATATTAACAAATAAAAGTCAATTATTCTAAATAGATCACAAAAGTTACAAAACAGCTTTGTGTCTGAGCAGAGGGATTATTAACAAAGGTGCTAATAAAACTGCAACAATTACTGCAAGCCAAGTGTTCTTTAAAAAGATCACAAAAGTTATGATCCCATCTGCAGAGGCTATGCATTTAGTATAATTGCAGTTAATTCTTACATAAACAAGTATGTAATGGATATAGGTTAAAAGGGATTGATTACAGCATCCAATTATCTTTGATGTGTGCTAATCACACTTAGCTTAAGTTATCACCATTATATATAATTATACAGAATTACCCCCTCCCGTAACATTAACATGGACCAGATTATATTTCAACGCAATTTCTTTGAGGCATGCAGTTTGTATTTAAATGTCCCCTTGTTTATCTGTTTTAATTATCCTGAAGAAATATCTTTATCAACATAATCAAATGCTTTCTGCAGGTCTGTAAATAAGTTCTAATTACAAAGGTATTCCATCTGGAGACCGATTTGCCCAGGGCTGAATTTTTATTGGTCCGATTTGCCCGAGGTAGACTTTTTTAGGGTGCCGATGTGCTGAGGGCCGATTTGGCAATGGTTTGTCCAGCTCCCTTGGAGTTTCTACTTGTCTTTTTTTTCGTTTTTTTGGCATTGAAATATATAGAAATAACTGAGATATCTAAGTTAATAACACAAATTGGAACTTCAACACATAAATAAGCATGAATAAGGAGAATGTTTTTCATAAAAATATGCATTGACATGAGTAACCATTGTTTATGTTGTTTCTTCAACAAAAATTCTAATCAATGAAGCTTTTATTCTGAATGTGTTGATAATATTATGCTTGAAATCAGTGTCCCTATGGATAAATGTGACCAACATCTGTGCCCAGCACGGCCTGATAGGGTCCTGCTGACTCAGTTTCTTCTCGACCTTAAAACTGCATTAACACTTCTTGACCTCTTACCTTTCACAGCCCCCTTTCCAATCAGGTCATTGGGGTTCAATTTGTTGGCCTCACTTTGGTTTTGGAGGGCCATTTTGAATTCAGTGATTGAACACAGCAAGGAATTTTATTTTATTTTAGTTATTTTGTGATATCAGTATGCCTTCTACTAAGAAAAAGTCTCCAGCTACAGAAGGGAAGAGGAAGACTAGAGCGTCAGATAAGTCTCGTACATCCATAAAGAAGGCTGGTAGCAAGAAAAGTCAGTTATAGTGGAGAATGACGGTTCTCACCTTCAACCACAAGCATCACATTCAGTACCTAAGTACCTCCTTCCGATCAGCCCAGTATATCAGCATCAACAGGACAAGCCATATTGACCATGTTAAGCCAAATTGATGCATCTAACAAGGAACTATCGAGCATAATGGTAGCATGAGTTCGACTCCTCTGGCTTCTACTACTCTCAATCACCATAGTTCTTCCGTAGCTGTACCGCCACCCACCAGGCATCAACCCTCTTCACAGGACGCAGGTGTGGGAGCTACTATTGTGAGGCCAGAGGATTCTGTGCCATCGAGGATCACCCAACAGCCAGTTCATAACAATACTGGTAGGGATGCAGTGGTCCCTGGAGTAGATGTGCTGAGATCTATCCGTAGCATCTCTTCAGCAGTGACACAGTTGCTAGCATCTTATGACCAACAGGCAGTACAGGACGCTTTGCCAGGTAAGGGCCTCACTAACAGATCAACCTATTTCAGGGGTTGACATGACCCCCCCCCCCCCCTTATAATGAACAATTTCATGAACAGATAATTCCAGATGCTTGTATTTCAGGCTCTGTTTGTATTGGATATGACCTTCTATTGGTTCAGCAGCCCAAGTTGGGCCAAGATGGTGAACCCAGTATAACTGACAGAGACACTTTCCGTCCGTCCCATGATTTCAATTATCCGAACAAACTTACAGGTTACTTGGCCCAAGAGAGTACTCATTATCAGAAGTACTCGAGTACCTAATTACAGAGCAGCAAGGATACCTATATCTGGCTTGAATATTAAAGCTTGGGAGACCCATCTCCAGGACTATTCGGATAAACGAGTTTTGCAGTACATAAAGTTTGGTTACCCTCTTTCAATTGAAAATTTGGATGAATTATGTAATAAAGGATTTACCAACCATTATTCTGCATGCCAGTATCCTGGGGAAGTACAAAAGTATATTGACAAAGAAAAATCATTTGGATTTTCTGTCAAAAAAGCCCATTGGTGTAAATTCTATTGTATATTTGCCATATAATCTACATGAAATCGGCTGTTTCTCGGTGATCTACAACAGTACATTTTATAAATTATTTTAATAGTATTAATATGGTGAGTTGATTAACCTGATTGGTATTTTGATGTTGCTTCAAACATAAATATTCTTATGCAGTTTACTGTCTGTTCTCTGGTGTACAATTATTTCTGTAAAAAACTACATGAATGTTACAGACGCATTTAAATGTCAGTTAATCTTAGTAAATTACAAAGTAAAACATTGAGACTTTTAATTCTTTATGTATATTGTAAGTAGTACGTGTGTATGTGTGTTGGCTGATTATATAAATAATAAAGTACATTGCAAATCAAAATATGATGATGTCAAAAATATTTAAACTCCATCATGATGGTAATATACATGGATTTTCTGTCAAGAAAACCCATTGGTGTAAATTCTATTGTATATTTGCCATATAATATACATGAAACTAGCTGTTTCTCTGTGATGTACAACAGTACATTTTATAAACTACCTTAACAGTATAAATATGGTGAATAAATTAACCTCATTGGTATTTTGATATTGATTCAAACATAAATATTCTTACGCAATTTACTGTCTGTTCTGTGGTGTACAATTAATTCTATATAAAACTGCCTGAATGTTACAAACGCATTTAAATGTCAGTTAATCTTAGTAAATTACAAAGTAAAACATTGAGACTTTTAATTTTGTATGTATATTATCAGTAGTATGTGTGTCGGCATAATGTTAAATATAAGGTTAAACATATGGCATTCCTGATAGTGCAACATTTGTATTATTGAGTTATAAATACAAAGTATTCTAAATTGTCAAAATTGATAGGACGATTATTTTCCAGGAAATTATTTTTTTCCATACTGAAAAACATAACCTTCCTGGAATGTTGGCCCTTATTGATTTCGAAAAGGCTTTTGATTCTATTTCATGGACTTTTATTTATAAAACTTTAGAATTTTTTGGATTTGGAAAATCATTTATCAATTGGATAAAATTATTTAATACAAACATCAAAGCTACCATTATTCAGTGTGGATTTTTATCAAGGTTTATTAATATCGAACGTGGCTGTCGTCAGGGTGGCCCTATTTCCCCATATCTGTTCATTATTGCTGCCCAAGTCTTGACAATACTTATATTAAATAATAAAAAAATAAAGGGTATTTTCTGCAGAAGTACAGAAATCAAGTCAGTCAGTTCGCTGATGACACAACATTAATATTAGATGGAACATCTCAGTCCTTGCAGGCTGCTTTAAATGTTTTAGAAGTTTTTGGATCATTATCAGGTCTACGGGTGAACACTGAAAAAACTCAAGTGGTATGGATAGGAAAGAAAAAGTACTGTAAAGAAAAACTGTTAAGGCTGAATCTCCAGTGGGATACTATTTGTTTCAATATGTTGGGATTGTCACTTTCAGTTGATCTGACAGAATGCACTGAAATCAATTTTTCAAAACAAATAACAGAAATTAGTAAGATTATTAATAACTGGAACAAAAGGTATTTAACTCCTATTGGTAAAATCACTATTGTAAAGACTTTCTTGTTATCTAAGCTAAACCATTTGTTTTTATCACTCCCAAATCCTAAATCCTCTATACTTCAAAAGATTAACAGCATATTTTACAGTTTTATATGGTCAAACAAACCAGATAAGAGTAATCGGGATGCGATGAGACTGGCATATTTGGCAGGGGGTTTAAAAATGATAGATATCGAAGTATTTATGAAATCGTTGAAAATTACTTGGATAAGGAGACTGTTTAGATAAAACAATGCCCCTTGGATTAAGCTTCTACAAGCTGAAACTTCAATTTGTTTAACCAAAATCTCTCACTTTGGACCACAATATTTGTCAGAAATGATAAAAACTTTTAACCCCTTTTGGCAAGATGTCTTTGAGGGGTGGATTGCCACGTCAGCTAACTTAAGAATTTACAACAGTATTGACTTATTGACAATTCCATTATGGTATAACCCATTCATCTCAGACCAACCATTATATCTTCCTGACTGGTACCAGAAAGGAGTTATAACAGTTGCAGATGTTGTATCTTATAACAAGGTGATCAGTTATGAAGAACTTTGTCAAAAGTTTTCCGCCCGCTTTAACTATCTGAATTACCTTTCAGTGAAATGTAAAATAAATATACTTTTGACAAAATTTGGGTATGCATTGGAAAATATTATATTGGAGAGGCCATTTGTTCCTGTCAATCTTAAGTATATCTTAAAAAGCAAAAAAGGGGTTGGAACAATTTATAGAATTTTTCATACCAATTTTCAAAATGATCACAAAATAAAATCCAGATGGAACCAAGAGTTTGAAATTTGCATTGACCATGACACCTGGAGAATGTTGTTTTGCATATGTTTTAAAACAGTGACTAATAACAATCTAATATGGTTTCAGCTAAAATTGATTCATAGGATCTTAGGAACAAATAGTTATCTGCATAAACTAGGCATAAGAAATAGTCCCAACTGTCATTTCTGTCAACAGCCAGAATCCCTACTGCATATTTTTTATGAATGTCCAAATTCAAGCGAACTATGGAATGACATTGAAAAACTATTGAAAGAGATGATAAGTTTAGAAATAAATTTTTCTTGTTTTACAATCATTTTTGGATATATTAATAAAGACCAGAATCATATTGCAATCAATAGCTTTATTCTCGTTACTAAGAAGTATATATTTGATACATCTAGAGACGGCAAGAGACTAATTCTAAAGTCACTAAAACATAGATTGAATAGCCTGTTAAGAGACGAGGAATATTGTGCCAAATTAAATGAAAAAGAGTTTTCACACGTTTGGGATCGATGGGCATCTGTATTTAGGAGTGTGCATTAGAATTACAAAAAAAAATTGATCAAAATGAAGATGTATAGGGTATTGCTTTAATTACTATAATAAATTGTGGTGTGTGAAAAGTTACTCTTGATCCATATCAGGGATAATTCTTTATGCTTCATTTGTTTATGTATTTTTTTTTCTTTGCCTAAAAGTGACAAGTATCTGTTTAATTTTTTATATGTAAATGTTTTTTTTTCCACCTGTTATGAAAAAGAAAAGAAAAATATAAAAAAAAAGAAAAATCATTTGGGGCTTTGTTAGGCCCTGTCCAACAAATCGTACACCCCCACTACCATTGTTCTCTTATGACTCACCCCAAAGACAATGGCAGTAGATGAGTTATGTTGGACCTGTCATATCCTTGAGGGTATTCGGTTAACTCACACGTCAATGCAAACAGGTTTGATGAACTGGCATTTGTGTTGAAATTTCCTAATATAGATCATATTGCAGAAGACATAGTTCGCTGTACGGATGACTGCGTTTTATTTAAAATTGAGGTGGCTCCCGCATTTCGCAACCTTAGAGTAGATCCTGTGGACAGTTTAAAATTCGGGATTAAATGGAATGAAGCCTATTATGCAGATCTCGCTGTCGCGTTCGGCTGGACACACGGTTCCGCAGCGTTTCAGATTTTGTCAGACGCCATTGCTCTATTGTAGCTAAAGCTAACATAAAAATTCATTGCTATATCGATGACTACATTGCGGTTCTCCCTAAAGCTAAGGTTGAAGAAAAATTTCAATTTGTTTGTGACCATTTACACGAACTGGGACTTCCTCTCAATCGTGACAAACTCATCCCCCCTACTAAGCGCCTTACATGTTTGGGCATTGAGATTGATATTGAAAGAAATATTATGAGCATAGCAGAGGACAAAATCAAATCCATCCACGATGAGTGCATTCGCGTCAGTACCAGTACCTGGCTTTCTAAAAGGGCTTACCAATCACTTTTGGGGAAATTGTTATACATTCAAAAGTGTGTAAAACCCTCCCGTGTGTTTATTAATAGAATACTGGCTTTATTTCACGAAAACTCTCACCTTAAGAGGATTTACCTTACCTCTGATTTTCACAAAGACATTTCCTGGTTTCTGACTTTCTTACCCTCTTTTAATGGTATCTCATAACTTAAAAATAATGTAGTGGATTCCGTCTAGTCTCTGCCGTCTGGATGCCTGCCTTACGGGCATGGGAGGCGTTTGGCGTGATCACGTGTATGCTACTCCTCTTCACAACGTTAGGGGTTTGGATTTGAAGATCGTGCATCTAGAGATGCTCAATTTAGTCTTTGCCCTAAGAACATGGGGTAGTTCGTGGTGTCACTCTAGCATCACAGTTAACTGTGATAACTTGGGGGTGGTTTGTGTGGTCAAGACCGGGAAAACGAAAGACCCCTTCCTAGCCTTGTGTGTGAGAAATATATGGCTGTTGACAGCCCATTATGATATTGACCTTGACATTGAACATATACCAGGGTGTCACAACACAATAGCAGATGCCTAATCTAGAATTTACTCTAGTAATGGGATTGATAACAATTTATTGAAGCATTTGAAAGAACAGTACATTTGGGAACACATACCTAGTAGTTACTTTGATCTGGACCTTCATCTGTAATTTCCTTCAGCTCATCTCATCACGGCTGCTCTACAGAGAACCAGAACTGCCTACAGACCTTCGACCAGGAGAGCCCACCTCACACACATAAAGACTTATCTGTCATTTTTGATCTTTATTCACTTCCTGTTGACCTATCAGTTCACTCTTTACTGGCATTATTGGAGTACCTTTACTCGAATCACATATCTTACAAGGTTATTCTAAATTATATCTCATCCCTCAAGTCTGCTGCAAAACAGTACAGGTGGGACCTGGCAGTTTTCACCCATCATTTGATTCAGGCTTATGTCAGGAGTATTTCCGTCAACTCTTCTTTCAACCCTAATCCTAGGGGCATTTTTGATATCAAAACACTTGCTCTTATTTCCTCCACCTGTGACATTTTAGATGATCCTCCCCTCTATCGAGCAGCCTTTCTCCTAGCATTTTTTGCATTCCTCAGGATGTCCAATGTGGCCCCCCATTCTAGATTCAAATTTGATAGCAACAGGCATTTCCTTAGGCAAGATATCATCTTTCAGCATCCAGGAGCGCACATCCTCCTTCAGGATAACTCCTCTCACCATATAGTTCAGATTCCAACCCTTGCCAATCAATCTATTTGCCCTGTCAGGGCCCTTCATAAATTACTCAAATCCAGGCCTCTCTCTTCCATTCCCCCCCCTTTTGTTCATAATTCCCATTCCTATCACCCAGTTATTGATACCACCCTCAGGGATGGTCTCAGGAAGGTGTTAATGCATTTAGGCATACCCCTTGTGGGCCATGGCTTCCACACTTTCCGTAGGTCGGGGTGACCTTGGCTTATGATAATAATGTCCAGCTCCATAACATAATGGTCCATGGCTTGTGGAGGAGCTCGGCAGTTTGAATGTACCTCCAAAATGCTTCACAGGCCCCTTCCATTGTTCCTCTTACCTTTGCATCTTGCATTCCTCCTCACCTTTAGTTGGGCTTGGTGCTTTTTTTTGCAAATTCTTGAAAATTTTTGAAAAAAAGTTTTACTCCTATACATACCTACTAACTCGTATAATAAATGCCTCAAACTTTATTTTATGTCTCCGATTTAACCTCTCTGACCTTTGACCTCTTACAGTGACCTCTCTGACCTTTGAGACGGGAAACTGTGCCCAGCATGGCCTGATAGCGTCCTGCTGACACAGTTTCCTGGCGACCTTAAAACCGCATTAACACTTCTTGACCTCTGACCTTTCACAGCCATCTTTCCAATCAGACCATTGGGGTTCAATTTTTGGCCTCATTTTGGTTTTGGAGGGCCATTTTGAATTCAGTAATTGAACACATAGGAACTAGCAAGGAATTTTGTTTCCCTCCATCCCTCCCTGGCACACTCCAGCTGTGTTTTAGGCGGCCCCAGGCTGACCCTGGATGACCCCCTCTCGATTTTGACTGTAACCAACTCACAGACCTTGTGGATCAAGGCAGGGCCAGGCAGTACCCTGGTAGCCCCCTATCATGACCCTCACTTTTTACTCGATACTAGGTGAAGCCAGGACATTATGGCTCTCGCTTGACTTCGACATGACCTCATTGTTATGGCACGAGTTGCAGTATTATTACTTAGTATGCTCCATGTTAGGCTACTATATATGTCTGTGATATGTAGGCACTAGTTGCCAAGTGTTTTAACTTGTTTACATTGTGTGGTGCTTTTAAAATTTGAAAATTCTTGAAAATTTTAAAAAGTTTTACTCCTATACATACCTACTAACTTGTATAATAAATGCCTCAAACTATATTTTATGTCTCCCATTTAACCTCTCTGACCTTTGACCTCTTACAGTGACCTCTCTGACCTTTGAGACGGGAAACTGATACACAAATCATGATGTTTTCTTCAGGAATCCTTGATGGTTAGATATTGAACTAATTATTTTTATTTGATATCAAGTTACAAAACATATATATATATATATATATATATATATATATATATATATATATATATATATATATATATATATTACCAACAACTACTATGGATGTATTTCGTGGCTATCCTTATATATGTGTCACAATATTATCTATTCACCAGAAAAAACAAGGATTTGCTTCCAACTTTGCTGAGGTGTGTGTGACCATGTGAGAACTGATGTTTTAATTATATATGAAGGTGGAGGAAATCAGAAATAGGAGGAGTGTGTCAAACCATGTTTTAAGTGATATTTTCTGTAATGCACACTTTGGAGGATCAGACTGGCGTGTATATATGACAATGGTGACTGTTGTTTTCTGTGATGTATGTGGGTGAAGGAAGTGAAGACTGAGGTGTGTATCACCACTTGGTGAATGTTTGTTTTATGTGTATGTGTGTGGAAGAATGTCAGGCTGAGGTGTGTATGACCACATGATGACTGGTTGTTTTATGTGATGTACCTTGATGGAGGGTGGTCAGGCTGAGGTGTGTTTGACTATGTGAAGTCTGGTGCTTTCTTGTATAGATGTGACTGGAGGATAATAAGTCTGTAAAGGTGATAATATGATTTATGTCTCTAACCTGGTCATTTAATAGTCACCGTTATTTTTTTAGTTTAACATCAGCCACTGTCAGGTGTCTTATGGGCAAAAGCTGTGATTGCACAGTGGGCTACTATTGAGTTCATGAAAAATATAAAAAACTCATGATGAGCTAACCTGACACTATTACGTCACAAGCTATAGTCAAATCTGTGAGAGGCTTACATGACAGAATATTTCTAGGGCCTTTTTATTAGCATCAATTTTTTTAAAAATATATATATATAATTCTTATCCAGTATTATGAAAAAGAGTGTGGTGTAGTACTCAAAACTTGTTTCACTAGTCATCAGTGGCCTAGACAACAGGTTTGCCATCTAATCACAGGCTGTCACCTCCCTGTACCTTCAACTCCCACATTTGGCAATAATGAGACTTGTCTACATCTCCACACTCCACATCCAAAAACAATTAATTTGAGTCTCTGGAATCAAATCCACTTTCAAATCAAAAGCTTTTGGATGATAAAAAACAGGAACTTGAGAAGTTAAGAGACTGCAAACTCAAAGGTCATTTAGTGAGGACACATTTAAAATGGCTTGATGAAGGGAAAAACCAACAAATTTCTTTTGTAATATTGAAAAGCACAATTTTACTGAAAAAACTATCAAGTGACGGATCAGTGACAAGTGACCAAAAGACTACATTTGAAGAAATTAGGTGTTTCTATGCAAAACTTTTGGATGAAAAGTCAACTAATGATAATGTTTGAGTAAGTGATTCAGATGATATTTTGTATAGTGTAAAAATAAAGTTTCTATTAGCGAAAAACATCAGAGGTCACCCAAGCCTTAAAACTGATGAAAAATAATAAAACCCCAGGTATAGATGGTATATTAGTCGATTTCTTAAAGGTGTTTTGGACTGAACTGAAATTTTTGGTCACTAGAGCTTTAAACTGTTGTTTTGAAAAGGGTAAATTATCTTGTAGTTTAAGACAATCAGTAGTAATATGTCTACCAAAAGGCGAAAAGGAGAGACACCTCTTAAAGAATTGGAGGCCAATATCACTTTTATGTGTCACATATAAGGTTGCTTCCTCATTTATATCCAATAAAATGAAGCCATATTTGGACAACATAAAAGGAAGATCACAATCTGGATTTCTATTTGGTCGAAATATAGCTGAAAGTACCAGGCTGAGCTATGATATTATGCATTTTACTGAAGTTAAAAATATAGATGGCATTTTGCTATTAATAGACTTTGAAAAAGCATTTGATTCTCTATCATGGAATTTCATGTATAAAGTTTTGTTATATTTTGGTTTTGATGAGCAACTAATCGATTGGACCAAATTTTTTAGTAAAAATGTTGAAGCTAAAATTTGTCAATCAGGATTTCTTTCAGATCCAATTGTGATTAAGAGAGAATGTAGACAAGGAGACCCAATATCATGCTACCAGTTCATTTTGGCAGCTGAAATTCTAGCTTTATTGATATCAACAAATCCTAATATAGCGGGCCTAAATATTGGAGGTATACACTATCAACTTGCACAATTTGCAGACAACACTACACTTATTCAATTAATTCCTTGGGGATTTATGGTACATTGTCAGGCTTGAAAGTAAATAGTGAAAAAACCAAAGTAATATGGATTGGCAAGTGAAAAAATTCTAAAGAAAAATTAAAAGTATCTGTAAAACTAAATTGTAGTGAAACACATTTTAGACTACTTGGCTTACAATTTTCAGTTAATTTGGAAACAATACCTGATTTAAATTATAAAATTGCAATTGAAAAAGTCAATTCTATTGTGTCTAACTGGAAAAAGAGAAACATTCCACCATCTGGAAAAGTAACAGTAATAAAAACACTTCTATTACCTCAGTTTAACCATTTATTTACTTCCATTTTAGTACCCGAAAAAATGTTAAATCAAATAATTATGGGATGGGAAAGTGGAAAAATTAAGCAGAAATACATTATGCAAAGACTATAAGGCAGGGGTTTGAAAATGGTAAATATAAACCATTTTGAAAAATCACTTAAACTGGATGGCTTAAAAAATAATCAGTGAGACCACAAGTAATCATCCACCTTGGTTCACACTGTTAACCACATATATGGGTAACTTAGATACCAAGGATCACTTACAAAAATTATTTAATATTGATTTGTTGAATTTTGACTACTACAGGGTGAAGTCTTTTATACAAAAGTTCACAAAGAAAGTAAAATTTGAAAAGCCTATCTATTTCCATAAACCATATATTCCAACACATGTTAGAATATTATTTAATCAAGTAAAAGGTAGCCAAGTCTTCTACCAACAATATATTAAGGATTTATATAAAACTGACCCTTTGAGTCAGGATAAATGGAATAAAAGTCTCTCTGTATCTTTAAGTAAAACACTTTGGTTCAATATATACCAGGCTTGTTTCCACATTGTAACTGATAATTATACTAAATGGTTCCAGTATAGAGTTCTTTACCAGATACTAGGAACGAGACATTATCTTTGTAAAGTGGGATTATCTAATCAAGGTCTTTGTAGATTATGTAGCAATCATAATGAAACCATAATACACTTGATGATGGACTGCCTCAAAACCGACGAGCTATGATTAAACATTTGTAATTGGATTAAAAATAAGCTGGCCATTGAATTAAAATTGGGGAATGTAGAAAAAATACTGGGATATCACATATATGACAGAAATTTCACACCATTGAAATTTGTCCTGTTACATACTAGAAGGTATATATTTTGGTGTGTAAGAAAGAATCACAATTTAAATTTTTACTTATTGCAATCTTTTTTAAGAAATTGTCATTTTGAGGAGGAAACTTTAGCAAAATTGAACAACAGGATTGTAAAATCATCATCAATGGGAGAACTGGAGGCTTTTTTCGATTATTATTTTAACTTTTGGTAATGGAAATTTAGTCCTATTTTTATATTTATTTCTTGTCAAGTATTTGGTTTATCATTATGTAATTGTTAAATACAGGTCTGATATGTACAGTAGAATTGAAATTTTTCACCAGGGCAACTTTTCTGCAAAACTACCATGGCAGGTTTTTGCAAAAGATCTCACAAACATATAGGTTTTAACAATGCAATGAAAATGGCAAATGCAAACACAAATACTGAACTTCCATATAACACTAACATAACATACACAAGTCTCAAAAAAGTAGAAAAGACCCTGTGTTGCACTTTTTTCACACTGAATAAGTTCATTTACAGCACTCCGTATTTACAGAAACTACTTTAGTTTACCATAAAAAAGAATGAAATTCAAATAAAACCTCTTGATTTTAAATTATTGATTTCAATCAACCACCTTATCCGTGAAACTTAATAAAACCAATTTATTGCACTCATGGTAAATTACCAACCATACCATCTACTATACCAAGAAAAATGTTGGAAGGCACATTTTTGGATGTCACTTCTTACATGGGTTTGACTCCCATGAATGACAAAGCTGAGGGTCTGTATCTATATGATCCTTGCTGTTGAATGGGACACAATGCATCAACTTTTATTTTGAAGGCACAGTTTCACCCATGATGCATCATCTGAATGGAATACACTTCAAGACTATTAGGGACGACCACACTATAGCTGGCTTCAGAAACAATCTAAAGACCTATCTCTTTTGACACGCATATCCTACATTATAGCCATCCCCTACTCTATACTTCCTTTTAATTCTTGATTATAATTCTGGGCTTAATCAGTGCCATAGTGATGACTACATCAACTCCTCGATTTATAAATGTACCAGTTATTGTAATTATTATATTATTGATCATACTATTGGAATTACACCACGAACAGTTAAGCTGGCTGATTCACTGGAAGGCATTCACCAGTGTGTTGACAGTGTCAGTTCTCAGTTGACTTTGTAAACAGCAGACTCTATAGTATATTTCACAGGTGGACAACTACATATGTGTCTCAAAAGATATTCATTGTGTAAACCATTTTAAAGAGACATTGTTATGTAGGAAAAAAGTCTTACTGATAATTGAAGAAGTTTATTGAATGTATTAATAGGTCTAATGCTGTAAAACCTATTGTAGGTAAACACTGTTTATTTGAAATCGAAATACTTAAAGCTGTAAGACAAACTATCAAAGTGCATGGTATTTGAGCATCACAGAAAATGTATAAGGGGGAGGTATGATTACTGTGTCACTATTCTTTACACTTGTCTGCCTCTGTAAAAGAGAGGTAAATATATAACCACTTTTTATGTTATATAATGACAAGTAACTCTGTGGTGGCATGTCGAAAGAACAGAAGACACTTTGTGGCTTGTCCACCAGACATGTGTTTGTGTTTCAGACTGAACTGGTTGAATAGAATGTAAAAAAATAAATTTGACTTTGAACCCAGACTGAGACTTTGCGAACCTTAAGAAGTGTGCTAGGCCAGCTAAATATCTCAAGTTATAATGGAAAATAATATAAATAAATAAAACTTTCACACAATGATATAAACCTCCCCAAGGCAGTGATGTCCTAAAAGGGAAAGCTGATTATCAAGCAGAGGGTCATCATTGGAAAAGGTTTTGAGAGAAGAAACTGTCCTGGTCACACACACACTTACTTTTTCTATTTGTATTTTAATTGCCAAACAATGCTACTGGAAAATGAGGACCGAGTTCATTCCAGTAGTGCTGTTTCCATACAATGAAAGCTTTGTATGACAATTGGTATGACAACATTTGAGTTGTCTTTATTTTGGCATTTACGAAGGCATTTATCTGTCATTTATGTTGCAATTCAGAGGGCTTTTATCCTTGTGTCATTGATCTTCAAACTGTTTTTTCCACGGATCTTGAGAGTTGTCCTAATATCTTTAGATCTAGTTTTTTTTTAATTTTATAGAAAGGATGACATCAAGTTACATTTTAAAATAAATTATATCAGATTCACTAGATGTGTAACTTGATACTTTTAACAATGATGTTGAAGCTTTAGCATAATAGTATTTTTGTACACTAGAATGCTCTCAATACTAATACTCTGGAGACTAAAATGATAAATGTAGCAGTATATTTAGAAAAACAATCACAATCATTATCTTATTATGCAGTGACAAGTTAAACTGGATTATGAAGTACATTGTTATCACGACTATGTTTTCTGGTTGTTTATTCCTTGCTAAAATTCATAATTACTTTTCAAACCCCTTGGCTGTGAGAGTATGGAAGTATTTGAACCCCTTACTATAACTATAGGAAGATACTTGTCCATCTTGATCGAAAACCACTATTACAATAATGAGTTGGCTTAACACCAATTTGAAGATTGGTGGATATTAAGTTGGGTTGTAACATTAAATTAATCAGGTCTATATGAAGTGATTAGTTAAGGTCTGTCAGACCATTGGTTCTCTCTAAGAAGGCCGGCCCTTGTGTTGTATCTATCAAACAAAGCACACACATGCCACATGTCAACTGAAACTGCGTCTGTCCGGGAAAGTTCTTCACTTTTGTGTTATTAGTTGGAATGCCACTACAATACACATTGTATAACACATTCACACTGTAACAGATTACACCATGCATTCGTTAACCTTCTCAGCATGTATGGTTGATTTATTATCAGGGAACTGTGCTTTGGATATGTGTCACACTCAGCATGTAACAGGAATGTAAACCTCAACTGTGATATCTGGTTCTACAGAAGTTTATATTTGTTTATTTGGGGTTTTACGTCGCTTTCAACACTGTACAGGTTATATCACGACGGGTAGTTGGAAGGGCAGAGGAAACCAGTACATAGAGTTCGCTAGGGTTCTGTACTGTAAACTGCCGACCAACGGCAAGCAACTACCAGCTTTCCCACTTACGGCCATGACGGGGATCGATCCCCGGCCGCAGAGGTGGGAGGCGAGAGTGTTACCACTCTGCCACCGTGGCCCCTACAGAAGTTTATAGATAGTAAGTAAATTGTAAAAACATATCTTATGTGTATTTCCAGCATTACATATGATGTTCACTCCCTACCACCTTTGTTTTAAGACGATATTATGACACTCTGGTAATATGTTCTGCTTCAAGTGTTCAGTGTCTTCAGTGTAAAAAAATAAAGTTTAAATATTTGAAAAATGACAGCCTTTCACAACGGCTAAATATCTATTGACTTTATATGATTGTAAATATGATTAGGATAAAAGCATACCAATAAAAGGCTAACTTAAAACGGAGTTTAGTTAAATAACTACACCATATTTATCTGTGATATGCACAGCTTCATATTTTGCCTTTTCAATCTGGTATTACAACAGTTAGATCAGATGAGAGTTTATACCACAGCAAGCTGACATTCCTTTGTACCTTATTTCCACTACCATGACTTTGATTCCGGGGAACATTTATGTTTCAGTCTCAAACCTAATGTTAGTGGTACACAACTTGTATTATCAGTTGTGAAAGTTAGAAACATAATGGCATTAATCACATATATATTCATAAAATATTAAATATTTTAGAAAGCTGTGTAGGTGTGGACATTTTATTAATTTTCCTACCCAATATCACCATGATCAGTTGGTGGCAGGCTTACAAGGTTAGAATCAGCCTATTCTTGTGATAACAAGAGTGGAATGAACACGTCTATCTGTTGATGTTACTCGCATACATTTCACACCATCAACATTGTTCCAAAACAAAGATAAAACCAATAAAGTAATTCATTGTTTTCAACAGAACTTGAATGAGCTTTAGAGAAGAAAATAAAACAAACAGGACAAAATAACTGGCTTTCACACGTATTTACAGAACAGAGTGAATCTCTGTCATATTAACACAAGGCACAAACCACTGAGACATTCATACATGTTAACTGTTTGAAAATGGATTACGCAGTGAATGTATATAGCTTTCTTAGTTGACGTATGTTGTTAGTAAATGTAAAGATTGTTGTAAACTTTACAGGCATTTGTATTTTATTCTCTGTCAGGACAAATCAGGACCCAGACAACACACAGGTATAATTACAATGGTGTGGCTGATTTCATGATGTCAGTATATCACAACAACGATGATTTTCAGATAAAAGCTATGAACAGGTGAGTCACATTGTATTAGGTTTTTCTAATACTGTGGTTATTGCGGGAACCAGAAATAACATGTTTATAGTGTGTTTATGGAAGAGATATTAGACATAAAACAGAAATAGTTTGTATTATTATAAATCTTCATTAAAAATAAACATCATGCATTTTTACTACTTGCTGCTATTATCGATTGATTTTTTTTATTAATTTTCATATTATTCTGGTAAAATATATCAATTTTTGTGAGTTCATTGTGTTAGATTACTGAACTTTTAGATACACATAACATCAAATATGAAGTTGAGTTGGCCATCTAGGAAGTTTACTCCGAAAGAGTTAGATGAAAAATTAGCTGAGCTGAGTAAAGATGTCAAATATATAGAGTTGGATCTGTCAGGTAAAGAATTGGAAAGTCTACCAGACCTAAACGAATACGTCCAATTGAAGGACATCAAGAAATTGTCATTGAAAAGAAATGACTTTACTGAGATAGACCCAACAAAGCTACCTAAAGACCTACACCAGCTGGATATATCACGGAATCAGATAAGTGAACTGTGTGATCTGAGTAACCATCACCAACTTGTTAAACTAGATGTGTCAAGGAATCAAATTAAAGTCATTGAACCATCAAAACTGCCACCCAATATAAAGAGGTTATACATACAGGAAAATCTAATCAGAGAACTTTGTGATCTGAGTAAGCATCGAAATCTTAAGAAACTGGTAGTGTTTAGAAACAAACTTACGACAATTGTATCATCAAAAATACCAGAAAATATAGAGGAACTAGTCATGTGGGACAATGAAATAAGTGAATTGTGTGATCTAAGGAATCATCAGAAACTTGTTAAATTGGATGTGTCATGGAACAAAATAACAGCCATTGATCCTGTAACAGTACCTGTTAACACAAAAACAATAAACATACAGAGGAATCATGTGAGAGAAGTGTGTGACTGGAGTGGTCATACTCAGCTAGAAAGCTTGGATCTACGTGACAATGAAATAATAAGAATAAATCCAAACAACACTAATTTATCATTCTTGATAATAAATAAATTTGCAGAAGGATTTTTCTCGATTGAAAACGACTACAATCATGTGAGGAAGTGTCACTTGGACACTGAGCATCTAAAGGAGCCTCCTCAGGATGTGTTCAATGAGGGATTCACATCAATACAGGAATACCTGAAGCGTAAAGAAGGGTAAGCATCAGAAAAGTATCAATAAGTTAGAGTTATTACAATTCATAATACAAGTCGTGAACCCTATTGTCTGTTCTATGCAGTTTTTGCTTCATATCACATCATAGAGTTTTGGTCATGAAAAGAAACACATATTCATATAACATATGACTTAAAATTTCAACAATAAACAAAGCATTTCAATACTTTTCTTAGATAAGCCATGTTCATTTAATATTTAGTTATAATTTTTCGACAACAGTGTGTTTTCATGTTTCTAACTTTATTTAACATATGGGATTACATGTGATGGATCCAAATTAGGTGGCATTATTAAAACATTGCAAAACAGTTATCACAACAGCAATACTATTCAGTGTATATGTTTATACAACTATTCATTACTCAGAAATGAAAATGTTTTACTATTTATGTAAACAAGTTTTATGTCAACTTGTTCAGCTGTATCGTAATATTTATTTGTTTATTTGGGTTTTAATTTTGTACAACACGGTTCTAATCATATTACAACAGGTAGTTTTGTGGGCAGAGGAAAACAGTACATACAGTTGGTCAAGGTTCTGTACTTCTGCCCATCAGTAAGAAAGTAGCAACTTTCCCACATAGGGTCTGGGATTTGATCCGCCCACCTCAACAGTGGGTGTTGAGTGTGTTACCACTGGACGACCCCGCGTATCCCTATAAATATGTTGGTTTTGCATAAGCAAGGTACACTGACAGCACCCAGCCTGCATGTACACTGGTAACGTCCACATAGAACTGAGTAATCACATACCCTGAAACGTTTAACTTTGCTTTTTTGTTTACAAAAATTCCTTTTTGATAACTAATATGCAATGTAAACATTAGTTAGAATTACATTTTAGGAATTTTTGCTTTTTCTATAATGTTAAAATTCATCCAACAAAAAGCACGAAAATCAAAACTATCTGAATTACAAGCAAATGGAAACATTATAATAATATTGTAATATTAATAAAATAATATTAATATTATAATAATATCTCCCTCCCCCATCTGTTCATATTGCACTCAAATTGATAGCATAGAGCAGAACCTTTACCACTGCCATGAAACAAACTACTTTTTAAAGGAAGTTAGCGCCTGGCTCTATAAGATAAATTTGTATAAACCTTTCTGTCACAGTGTGTGAAGTAAGTTGTGGACTTTGTACAGCTTTCTTTACTGATGGATATATAGAGCTTGTGTTTAACTCCATTATATTGTTTGGAAAATGGTACATTAATAAAAGTCGATCTAACAATCAGCGAATAACCTTCTCCAACTTAGCTTTTCTAATGAAAGGAAAGTTGGAAATTTTGAGAATGAGTTATATGTTAAATGGTAATCTAGTAACTTTTGACAAGTTCTTTGGCAGTTTGTATATCTATTTCGATTAAAGAATATTTAGTTAGAGGCAAACTAAACAATAGTTATGTATTATGCTATGGTTTGCAAAACCAATAAATTGAAAAGGTACTCCATGACTTTTAAGAAGAACTAGTATTATTCTCTACAACTGAAAGCTGTGTATATATAATGTAATGGGTTGACTTAAAAAATGAAAACTTTTTGTTCAAATATAGAACTTATTGTTATGGTATTGGAAAGCACATTCTGGTTGTATCTAGAATATTTTGAT
Organism: Sabellastarte sp. h YS-2021; assembly: GCA_964017235.1. Lineage (NCBI taxonomy): Eukaryota > Metazoa > Annelida > Polychaeta > Sabellida > Sabellidae > Sabellastarte > Sabellastarte sp. h YS-2021. The sequence goes on along the minus strand of OZ024938.1, from coordinate 73,485,330 downwards.
ATCGTATTTTATAGCTTTGCTAGGGGTCACGGTGGCAGAGTGGTAACACTCTCGCCTCCCACCTCTGAGGCCAGGGTTCGTTCCCCGTCACGGCCTCAAATGGGAAAGTTGGTAGTTGCTTGCTGTTGGTCGGCAGTTTACAGTACAGAACCCTAGCGAGCTCTATGTACTGGTTTCCTCTGCCCTTCCAACTACCCGTCGTGATATGACCTGTACAGTGTTGAAAGCAACGTAAAACCCCAAATAAATAAATAAAATTTATAGCTTTACTATGTGTAACAATACAATAAAAGGCAATATAAAATATTAGAAAAATAATAATAATAATATTGTAACGAGTACATGTTTTACTTTTATGATCCACCATTTTGTATTTTTAACAAGGAAAAAAACATATTTTCAGAAAGAATGTGAATAAATACATATATGGTCATACATGCAGGGAAACCAGAGAATATAAACTTTCAATGTTTAACTTGCAATTTCTCAGCCATTTCTACTTAGGTTTTAACACAATAAAACGGGCAGAAACTCTGTGAGATACCCTCCTAGTACGTGTATTGCATATGTGTAGGTCACAGAGTCTCAGAAATATTAATGAAAAAGTTGGCATGAGGTGACAAATTTATAACGCTAATTATCTATGGTAAGGGCTGAACAGAAAAATATAACCCAGTTCATGTGACTTTGTAGTTAGACCACATACAATGTGAGGATTATAATAAAACTTAGAAAACATCAGATGTGCATGTATGCTATGATGTGTGATAACTAAATATATATTATTAAATATATATACGTATTTACTGATTTATGACCTGTGTTATTTCACAAGTTTACTGCTTTGAATCTAAGAAAATATGAGTGGGAAAACTGGTAGTTGGTTTCCCTTGGTAGGCAGTTTACAGTACAAAACCTTGACCAAATGAATGTCCTGGTTTCCTCTGCCCTCCACCTACATGGCGTGATATGATCTGTATAGTGTTGAAAACGACTTAAAACCCCAAATAAATAAATTAGACTTTTAAACATCTATGTTTACCAACTTTAGCTGTGTGCTTTCTGTAGATATTTCATTTAAGCTTATTTTTTTTCAATCTCACAGCTACTAAGGATCTATGTCATTGCTACAAATGATTAAATGTAATTTAACTTTTCATTATTTTTTTTGACTGATACATAAAAATTGTTTTTATTTGGAAATAAATATACGTTTTAGAACTTAAAATTCGATTAACATATTTTAACAATATTTTTATCCAACAGAAATTTTACCTTAACATTGAAGACAAAATCATTTACACCCAAACAAATCCAGATGTATTCTTTAAGACTCTATTGTTAACCAGAGATTATCAGTAAGTGGTTCTTTACTTCAATCAAGGCTTAATATTGTGCCTTATATGACTTAATGTAAGTACCTGCTCCTTGATCAAAGAATTGTTGTTACAAACAATAAAAAGACCAGCTAAACTCTAACTGGATTTCAACATAATCTTTCCAAGGGATGTAATGGTTTTAACGCATCTATGGTGTGGCTTCCTCAACAACAACATTAAAGGGAGATTGCATTCAACCGTAATTATAGATCTACATTTTATTGGTGACCTCTGGAAAACAAATACATTGTTAAAATATATTGCTAAAACTACAGTGAAATTCATTTCTTGAAAATGAGGTACATCATAATCTTACAACTTTGTTTGTTGTTACTTATACATAAAGTGTCACAATTTGACAAGTATTTTGATATTTAAATTTATAAACTTGTTGATGTACATTACAATTTATTTTAAACGAAAAAAAAATATTACAAGTTTATATCACAAATCACATGCAACTCCTTTTGAAGTTATACAGTGATAAAAAGTAGTTATCCCACTGCTAGATTATAAACAAGTATCAAAGCTTGAATATGACAAAGTCATTTAAAGTTTTAAGCAACTGTTAATATGAAGACATAGCAGATAACTATTAAATATGATTTTAGTAAATACATATATTTACTTGACCAAAAAAAGTAAATATGCGTACTTGCTGAAATTTTCAGGGAATATGTGTCTTTACTGACCAAATCAGCAGACATGCGTATTTACTGACCAAATCAGCAAATACTGAAAATTTCAGTAAATGTGCATATTTATTGATTTTGTATATTTACTGTAACATATACAATGTTACAGGCTGACCAATGTGCAGGTCAATGTTAGTGGTTTCAGTCCCTTTATCTGATGTCATATCAGGAATTTTCTGTAAATTTCACAGGTTATAATGACATACTTTCAAGCCTAGGACCACATAGGTGAAAGTGTAAGCAGGTGATATGTTAATGAATGTGTCATTGTATTTAGGTTAATACTGTGTTGTATGTATCAGATTACACTTTCCATTGCATCAGTGTTCATATGTAATAACAAGATGTCAGTCACATTTATGGTCACGTTTGAAACAAATAAAGTATATCCATAAAGACAAAAATATATATAAGAATTAATTTGAAGATATCAAGGCCATTAACTTTAAAGTGTTACAGATACCTTCAAAATTTAAGAATATATTTTATATTAGGTTTTATTTATTGCGTGTGTTAGCACAATAGTTTCCCAGTTAACAACTGAAAGAAAGACCTTTGTAAGTACTTTGCTACACTGATGTTTACTTATCATTTTTCATATGTAACTGTTACATTTCATGTTTACATATCTTTATTCATTTGATGAAACTAACTTTCCAAGTATTAAAGAAATAGTTTCTTATATAATTTATTCACAGTACTTTAGATCTTGATTAGATCACTGAGATTAGCAAACTTTACCCCATTTCATGTAACAGTTAAACTAAAGAATGCGGCCTAGTTCATTATTCACAACAAAATGCCAATCCAATAACTTTACCTTTTGCAGTGATTAGTTCATTTTCATAAGCTCTGGTTATATCCCCATTTGTGACATGGTTATTATGATTGGGTGATAAATTAAAACTTCACTAAAACAATCCGTCGTGTCAATCATAACAGAGTTGCAATGTCATGTGTATGTGTTTTGAATGTAATGTAAAAGTATGCATGTGTAAACACCAGCAGTCTTCCACTAGCAGAGCCACTGTGCACAGGACTTTCAGATATTAACAAAGGTGATACTGGCACCACATACTTGTGTCATATCCTTGCATTAAATAGCATTACATGGTTTCAGGTTTTAGTGAACTCGAAGCTTTTGATTTTACTCTAAGGATTATTTTAGCAGTTCTATTTTCCTCATAGTTTATTCTTCTTGTAACAAAAATTTAGGTCAACCACTGTGGAATATGTTTCTTGCACCAACAATGGACTCAGATTCAGGAAACATCCCCGAGGCAAAGAAATAAAGTAATTCTGAGGTACAAAATACGCTATCTGCACCTCTGGATTAGTTTAAATGAGTAAGATATATATGGCGCTTTTGGAAAGCTCAGTTTCTAATGAAGGCATGAAAAAATTAGTAACATATTACACTAAATTTAGGGAACCCCAAATAAAACCTGGTATTCAATATATAAGCTTCAAAATCAATTTCAGGACAGGGGTTAGCACTAATGACTTCCTGACAGACTTAAAACTCTAGTTGTCAGTGAAAAGCTTATCAATAAAAATGCAAAACTGACATTCAACATGACTGTGCAGTGGTAACACACTCCCTCTCACCTCTGAGATTAGATTTCAAATCCTGGCCGGACCTGAAGTGGGAAAGCTGGTGGTTACTTGTTGATTGGCAGTTCAGAACCTTGACCAGCTGTATGTGCTGGTTTCCTCTGGCCTTCCAACTACCCACCACAATATAACCAGTAAAGTACTGGATATAACACCAAACACTAAATAAATAAATGAATAAACATAGCTATTCACCTACTTTTTGAGCAACTACAACATAGTGGCGTTCCGGACCTTTGGCTCATTGCATACCTGAGCCATAGGTACTGTTGTGTTTTCACTTTTGAACACATCAGCTGTATCTTAAAAAACTATTGTATTTGGAAATTTTCTTGAAATATGCTATTCAACCCCTTTTGGGTCACCTATAGCAGAGCAAAATTGTGGATAGATGCATAGATGAGTAGTACCTGCTTAAACACTGTAAAATTCTGTAATATATACTCAATTTTTTTTTCTTTTTCCTCCATCGCTACCATTAGAAAAAAAGAAAAGTTATGCTATTTAATTTTGTGCTATTTATGTTGAAAGTAGAAATGCACAAAAATCAAGCAATAAGCCATCTATTATTAAAAATATAATTGTGAAACTGCTGCAAAATTTTTCCCTTTAGTTACACAATGAAGTGATATGCTGCATTAACATTCTTCTTTATTGCGTATTTACTTACTTCATAAAAATATAGAAACTATAAATTACATTGTAAACAGATCAAGGTTTCTATATTAGATAATAATATTCCCCAGTTCACATCTTACAATCATCCATACATGGAGGAATTTTTGTGGGGCTTTTTTTTACTGTTTGTATGTGTTGTATTGTTTTTCAGCATGTTTAATGTTTGTATGTGTTATATTGTCGATTATATGTGTTGTTTCTTTTTCAATGTATTGATTGTTGAATATATGTATGTGACAAAATTACAGGATAAATACCTAACTATATTCAGTAACAGCTATACCTCACTCTTTATCATTACAGTTTTGTTTCACAACTCTGACTTTGTGGCACATAACTGTGTTCTATTGTTATATTGCTTAAAAATTTTAATGCCGGGGTATCAAATGAGAACTATTTTCAGTAAACATGGAAGATATATCCCAAAGAAAGGCTAGTGCCTCCAGTGGTATAAAACTATTATCTGCAAACTGCCAAGGTCTTTGAAACCATCAAAAAAGAATAGATGTTCTAACCTATCTTAAAGAAACCAATGCCTCCATTGTTTGTCTGCAAGACACCCACCTTCTTGAGACTGATCTGTCCTCTGTTAACCTAATATGGCCGAAATGCTACTTGAGTGGTAAAAGCACAAATTCACGTGGTGTTGCTATTTTGTTAAACAATAACTTTGATTGTAAAATACTGGATGTTTATCAGGATAAAGAAGGAAATATATTGCAGCTATTAATAAAATGCGACTCTCTAACAATAAATTTAATAAATATTTATGCTCCAAACAGAGACAATCCAATTTTTCTTGATAAAGTTTTTGAGTTATCACAGAATGAAATGGCAAACCATTTGTTAGTATGTGGCGATTTCAACCTTGTCTTAGACCCCCAGGAGGAGGACAAAAAATCCCATAAAGCAAGCAAGGCTTGACTATTTTTTGACATCTAGATCAGTGACTGACATAGTTAATTCCTGTTCCATTGTACCAAGTTATAGATCTGACCATTCAATAATAGAGATGACTATTACTATTAGTAAGTTTGTCACTGGTCGTGGCACCTGGAAACTTAATAACAGCTTGCTAAAAAACTCGGACTACCTGAATTTGATCAATTCTGTTATAGAAGATAAAAAATAAATATTCACTTCCTGTGTACAATCTAAAATATATAAAAGAAAACTATAACAATATTCACTTCTCTATAGATGATGACACCTTTTTAGAAATGTTATTTATGAGAATCCGGGGTGAAACAATCCGATTTGCTACACATTTAAAAAAGACTCAAAACCAACAAGAAAAAACTCTACTGGCAGAGATTCACAATCTAGAAAATATTTCCAGTCAGACAAATTCTGCATTGTTACAAGAAAAAAAAATTGAGCTTGAAAGCATTAGAAATGAAAAAAATTAAAGGTTACATAACTCGAGCAAGAATGCAGTGGTTGAACGAGGGTGAAAAGCCAACTTCTTACTTTTGTAAGCTTAAAAGTAAACACTTCACCAAAAAAACTATTAGGAAATTACAGACAAATAATGGCACCGTATTGACTGATCAAAAATAAATTCTGAAAGAGGTTGAACAATTTTATGCTAATCTTTTTAAAAGAAAATGGATCTTAAAAGAAGTGAGTAGTGTTAATGAGCACATTTCTCAAGCCAGAGTAAAGCAAACAGTTAACTCCAAATTAGGTGACTTAGTATCTGATATGGAACTTGGAAAAATGCTTAAGCATATAAAAATAACAAATCACCTGGTATTGATGGTATATCAGCAGACTTCATAAAAGTTTTTTGGAATAAGTTAAAGTTTTTTATTACAAATGCTATTAATTCTTGTTACTCTAAAGGTATTCTTACTCTCCCAATGAGACTGACAATTATCACTTGTATACCAAAGGGCAATAAGAATCGTAGTCTTATCAAAAATTGGCGTCCAATCTCACTATTACCTGTAGTCTATAAAATGGCCTCTTCAGTATTAGCAGAAAGACTCAACCAATCTTAAAAGATATTATCTCAGCACACCAGAGTGGTTTTTTATCTGGTAGATCAATTAGTGACTGCACTAGATTAATTTATGATCTGATGTTTTACACTCAGAAGGGGGGCCACAGTGGCAGAGTGGTAACACTCTCGCCTCCCACCTCTGCGGCCGGGGATCGATCCCCGTCATGGCCGTAAGTGGGAAAGCTGGTAGTTGCTTGCCGTTGGTCGGCAGTTTACAGTACACAACCCTAGCGAACTCTATGTACTGGTTTCCTCTGCCCTTCCAACTACCCGTCGTGATATGACCTGTACAGTGTTGAAAGCGACGTTAAACCCCAAATAAACAAAATAAACAAATTTACACTCAGAAGCATAAAATTTTTGGACTTTTAATGCAAATAGATTTCCAAAAGGCCTTTGATTCTGTTTCATGGGATTTCCTGTACATTGTACTGGAAAAGTTTGGCTTTGATGACAAGTTTATCAAATGGATATGACTTTTTAACAAAGATATAAAAGCATATGTGACACAATGTGGCTTCTTGTCTAATCCTATACCAATAGAAAGGGCGTGCAGACAGGGAAATCCGATTGACCCATATGTTATGACTTTGATCGTAAGGTGGCTTTTCATAGACAAAATAAAAAGAATAATGTTCAACTTTTAACTCTTTAATAATGATTTATGTCATTATATACACTTTACAAATGATAATATACGTGTGTTTCCAATATCAGAACCCAAACTCTATCTGTATAATAACTTCATTTAACCATTTAGTACTACAACTGCTGCATCAAATCAATGTCTATATGGAAAATATTTAACAATGTCATAGAGTCCCTGGGTAGACTGCATAGTCATTATCTTTGACGAAACTGGTAAATGCCAGAAGACATCAGAAGCTACTAGAAGGGTGGTACTGCAATCCCTCAGTGCTTAAAAAGAAATAATAAATTTCCTTACTAACTATACTTGGGGAAATTAACAATATATTACATTTACTTCAGTTATAGTTTGAATCAATTAATCTGTCTTCAAAATTTAAAGTATGTATTTTACTGGTAACTACTATCTTCTAACCAGAATCTAGCAATATTCATAATCACAATACAATTACATAGTATTTTAAACATACTAGGGAATTGTCAAACAGAAGGATCTACAATGACTATACTAAATAAACTACAAATCTTAAAGTTTTAATAAACTAAAGTTATACTACTTAAACAAAGTACATGTACTTACAGACATCAAACTTTCCACTTCAGATAAAGCTGAAGCTCTCTACACATCCTTTCCCACTGACTTCAAAAACCCAACTAACTTTTCCATGTATCCCAATTTCCTTCAACAATTTAATAATAAAAGAATTTTGACCTTCAACAATAACATCTAGTTCAATAATCCTTGGTCAAACCACCTTCAACATTAATCAAGCAACATGGTTTAAACATCATTCACACTGACATGATTTTCTGACAAGTTTGCATGAAACACACTTTAACTTTGTATAAATACACATTATTATACAGTACATCATATATACCACTTTAAACAACTGATTGTGTTAAATAGAGTTTAAGAAAATATGATTATAATATTTATATTCATTTAAAGTGACTACATTACCAGAACAAGTGTGACCGGGGTGTAACCTTAGGTCTTTATCAATATTAAATAACAATACTAGTCCCTCTATATATAAAATACATGATTCAGACAGTCATTTATACACAATGCTGCATTAATGTACTTTAAAGGTCACTGACAATACTGGACTATATATATCAATGCACACCTAGAGAAACTTACAAAATCTTTAATTGGTAAATATAACAAAAGTGGACAGATTTGTACACAGTGTAAAGAATGTCATGAACTGAGTGCACTGAACTGACAGAAGTCAAGTTTCTAGAGTCCATTGAAAATACACAAACATAAATCAAATTGTAACATACCCTTCCCCTTAAGTCAAATGTTTTTGACAAAACCACAATTTAAATTATGTAACAAGTTAACCTTTACACACTACTATTTTACAACCTGCTAAGATAGTCAGCACATACATTTTGTGAACCTTTAATTGCCCTTATTTTACATTGATATGGTTGCAATGCAAGTGCCCACCTCACAAGACGTCCATTTTCCATCTTTGACTGACGTAAATATACAAGTGGTTGATGATCTGTCTCAAGAATAAAGTCCTTTCCATAAAGATAAAGATGGAATTTTCTGATAGCCCAAACCAGAGCCAAGCACTCTTTCTCAATTACAGGATAGTTTAACTCACTTTTGGTCAACTTTTTACTGGCATATGCCACAGGGAACTTTTGACCATCAAAATCTTGCAAAAGACATGCACCTAGCCCTACTTCTGATGCCTCTGTCTGAAGAATGAACTCTCTTGACAAATCAGGGAGTCTTAAGACAGGATTTGAACTCAGAACTTTTTTCAGGATAACAAAAGATCTTTCTTGAGCATCACCCCATACTATCTTATTTGGGCAACCTCTTTTAGTCAGGTCTGTCAATGGAGCTGCTACCGTACTGTAATTGGGTATGAATTTGGAATAAAATCCTACTAACCCTAGAAAACTTCTAACTTGTTTCTTGGTTTGTGGTATTGGGGCTTGTTGAATGTTAAATAACTTCTCAGGGTTAGGACTTATTTCCCCCTCTCCTACAATATGCGCTAAGTAATCAACACTGGTAAACCCTAGTTTACACTTTGACGGTTTCATTGTTAGACCAGCAGATCTCACTCTCTCAAACAGTTTCCTAAGTTCACACAAATGTTCATTCCATCCAAGTGAGTGAGTCAATACATCATCTATGTAATGTTCAGATTTGTCTAAACCTTTGAGAAGCAACCTCATCATACGAGTAAATGTAGCTGCAGAATTTACAAGACCAAACGGCATTCTCAAATAACAATATGACCCTTTTGGAGTTACAAAACATGTTTTGTCCTGACTTGACTCATCAACAGCTATTTGCCAATAACCTTTTGACATATCACATTTGCTCACCCATTTACTGTCTTTCAATTTGCAAAATATCTGATCTGCCTGAACCATTGGTTCAGTTGAAAAAGAGGTCAAACGGTTCAACTTTCTGTAATCTGTACAAAAACGGATCTTTCCATCAGGTTTTTTTACAAGTACAATTGGAGATGCATATGGAGAATTACAAGGTTTAATCACATGCATTTTCAACATACTCTCAATCTCAGAATCTACAGTACCCTGCATATGATATGGTATTGGGTATGGTTTTGATCTGACTGGTACAGTACTTGTTAAATCTATCTCATGTTTAACCAACTTTGTGTAACCTGGGAGGTCAGAAAAGATATCCTTAAACTCAACAAACAGTTTAGATAAGTCTCTTTTCTGCTGTTCACCTAAGTCTGGGTTGATAACTACATCTTTGTACGTTTCTGTTTGCTCCATACAACTAAACTGAATTAAGCTATCATCATCAACCATACCTTTTTCTGAATCTGGCTCAATAATGGCAGAAGAAACTACCTGCAAAACTGAATTCTCAGCTATCTCAATTGTTGAACTGACAGATTGGTCAATCCTAGGCTCAATATACTTCTTGAGTAAGTTTGCATGGTAGGTTTTAACTTTACCCTTAACTTCAACTTTGTAATCATCACCAAGTACACCGACTATGTTGTAAGGGCCCTGCCATCTTACCAGAAGTTTGTTTGTCTCAGTTGGCAACAGAACCAAAACTTTCTCATTCTTCTCAAACTTACGTCTTTTACTTTTCTTGTCAAAGTAAAGTTTGCCTTTTTCTTGTGCACACTCTAAGTTTTCCTGAGCTAACTTAAAAGTATTCTCAAGCCTTTCTCTCAAATCTACTATGTACTGATATGTGGTTTTAGTTTCATCAGAATCAATCTCAGCTGTCCATAAGTCCTTAAGTATGTTCATAGGTCCTCTAACTGTTCGTCCGTATAAAAGTTCAAACGGGGAAAACCCTGTACTGGCCTGAGGGACTTACCTATATGCAAACAGAACAGCTGGGAGATACCTATCCCAATCTTTGGGTCGTTCAGCACAAAGTTTTTGCAGCATTGACTTCAAAACAAAATGAAACTTCTCCACCAAACCATTACATTGTGGATGATATGGGGTTGTTACTAAGTGTTTTACACTCAGGAGCCTATTTACCTCTTGCATGACTTGAGACATGAACTGAGATCCTCTGTCACTCAAAATCTCACATGGTACTCCTACCCTAGAAAAGATTTCTATCAAACCTTCAGCAACACACTCAGTATCTATGGATGGAAGAGCAATGGCTTCCGGGTACCTTGTGGCATAGTCAACCATTGTAAGAATGTAACGATTCCTACGCTCAGTGATTTGTGAAAAAGGTCCAACCAGGTCAATTGCTACCCTTTGAAATGGAGTATCAATAAGTGGCATTTTGTTCAAGGGGACATGCGGTACCCTACCTTTTGGTGTAGTTTTTTGACACAAATCACAAGACCTGCAAAATAGATTCACTTCACTTTGCAAACATGGCCAATAAAAACTGGACATGACTCTGTCTAAGGTTTTCTGGATACCCAAGTGGCCAGCTAACAGTGTTTCATGAGCTAGTTTAAGAACTTTTGTCCTTAATTTCTGGGGTACTAACAACTGTTTAACCACTTTCTGTTTCCCTTTAGACTGAACCCTACGATACAAGAAACCTTTCTCAACAAAGTAACTGGTTTCATTACCACTCTTCAGTTTTATAGTCTTGTTTTGATTTGCTAGATCCCACACTTTGTTAAGACTATTATCCCTTATTTGTAGTTGTTTGAACTCCTCAGAGGTTAAACCTAAGTCACTTTCAGAAGGAACTTTCAATGGACTAGTTGGTTTGTTCAATTTATCAGCTTGAGACCTTGTCATTACAGCTACTGTCTCAGTTTTTTTCCTTAACTTGTTTGGTCTCTTCCAGAACACAATGCCATTCAGGATCTGGGTCATTCACATCCCTAGCACCTAGAATGTTCCCTACCTCAAGTGGATATATGGGACTTTCCATAACCATAGCATCAGTTTCACCTACAAAGAATGGGGTATCTATGTGTACTTTGGCAATTGGAACCTTTTTGACTGTACCATCAATAAGAACACTAAGATAAACTTTCTCTGTAAACTGTTCTGGTTTTACCAAGTTTGATTTTACAACAACACCTGTACACCCACTGTCACGCAAAGTATCTACACCAACTATAGGTAATGACTTACCTGATGCCAGTTTTAACTGATCACCTTCAACACTCTCTGATAACATGCGTAATACACAAGTTGCACCAGTACCATGGTCATCAGTTTCATAACTTTGTTGTATTGCACTAGCAACATTGAGTTTCACTCTACAGTTTCTTTGTATGTGACCCTTTTTACCACATCGGTAACAAGTTTTATCATTGATACTAGTCTTTGTTGTCATCTTGGACTCACTACCTTTTACATTAGTCTTGTCACTTGACGTTCGTTTCACAGAAATAGTCTCTTTTACAAAACAGTTCTTATCACCATGGGCTTCAACAAATTGTTCTGCTAAACAAGCCATTTCTTTTATTGTTTTGGTACAGGCTCTTTCAAGAACACTGCTAGAGGCTTACTACAGTTTAACAAATACCCTTCCCTCAGAATAAGGTCAGATAAATTTCCAAAACTTTTGGACACTTCTCCAAATTCGACCCACCTCTCAAAAAACTTTGTAAGTCTATCAACAAACTGGGATGGTGTTTCACCCTTTTCAACTCTCGAATTCCTGAATTTATTTCTAAAGCCTTCTTCTGTCATCCCATACCTCTTTAGAAGTGCTTTTTTGAGTTTCTGATAATCATCACTATCATCTTTACCCAATCTACGGTAAACCTCTAACGCAGTCCCCGAAAGAAGTGCACTGAGACTCATAGCCCAATCTTCAGGTTTCATACCTTGTGCTACAACATACTTTTCAAAACGAAATTAAAACGAGTCCATATTGTCCTTACTTTCATCAAATGCTGATAGTTTTGGATATTTTGCTGAGACTATCCCCTGACCTGGGAAAGACATTTGAGATGCGTTAACACTAGCTATCTTTAGTTCTGCTTCTTTTAGTATTTTTTCATGTTCCCGCTTAGCTGCACGCTCATCCCTTTCTCTAGCTTGTTGTTCAAGTTCATGTTCCCTTTCTATAGATTGTTGTTCAAGTACAAATTTTTGTAAGGCATCCCCTTCCAACCCCATTTGTTTCCCATTTTCAATTAGCTTTTCCATTTTAAATAGAACAAGGTATAACTCTACTCTGAAGTGGAAATAACACCAGGCTAGGACTTACCTCTGCCTAACCAAAGCACACAGGTTACAACAAAATAACTATTGGTACCAATCTAGTTCTATGTCAACCTAGTAATGCTTACAACGTGGGTTTTGATGAAACAATGGTATACCCTTGATACCATTCAACAACTGAAGTCTATTAATTAGTATAGTTTGTCTATCCAACCATAAAATATATGCTGAACCAGATTAACAATTAACCCTACTCCAGTAACGAGAAACACACAGTAACTCTCAAAAACATATGCAGTGCACTCACCCTTCTCTACTCTTGTACTCACAAATCAATACTACCAGTACTGCAACATATGACTACATATACAGGAAAGAAACATTACCTAGTATCACAAAATAGCACTTTTATGGCACCATCAACAAAATAATTTTAAAAGTCAAATTTTTACGAACAAATTTTCCTACAACCTTTTTTTTTTGCCTACAAAAAAATATCCTGGTCATGGCACCAATGTTATGACTTTGATCGTAAGGTGGCTTTTCATAGACAAAATAAAAAGAATAATGTTCAACTTTTAACTCTTTAATAATGATTTATGTCATTATATACACTTTACAAATGATAATATACTTGTGTTTCCAATATCAGAACCCAAACTCTATCTGTATAATAACTTCATTTAACCATTTAGTACTACAACTGCTGAATCAAATCAATGTCTATATGGAAAATATTTAACAATGTCATAGAGTCCCTGGGTAGACTGCATAGTCATTATCTTTGACGAAACTGGTAAATGCCAGAAGACATCAGAAGCTACTAGAAGGGTGGTACTGCAATCCCTCAGTGCTTAAAAAGAAATAATAAATTTCCTTACTAACTATACTTGGGGAAATTAACAATATATTACATTTACTTCAGTTATAGTCTGAATCAATTAATCTGTCTTCAAAATTTAAAGTATGTATTTTACTGGTAACTACTATCTTCTAACCAGAATCTAGCAATATTCATAATCACAATATAATTACATAGTATTTTAAACATACTAGGGAATTGTCAAACAGAAGGATCTACAATGACTATACTAAATAAACTACAAATCTTAAAGTTTTAATAAACTAAAGTTATACTACTTAAACAAACTACATGTACTTACAGACATCAAACTTTCCACTTCAGATAAAGCCGAAGCTCTCTACATATCCTTTCCCACTGACTTCAAAAACCCAACTAACTTTTCCATGTATCCCAATTTCCTTCAACAATTTAATAATAAAAGAATTTTGACTTTCAACAATAACATCTAGTTCAATAATCCTTGGTCAAACCACCTTCAACATTAATCAAGCAACATGGTTTAAACATCATTCACACTGACATGATTTTCCGACAAGTTTGCATGAAACACACTTTAACTTTGTATAAATACACATTATTATACAATACATCATATATACCACTTTAAACAACTGATTGTGTTAAATAGAGTTTAAGAAAATATGATTATAATATTTATATTCATTTAAAGTGACCACATTACCAGAACAAGTGTGACCAGGGTGTAACCTTAGGTCTTTATCAATATTAAATAACAATACTAGTCCCTCTATATATAAAACACATGATTCAGACAGTCATTTATACACAATGCTGCATTAATGTACTTTAAAGGTCACTGACAATACTGGACTATATATATCAATGCACACCTAGAGAAACTTACAAAATCTTTAATTGGTAAATATAACAAAAGTGGACAGATTTGTACACAGTGTAAAGAATGTCATGAACTGAGTGCACTGAACTGACAGAAGTCAAGTTTCTAGAGTCCATTGAAAATACACAAACATAATTCAAATTGTAACACCATATCTTTTTTTACTTGTTGCTGAAGTCTTAGGATGTTTGATTCAAAAATCTTCAAATATTCGAGGCATTAAAATTGGTACTAATATGTATAAGCTTACGCAGTTTGCAGATGATACTAATATAGTATTGGATGATACTACTAAATCCTTGCAAGCGACTCTTAATATATTGGAAATATTTGGTGATATGTCAGGTTTGATCATGAATAGTGAAAAAACAAAGTTGATTTGGATCGGAAGTAAACTTGGAACAAAGGAAAAGTTAAACGTTTCAAATAATTTGCAATGGGGTGATTCACAATTTAATTTGTTGGGCATAATATTTTCATGTAATTTGTATGAAATGCCAGACTTAAATTATGGACAGGGTCTTGTTAAGGCTAAATATACATTGAAATCTTGGGAATTCTGATGCTTAACTCCAATCGGAAAAATCACAGTTATTAAAAGCTTGATACTTTCAAAATTTGCACATTTGTTCACTACTTTGCCAATAACTGATGGTTTTCTAGACAATTTAAATCGACTGCTGTTTAATTTCATTTGGGATGGTAAGCCAGACAAGATAAATAGGGACCAAATGTGTGGAACTTACTTGTCTGGAGGACTTAAAATGACAAATATTTTTAGCTTTGAAAAATCAGTGAAAATAAAATGGTTACAAGCAGGCATTTTTGGGAAAGATAAAGGCTGCCTATCCCTGTTAATGCAAGATATAGATGTTAATAAAATATCCTCAGTTGGTAGTGAATATTGTGAATCTATATTGTATAAACTCAATCCTTTTTGGAAAGTGGTTTTTACATATTATAAAGACTATGTTCAACAACTTAAATTCAAAACTGATCAAGATATATTGTCTAGTTGTATATGGTATAATAGACAAATTGGAACTGAAAAAATATACTTTGTAGATTGGTTTAAACATGGTGTACGCATCATTGGGGATATTGTAAATTCTGAATGTAAAATGATGTCCTTGGAACAAATTAAGACAAAATACAAATTTTCTGTGAATATTTTGAACTACTATTCTGTTAAAAAGCTTGTAGAAAAGTTTATAACAAAGAATGAATGTAATTTTCCCTTATCCATTGATAGGCCACATATACCTTTCCACATAAAAGCTCTCACAGGACATATTCTTGGAAGTAAATCCATATACCTCAGGCTTCAAGAATCTAACACTCCAAAAAATAAAATTAAAGTTAAGTGGAATTTAATTTTACATATGGAACCAAGCCATAACCTCTGGAGAGTAATATATAAGAATTGTTTCTATACCATAGACAACAATAACTATACTTGGTTCCAATATAGAATATTGCAAAGAATTATTGGTGTTCAAAATTGGCTTTTTAAAACCAAAATTTCTGACAATGCTGACTGCAGACTGTGCAATCAAAACACAGAAACAATAGCTCATCTCTTTCTGAGTGCCCTATATCAAATAATCTTTGGGAAAATGTGATATCGTGGATAGAAGCACGTACTCAAGAAAAAGTCAACATAACCAAAAACATGAAAATTTTAGGTTGTGTTGAACCCCTATCTTATTTGTGGCCCCTCAACTTTATCTTGTTAATTACACAATATTACATATTTACCAGGACAAGGCTGTCTCAAGATCTTAATATTTACCACTTACAAAAAATAATAAAGACCAAATATTCTGAGCAAGAATCCCTCTCTAAAATGAAAAATTCCGGTCAAGAATTTATGAAAAAATGGTCAACCTGGAACATAGTTTTCCTTGATATTTAACAATCTGAAATAAGAGAAGTGAAAAACTTATTAATTAATTAATGTACATCCTAAGTAAACCTATATATCACATGTAATAGAAGTATTTTGGGGCACAAAATGATTGACAACTACTATCGGTGAGGCTAAACTAGTGAAATCTGTTTTTTTTCTGAATGGTGGCATTACAAAATAATACAATGCATGGTGATGTTACAGTAATGTAATGTAATTTCTCTTGAACATTGAGAATGTAAAACCTTTTTCTGTCTAATACACATGTTTTTTCATTGTACTCTTGTATGCTATTGTTTAAATTGAAATGTCATGTCATGTGTCTGTATATCTGTAAATTAAAAAAAACATGGCTGTGGACATTATACACAGGTCCACCATGCTCCAGACATGATTGTGATAACCAATCCAAGAAAAAAGAGCCCAAATTGTAAATCTTATGACAAAACAAAAGTGTGCCCAGCAAAAGGAAAAAAGTGCAACTTGTATGACAAAGACAACAACATTGTAAAAATATGCTGATCTGATAACTCAAAAAGCAGTACACACCACAGCAGGATCAGACAATAAAATGATCCTGAAAGTAAGTTACTTGTGGAGGCAGTTGGAAAGTCTCAGCCAGTCACTCCATATCAGGTTTTTATAACACGGGTGAATGTAAGATCAGTGTAGCATTCAAGCATGATAGTGGTGCTACCTATGAAAGTGTTCAGTAAGTTTACACAAGTGAAGATACATAAAGCAAATCATCAACTCTATGGATACAGTACACTTACACTACAAGTGCACGGTGGAGGCAGATTGTCATGTTCACTTCCAATGCTAGGTCTAAAAGTATGTATTGACCTAAAGCTGAATGAAATAGCCCCTAGAAGCAAAAACGTCTGTTGAATGAATTATCCCTTTGCTGTAAGGGCTCCTGTGAAAAATAGCTTGAAAGAATAGAAAACCTAGTAGTCATCTTCTAGTTTACAGAAGCAGCTGATTGGGTAAACTCAATGGTCATTGTTCAGTGCAAAATAATGGAGCTCTGAGGATGTCCCAATTCAAAAACACCTTAACCAGGCTGCCGAAACGAAAGGTCCAACACACAAGTATTGCCAAACTGTGTAATGCTGTGTATTTAGTCTTTGTTATTGAAGACTTGCATCCTGAATAATTGAGTTTGGCAATGGCAGTGGTGTAGTAACAACCGCCAACATTTTCTTTGGCAGATACATGTGTCATCTCCCACTGCTTGACACACATAGCTGTGTGTTCCAAAAGACTGGCTAAAGCATTGACAGGCCTAAAAGGTCTGGATGCCATTGTAGTTTACCTACTTGTTTATGGCTCAAGCATTGGAGAGTATAGCAGAAACCTCGGAAACATGCTTAACGGATGCAGTAAAAGAGATATAAAACGCCCCAAAGAGCAAAACACATCTTGAAGCTATTTTCAAAATGGCTAATTATCTCTCAAAGTTCTTGCCAGATCTGATCAAAATTACATACCCATTTAAAAACTTTTTGAAGAAAAGGGTACAAATTATCTAGAATTCAAATATGAAAACGGTTTTCCAGCAATTTAAGAGAATTATTGCACATGATCCAGTATTTGTCTATTATGACATCAGATTCAAACAGATGCATCACAGTTTGACCTAGGTACAGTCTTACTACAACATTTAAAGACAATTGCATGTGTGTCATAACTATCAATAAACTATGCACCCATTGAAATGGAACTCTATGGCATAATTTTTGCTTGTTAGAAGTTCCACCAATATGTATCTGGTAAGAGTGTCTTTGTTCAGTTTGACCACAAGCTACACTAAGAAACCTTTGATAAAAGCCTGAAGGTCACTTATTGAGAATGATGCTGCTTTTTCAGAAATATCATGTGGTCATCAACTGCAAACCATTGCAAACCAAGGTAATCAGTGACAATGGCCATTGTTACACCAGTCATGAATATGCCACCTTAAATAAAGAGCCTGACTTAGAATTTAACATCTTAGCTCTATTAGTCAAAGTCAAATGGCCTTAGACCACGAAGAATAATTTGGGTTCAGACCTGAGCTTACTGAAACTCCATTGTCTTCAAGCAGAGAGATGTAAACTACCTACTCAGTAAATAGAAATTTAAGATCAATACTACCCTCAACGACAAGAACCTCCAACCAGAAGTTGGTTTTCCAAGTACTTTAAAATATCAAAGAGAAGTACATCACATGAGGCAGCAGGAAAACTATGATGATCAGTGTCCCTGAAATCATTGACAGGACATTCTAGAAGTGATTAACCTCAATTTAATAAGACATATAATCGCCCATATTCCCTTCTGTTTATTCAACTTAGACATTTGGTTTATCTAATGCGTGTTTTTTAATAGTATAATGTCCTGCTCTTAATGAATTGCAAAATGTAGATGATACTACATCATTTGGTTAACTTTCAAAGTTAATCTTTCAAAGTTAATCTTTTCAAAATCATTTAGTTTTTGTTTGGGTGCAAAATATACCTTAAATACATATAAAATATATATTTTACAGGTTTTTTTAGAAACTTTAGTTATGTAATTAAGATAATTACTAGCATGCAGTACTCAACTTAAACAAACATATAGTTATCAACAATGAGTGTTATATATTTTACTTTTTCAAACATCTTAAGTGTCATGAGATTAATTCTAATTCTAATAGGACTTTTATAGCACTTAATCTCTGTCAAAAGACAGATTCTCAGGCGCATCACACAAAACATTGTTCGATATTCAAAAACCAGAGACATTGCAGGGGTCAGCTCCGCGGAGAAAGCAGGAGGATTTTGGAAATTTAGGGTGGATATGCTTTTCCAAAGAGGTATGACTTCAACTTTGACCTGAAAGAGGCAAGTGAGTTTGCAGAGCGGACCTCATCAGGAAGGTCATTCCAAATCATAGGTGCATCATATGCAAAACTGAGTCCAAAATGCTTTCAAGACTTAAAAACTGAAGCAAAGTGGGGAACCTCAAGAAATATGCCATCAGATTGACTTCGACGAGTGTTATATGCACTATGTCTAGGAATCTGGAAGGGTTCAAAGTATTTGGGGTTACCACTGTGTAGGAACTTATATACCAGCATGGCAGTCTTAAAGATAGAACGGTACTTAATCGGCAACCAATGTAGTGCTTTTCTAACTGGAGTGGAGTACTTGGTGGTGTTGGCAACAATTCCGGCAAGGCTGTTCTGAACACATTGAAGTTTGCGCAGATCTAGAGCTGAGAGACCTCTGAACAGAGAGTTACAGTAATCAAGTCGGCTTCCAACCAGAGCATTGGCAGCCATAAGAGCAGCTTCATGTGTCAGGTGACCTCGGATTCGCTTAAGATCCTGGACATGAGCAAAACAAGCCTTGCAGACCTTCATAACATGGCAAGAGAATGAGAAATCTGAATCAAACCAAACACCAAGGTTCCTAACTGCATCAGTTGGTGATATAAGATTACCAAGTATGCTGACCGGGAAGGACTGATTAAGTTTTTCGTGCTGAGACTTTGAGCCAAACACAATGAATTCGGTGTTATCAGGATTTAGCTTGAGCTTATTTGTAGAGAGCCATCTCTTTACATCTTCAAGGCAGTGTGACAGCTTATCAAGGGCCGAGGCAACATTTTTATGTGTGAGATGTACATACAATTGTGTGTCATCAGCGTAGAACTGGAAACTAATACCAGGATGATTCTGTATGACTTTACTCAGCGAAGTAGAATAGAGTGAAAAAAGGATTAGCCCCAGGACAGAGTCTTGAGGCACACCATACAATAACTTTTTGGCATCGCATAAAATCAACCCAATCTTAATGCACTGAACACGGTCTGAGAGATAAGACTTACCAACCGAGGACAACCCCGCTGACACCAAACCAGGAACTAAGAGAATTAAGTAGCGTATCATGATCAAAAGTATCAAATGCTGCTGATTGATCCAAGAGAATGACAGCAGTAGCCTCACCTGTAGCAAAAGCCAAATGAACATCATTCTTGATTGAAAGCAATGCAGAATCAGTTGAGTGACCTGGTTTATGGGCAGATTGCCTGACATTCTCTAGTCCGTTCAAACTGACATGGTCATTCAACTGAGAAGCAACAACACGTTCAACAAGTTTGGATATGAAGCCCAACCCAGAAACAGGTCTGTAGTTTTTAAGTCATTGGGTGGTAGTGATGACTTTTTAATCAATGGGGTTACAATAGCCTTCTTGAACTCATCAGGTACAACACCTTCTGACAATGAGCAGTTAACAAGCCTGGTGATAGAGGGCAGTAAAATATCAATACATTCATTAACAAGAAATGTAGGCCATGGATCTAACAAACAAGATTTAGTGGGTGACTTCATGATAATTTTTTCTAATTTCCTCTTGAGAAACTTGTTTAAAGCAGCTGAAATTGGGTACATCAGGTGGAGGAGGCAGAGTGAATGAGTCACTAGAGGAAAATGAATTTCTGATTTTAGCTATTTTGTCACTGAAGAAAGTGACAAACCGGTCAGCAAGACCTTTCTTAGATTCATGAGAATTGTTTATTGTTTATTTGGGGTTTTACGTCGCTTTCAACACTGTACAGGTCATATCACGACGGGTAGTTGGAAGGGCAGAGGAAACCAGTACATAGAGTTCGCTAGGGTTGTGTACTGTAAACTGCCGACCAACGGCAAGCAACTACCAGCTTTCCCACTTACGGCCATGACAGGGATCGAACCCCGGCTGCAGAGGTGGGAGGCGAGAGTGTTACCACTCTGCCACCGTGGCCCCTAGATTCATGAGAAGGGAGTACTGCTTCATGACTAGAGTGCAGTGCAGAACACAAGACCTGCCATAGCTTCTTGGAGTCGTTAGCATTTTCTCTGACCAGGTTTCTGAAATAATTTGCCTTATCTTTGTTGACCAGTGAATTGCACCGAGCAATCTATCTTCGAAGTTTAGCTCGATTATAGGCAGATTTATCTTTGAGCCAGATTCGTTCCAGCTGTCGCCTGATGGTTTTTGCCAGCTGGTAGGTGTCAGATAGCCAACCAGTAGCTTGCTTAGTAAAAGTACGAGTAACAAATGGTGCATGCTTGTCGAGCAATTTGCTCAAATCATCTAAGTATTGTTCACACAAAAAACTGACTGTATCACCATGGCATTTTACGAATGCGCTATTTCCCAAATCCTTACGGAAACTGTCCATGTCAATTTTATGATACCTCCTAAAGGTGACAACTTTTGCCTTATGTGAAGGAGGATTAACTGAATCAAGCTGAGCAAGGACAAGAGCATGATCAGAAATAAATTTAGCAACTTGTATATTGGAGATGACACTGGCATCAGTAGGAGCGAGAACAAGGTCTAGGATATGACCATGAAGATGGGTGGCCGTTTGAACATTTTGTGTTATATTGCATGATTCTAAACAGTTCTGGAATTTGATACTATAATTTATCATCATAATCCACATGGATATTGAAATCCCCACAAATTAGGAATGAGGGAGAAACTGAGGATAAGTATTCTAAAAGATTGAGAAATTGGTCCAGGAAACTTTTAGAGCATGAGCCGGGTGGAAGATAAATACAAGTCAACACAAGCGGTTGTTGATAAAAAATCCTACACCACCACCACGGCCATGAATACGGGGTTTGTGGCAGAATTTGAAATCATTCGGGGTGATGGAATGTAGAAGGCTGTCCGTTTCCTCCTGGCGTATATGTGTTTCAGTGACAGCAAGAATGTCGACAGAATGTACTGTTACAGTGTCATTGATGCAGGGTCCCCTGTTTATTACAGATTGGCAATTTACCACCCCAAACGAGATTGGTCCAGGATTAAGGGAGATGTCACCACAAAGCAACAATAAGGTCGCAAGGCCATGACGCTTAGCCACACAAGGGTAATGATGTGTATTCAGGACACAGTTTTGAAGTCTGTAGGGGCGTGGTAATGAAGTCACACCATGAGCAGACAATGGAATAAACACATTGGGATCACTACATACTGACTTTCTCCAAAACACCAGTAAGAGGAACAACCAGCGGATGGTACTCATTGCACTCCAGTTCCCTAAACTAAGAACAGGACCATGAGGAGTAACACCAGTATGCCTTAATTCTAAGCTACTTACTATGTGACACAGTTTGTCCACTCTAAATTCTGTCCCATGGGCAACTCACGGGCACCCTACACTCTTCACTCAGCCTCTAGAATAAAAGATTTCCCTAAAGTGTATCAAAGAGGGGATGGCCTTAAGCTAACGGAAAGTATTGGAGTGACTAAAAAAGTACAAAGTAGTCAATGGTATTCAGTAGATATTGACAGCCACAACAGTGAAAAAACAACAATTGGAGTGACCAGAAACTGCAGAATGATAATGATATTCAGGGGATATTGACAGCCACTACAGTGAAAAACAACAGTGGACTAAAATATCAATAAAATAGAAATAACTCACAATAATTTGGGCCGATAATTCCCGCTAAATGGGTGATAATACCCGTACTATCAATAAGCATGCAAATACAAGCTACATCATTGGTAATAGAAAAACTGATTACACATGTTGTGGATATTAATTAGTTTCCTTGCAATATATATTGAAAACTCCTTATATTCGCCTAGACTTATGTACCAAACAGGGTTTATACTTTTTATTTACAAAAAAGACGTCTCTGCGGTGTGTACTAAAATGCGTTAATGAGAACTGGAAAGTCTTGTTATTTTCTTCATGACTACTAATAGGAAATCTACCAAATCTAAGTTGTCTTTTTTTCTTAAAAAGTAAAATTCTTTTAAAAGGTGACATATAGCATAAGAGATATGCACTGTATGAGTACATGTATGTACTAAGCATCTCACACCAAACGGGTAAAGTAGCCTTCAACTAGTACAACTACTGTGTATACGTCATTCAAATATTATTTAAAGTGATACTAGCACTGCACAGTTGCTTTCATATTCTAACATTCTATACCATTGCATTACTTTCAACACCATACACTGCAAATCAGTGGGTATATAAAAGCAACTGTTCCTATTATTTAAGTAGCATCAGAACTGAAATATATAATTACAACCTTTGTTATTTAACTTAGATGTTCCCCTCAACACCGACCCTCAAACATCATTTGAAAAAAATGTTAAAAATTAAATATATATTGTACAGATTCACAGATTAGTGTTTGCACGGCGCTGATAGTTTTATTAAAAATTGAACTTACCCACAGTTGCCTAACCTTGAACAATATGAAATACTATTGCATATATATGGTCATATTTGTGTCAGGTATAGAGATGAACCAGGGCATGTTAGAGCACTTCAAACAGGTGGGTCTGCCTTGAATCACAGTATTTTTGCATATGAAAATATTTATTAGAAAAATGAAAGCATTGTAGAATTTTGCATTGTAAAGCATTCTAAATTGTGGCAGTTTTGGTATAGTTTGCCACATTATACATTTGAAAACCTGCTGTTATAAGATTTAAATGCACAGTTAAAATCCTTAAAAGAATTATTTTTCCATAATATCTTACGATTTCTTAAGAAAGAAACAACTGTACAGTCATATTTACCTGACAAAGATGTATTTACCAATGATAGTTTATTAGCTGTATAAAAATGCCAGTATCAATACAATTCTATGTTAAATAGGACACTTAATATCTGCGGAAAAATATTTGTAAAATGATTAAATTGATTACTATTTATGTCTTATCAGTGTTTTCAAGTTAATATCATTTTAACTCTACTGTCTTTTTTCAAGGTGAGATCACAAAACTGCCCCATGTCACACCAACCAAAACGACGTCTCCACAGCAAGACAGTGAAGGTGTGTGTGTGTGTGTGATGTTATATGAAAAAGGCAGAGCAATAAAGGGAAATAAATTTGTAGTGAATTAGCAATAACAGGTTTTCCGTTTTATTTAAACTTTTTTTAAAAAAATCAAAAACTATCTATTGAACGTTTAATTAAAATTAAAATAATACTGACAACAAAACAATATTTTTCAGTTTTGTTCTTATAACTCTCTTTCCTTTCTCTCTTTGTTGTTAAGCAAATTACAAAGATAAGAACATGTTCTGTTTTGCGTATTGGGTAGAAAATTAATTCAGAATAAATTATCAAAATCTCAGAACCACTTTAAAGATTTTCTAGGGGAATTTTAATCCAAGACTGACATGAAGTGCCAACACAACTCAACTGTTTCTCATGCAATGCAGGCATGTTACCTTTTTATTATAAATCTTATGTAAATGCCGGTTATATAATGAAACATTTAACATTGCAAATCACAAACAAAATCACTAAAATCGTTCAATGCATTGGCAATTTAGTAGGTTAACAACCTATTTAAGCTGAAACAGAATGCTATTTTATGCACAGCATCTTAATAATTTCACAGAAGAAACTGGTTTTTGAAACAGTTGGAGCCCTGAAGGTCAAAATCAAAAGTCAAAGAAGTGGCAAAGGATTAAACTGAGGATTAGCTTGAGTTTTTTATTTATAGGTTAATATTAACACATACAAACATACTAAAATAAGATATTTAAACATTATGAATGTAAAGATGAGAAATTTTTATAACCACCAATCGCAAACTAGAAAAAGATTAGAGTGAGAGATAAGGGATGCGTTCTGGAGCTAAGTTAAAACAAAGCAAACAGCAAAAGTTGTCACCCTCAGGCAACTGAACCATGTGAGATGAAATTTCATCCTGAATGGTCTTCGTCCATTTTACCAACAGATGTGCCCCAGGGGGCCCAAAGATTAGGTAGGGGGCTCGGTGGTGTAGTGGTTAGAGTTCTCGCCTCCAACCTCTGAGGCCGCCGGTTCGAATCTCGGGCCGGGCGCTTCATGTTGGAAAGTTGGTAGTTACTTGCCGATGCCCAGTGGTTTACAGTGCACTATGCACTGGTTTCCTCCACCTGTAAACTACCCGTCGCAATATGACCCTGGCTGTTGAACACGACGTAAAGCAACAAATAAACATAAACCAAAGATTAGGTCTTGCCTTAAAAAATGCCTTGCAGAGTGTGGGGCTATGTTCCAGAGCCTGAGAAATCCATGGAATGCCACTAGGAAAATGGCCCTGTATAAAACAGAGTCATGCAAAGGGTCGCAAGTTTTAGAGATATCATACATCACTCGAATGCAAAACACACCCCTTGGGGTGGGCCTGAAGGTCGAATTAATATTCAAACTTCTCAGAAACCTAAGAACTGCAGGGTAAGAATAGCCATGTGTGTCAAGGTCATAAAACTGTGAAAGAGATGAAATAGATGAAAAGTAATTTCTGATTACTTTAGGATATGGTGATTTTTGGCTAAAAATTCCAGAAAAATCAGCAGATTTTGAGGTGAAAGGTCAACAGAAAGTGAATAAAACAATAAGACTGATATGTAAGTAGCAAAATGAGCTCTATGAGCCTGTGCAGTGAAAGATCTGTAGACCTTGAGCACTCTCTTCCATGCCGAAGTCAAGAGGCCTTATGGGTTATGGTGTCTACCTGCAATTAAATACAAGTGTCCAAGTTAAAGTATGAAACTGATATTGTCTCCCATATATAGTTATTCTTTATGTGCTCTAGAGTATTGGAAGATATACCTTATTCAGAATGAATTCTAGAGAGAGAATCAGCTATGATATTCTTGCGACCTTGTATGTGAACAAGTTTGAGGTCACTGTCATGAACTGAAGTGAAAAACGAATATGATTAATAAATGCACCGAGAAACCTATCCTTAATTTTGCCAGAGTTTACCACCTGAACAAAAGCCAGATTGTCACAATAGAGTGAAACTGAGGAACCAGCCCAATCCCTGGCCCAAAGTTTTAGGGCTATCAGCACATTAAGTATCTCTAGATGGGTAATATTGGGCTGAAAATAAACCATAACCGGGGCTGCATAAACCCCATTGTTCCAGAGTTCATCTCTCTAATTTTGGATTTGAAAATTTTTGAAGATCCTAAAAATTTGTAGGTAAAAAATTACGGAACCAGTCAATATCCATGGAAAATTCTTGTGTGAGTTTGATTTTTCTTGCCTGAGAACTGTCCCTGGACACAGATAAAATCCTGTTCGCAAAGACTCGAGCTGGCTTAATGCACTTAATGCGAGTAAATAATATACTGGTTTTCCTAAGTATTTTACTCCATATCTATTCACATACCATACTACTTACAATACTAGACGTAGTCAGAGTGTTGCCAACTTCCTCAATGTGCCAAAATTTCAACCTAAAATTCACAAGTCCACTAAGCAGTTTGACTTCAGTTTTGCCTTTGATGCCCCCACTGTTTGGAATTCACTTCCTGAAGACATTCGTGCATCACCCACTATTGCCTCCTTTAGAAAGAAGCTCAAAACCTATCTCTACGCAAAGGCATATCCTCCTTAGCTCAATTTCTCATTTGGCTTCTCCGTGGTGCTGACCCATTTCTGTCCCTGGACTTTGATTTTGAGTATTGATATTGCCTTGCTGCGCCTTAGAGTCCACTTTTTAGTGGAGATTAAGCGCTATAAAAGTCGAATTAGAATTAGAATTAAATAAGCTTACCCAAAAGTGACTGACATTGATATCTAGTCAACCACTTTTTTGACTTGACTACAAAACATTCAGCATAGGTTTCCTCCAGTTTGCTTTTTTCTATGTAAAGTAACTTTTTATCCAGATCAATGGTAATGCCCAAACATGTTAGAGCCCTTGTAGGGGAGATAACTTATTTTGGTTCATGGGAAGGCCTAGGTCTGAGAAAGGGTAAATTAAAGCCCGGTAATGAGGCTCTGTGTCATTTGCATGTGAAACAATGATGAAATCATCTACATAGGCAAAGATATTACAATGATGTTTCATCATCATGTATACGATGGCGATGGACGTCAACTGGAATGACGTACTGCCATGGATACAGCTGAATGCCAACGCAACGTCTAGATAGTGGTTGCTTTTCCATTTTATTCCAAACTTGAAGGTGTCAACTGTATCCACCCGCAGATTGGGAAAAGCCCTAGCTATATCAATCTTTCCTGTCATGGCAGTGCCTTGAACTCTTCCGATGCTATCCACAATATCATCCACTATGGAAAACTGTAGTGTAAAAGATGTCCCATCAAAATAAGTCCTGAGTGACTGCACCGTTTAGTGACCCTCCAGAGGGAAAGATAGATTAAGTATGAACCATTTTACTGTCATCTTTGGGCCTTGTTAAAAGAGGTGAGCAATGACGATGGTGATGGTCAATAGCTTCATAAGGGCCCACAATTGCCCCCAATTGGATCTCTTTCTCCAGATATTGCTTACTGGCTACAGGGAATTGCAAAGCTGAATAATGTTTACTTACTTCAGTGCTACAACTAAGGTTCGAGTCCACACTTGACAGGGGAAACCCATAAGTAAGGTATTGGATCAAAAGCTTATCATGATAGTCCCTGAGTTTATAACGCCAAACATCCACAGTAAGACTAGGATGAGGTGGAAACCTTGGAAGCCTGTGGTTGAGAAGGTCATCACCCCTGATGGGTTCCGCCATCCTTATATAAGTTTAATGTTATTGTGTTCATGAATCTCTCTAACAGGTCTAATAAATTCAAACTCTGCTGGCTCGTGGTTAAGAAAACTTCTAGTCTTAGAAGGGTGGTTAAAATCATGTGTGGTGACATCACTTTTGACATTAATGTTCGAAGGACCCTGTATAGGTACAGCAGGTGGACGGTTCTGAATGGAAGGGGAAACAGGTTTTATCACAGGCTTAGTGCTGGCAATTTCAGCCCCCTGAATTTTGTCCTGCTGCAGGATTACTTTATCAATTAGCTGCTCTAAATGTGTGGTATAGAAATGACTATATACTTTCTGATACAACACATCTTGGTATGGTTTTCATATGTCAGCCTAGGGTTAACACTGTTATTGTAAGAAATGTCAAATAACACGGGGATAACAACAGTATAAACTATCTCTAAGTATCCTACCTCCACATCAGTGCAATCCCTGATATTTACCCTGCTATTATCCCTTTTTGCATCCCAAAAACAGATTTTTTGAAATTTTCCAGCATCCAAGATAAATACCAAATGTCTACTACCTCCTGTCGCAGTATTTTCCCAGTACTGAGTGCAAACCTCACAGTACACCAAGTGCATGGCTTTTGGCCGTGAACAACTCTGTTGAATTTCTGTTGTAACTGCTGGTGAGGTTGGACTCCCCAACTAGGTGACCATTATGTTGACTCGCAATCACAACTAATATTTGGTCATCAAAATAGTTAGAATTTAAACCAACATTTTGCTGACCATTGTAACTGCATACATTTTAGGTATATGAGGTGTTAACATTTCCCCTATTATTTCCAAAAATACCCAAAATAGGGTTATTAACACTGTAATGTACACAATCTGAAAGCCCAGAAGATGCAACATGATAAGGATACAGTGAATCACATTGAGAACTTTGAAAATTGTTGAAGAATTGTCTTTCATATTCAAAAAGAATTTCACTGTCTCCACACACTAGATATGAATGTTTACAGTCATTTACATTATTAACATTGTAGTGACTTGCCTCAGTAGCTATCCCCCTACCCCCCTTTCCCCAGTTCATGTCCCCCTTGTGACCGTCTCTAGAATGTGGTGGCTGTTTAGGTAGTTGTTTGTCCTAATTCTGTGGCACCTTTTCCTTGGCTCTCAATTTTGTAAAACATTTGATCTCCGGATGACACCTCCTACCCTGTTTTTACAATATGCACAAGCATGTTTGTAATTTCTGTGACTGGCTTCATGTGAACATGTGCCTTCATTATAAAATTTGCACAACTTCCCGGGCTGTGTTGTCTGAGGGTTCTGTGCAGGAGACATTGATATAATGGGATGCACTAAGGGGATTGATGGACCATTTAGTGGTGTCCTGCCATCCCAGATCCCCCTGTTCCAGGTCATGCATAGACATGGCTCAGGCTCCTCTGACAGCTGGCCAAGGTAAAGATCAGGCGTTCTTCATAGCCAGGATGAACCTGGAGGATGGAATGCTTGGCTGTGATCGTGTCTTTCATATAAAAGGTATCTTAAAGTTGTCCTAATGTTCATTGGGGTAGTGTCAGGTCATCATACTGAACCTTCTTTTTACCTGCAGGTGCATGATATCCCTCATTCGGCCACATGTACTCTGGAGCAGTATCCACAATGTCAGTAGTATTGTATCTACCAGATTTTTTGGCCAGACTCTTTCTGTTGATTTTCACAACAAATATGGCAAAAGGTCAGTTGAATTGTGGTCACTGGTGCGAAGCCACGAATTCTGTTGGTCAGACTTCATAGCCATGGAGGGATACAAAGTAAATAGGAGACTAGTTTTAAGGTCCCCTTTAATTGCAGTAGCAGGCCCCTCACAAGCCATGCTTAACACACTTATCTTTACAGTAATATGAGATCAGTTCTAGCATCAAGTTGACCTCGTTCTACATAATTCAGTAAGATTACCTTACAATACATCACAGGGCCACAGTGGGCAGTGGTTCAAACCCAAGACATTGTTTGAGAAACTTGGTAGTTTAGAGTACAGAACCTTTACCGACTATATGTACAGATAGAGTTACTGTTTAAACTGGAATCTGTTGTTTTGATTAGAGATGAGTGAAGACAGGGAAGACATTTATCCGAGTACATCCACATTTGTGGCAAAACGTGGCAGTTCTTACAAGACCCAAAATGAAGGTAATGCACCATCAGAATATTTGTGAGTTATTTTCATGTTCAAACAGACAATAAACATTTTTTATTAAAGAAGAATTTGTACTGTTTTGTGAAATAGAATGATGGAGTAATTCCTTGTTGAAATTACTGTGGAAGTATAGAAACGTGATTGAATCACTCATTTTATATTTGCAGGGCCCAAAGATGATGGTGATACAACCCATGGGGTAATCAAATTTTGTTCATAAAATTTACAATTCTAATATAGATTTTTTTTTTTGCAAAATTTTACAGTACTATGTCTTACCGAAGTTTGGTAGATGATATACCATAGCTGTGTTATTTGAGTTTCATTCATTTTTGCTTGCCATATTAATTACAAGAAAGTTTTATCTGACAGGATTTTCTGAAATATGGCATTTCTTCAAAGGCGGCAGCATTCTACTTTCCAAAAAAAAATTTAACAGTTGAGATTCCACCAAACACTTTACTGGCTCATGAGAATCCAGAAACAGCATCTGTTTTACCAGAAGAATGTCATGGGCAATCCCTCAAACATGCAATGAGTAAAATATACAAGCTCTGCCCAAGTGGTTTGACCACTCAAAATAAGATCATGTTTGTGATCCCTCTGTTTGCCTCACACCACTATGACTATGACAACATGACACTGATGTATCAGCAAGATGGAAACAGTCCATTTGTAGATGCTGATGAATTACTGGCTCACAAGCCAACGTGGTTGTTTTATGGAAATAAATGTTATGTCTTCCTGAACCATTTTTGTAAAATATATGTTTCTAAAATAAAAAATAGTTCTGGCAAAAAGGCAAAATGCATAAGTTCGGAATCTTTGTTATTCTACAAACTAACTGACAGAATTCTGGAGCTAATAACAACATTTGGATGTTACAATGAGGAATCAAAATGCTCAAGCAAGAAAATTAAAGAGGTATGGAATTTCAATATATTAAGAAAATATTATTGTATGGTCTGTATTTATGCAATATCGATTTCAATCGATAAACTTCAGTGATTATTCTTTCTTTGTAATATATCTTATATTTATACTTCACACCTCAGCTCAACACACGCCCACATAATGTGTATTCAACAATAAAGTCTAACCTTCTCAAATGACGTGTATAATCAAAAGATCGCTGCAAAAAACTGTATACATATTTCCGTGTGTTACATGAGGCTGACTATCAATGTGTTTAATATTTACACAATGGCCTCCCCTTAAAGCAGTCAAAATATTTAATAACTAGAAAATCACCCACAGTAGGACTTTCAAGAAGACCCAATACCTCTTCTATGTCCTGGCGTGTGCAATGATACAAAATCCAAATCCCCACCAAAAGTTATTCATCTGTGCTTCCTGCTAAAGAAACATTCATCCAAATCTGCCCACGATTTTTAAGTTATTTTGCTAACAAACAAATACACACCATCAAACACATATACTTCCTTGTCAGAGGTTAACAAGTACATTGTTTGGACACATATTTTATACTTTATAGCGTTACATGAATGAATGCTATAGCCTAGCAGATCAACAGCAAGTAAAAATATTCAAAGACAGCAGTTTTGCTGTGATACCAGAGGCTTCTTCAACTGATTGGAAGCCAAAATTTCAAGGTGACGGACAAGAGGTAACTTTAATGGGCAATCTATAACATGGCTTAGCTACTTCAGTTGAATCTATTATCTCACACGTGCCATATTTAATTATTTAAAATATTTTATTAGCACCCCTTACCATGAATAATTATTGTTACAATGTATACGCAAGTACTTTGTTTCCATGCATTGAAATCCAAGCAAAAATGACCAAAAGTTATCAGGCAAAAGTTGCGTTTTTATAACAATTGTTGCCTTTAACATTAAAGTGTATCACAACTTCTTCCTTGAGAAAATTTTTATTTTGCATGCTGTTATTTAAACTGGTCGATAATAAATGTAAAATAATACTTCTTACATATATTTCTTATCTTATTCTTCAAAAAATAAAATACCCCATTCTCTTCCTTTGCACACTGATAGTATCATTATAAAATTTTGGTTTTATGTCACTCTGAACACATTGTGTAGGTCATATCAAGCAGGGTAGTTTTATGGACAGAGGAAACCAGTACATGCAGTTGGTCAAGGATTGTGACAAGAAGTACAGCCAGACGTCACTTTCCTTGAATTATGTAACAATTAATTAAAACACCTTTTGTCTTCTCGAATTCAAAGCAAAGAGTGTGCACGTCCCGTACTCACATTTATAAGCTGGTGCCCAACTTTGTAAGAAGTAAGATTTTCGGTCACAATTGTATATATATATATGTCTTCCCTCTTAACAAAGTTTAAATATATACAACCATATTACAATTCTTCTATAATATTTCCCAAACTCAACTCCAAAAAGTAAGATGAATAACACAAGAAACTAATGTTTGTCAATCTTAAGCATCTTTTCAATTTTTTATTAACTTTCAATAAATCAATTGTAGCAAAGATTTGGCTCAGATATCACGAATATGTGTGAGAGCAATATTCCAGGACCATCAATTCATTTTAAGCATAGATATTTTCAACTCCAACCAATGTCAAAAGAGAAGGAAGATGTATGCACACGTTTAACCCAAGAGGGACAATCAATCACTCTCACCTGTGATGTGGTAAGCCATTTAAAGTATATATATATATAGCTTATTGATAATTGTTAATTCACAACCAAATTGATAGAGATGCAATATGGATGACAACCTCCTCAATATTGTATTTAAGTTTAGTTTAAATTTAGGAGATTTACGTGGGTCAAATGGCAGTTTTTTTCCATTTTTTGTTGTTGTTTTTTTATTTTATGCATATAAAGTTTTTGCAGAAGTTTCATCCAACAAATATTGCTGGGTTAGATTATGATAAAATGCTGATAGTTTGTCCAAAACATCATGCGTTAAAGACCACAATCTTGGAATCTGTGACTGAATCACGTAAACTTCTAATCTGTAATGTATTAACTTTGAATAACTGTATTCAGGCTGTTTTTACCAAGTTAAGCAAGATTTTCAACAGTCACTCAAATTGTTTCAGTGTCATTGTACACTCAGTATCATTGACGAATGGTGAAGTGATTCAGGGAGAGTCTAAATGACAATATTTTACAACGGAAACATGTTAACAAACTACTAGAATTTTGTCTCCCCTATAGATCAAGTGATATGTGTTATAAGGGAAAATAGTAATTGAAAAAGAATTTATTGAAATGCAAATACTTGATGTATTTTATTCTAGTCAAAACCATCATCACATGATATCACATCAGATGAATCTCAGGGAACTACTAATCTTCTTGAAGATGATGAATTGACAAAAATCCTCTTTCGACACATTACACTTGAAAATTTGGTTTCCTGTGCTGGAAGCCTACCTGTAAACTCCAAACCAGACATGGACCCACGGGAATTAACACGGACCTTCCTTCACCAGTTTCTTGAGAGACACCACGGCCCATGCAACAGTGTTGAAATTTTACAATCATTCATCAAATATTGTGAAAAATATCCATGTTTGAGTAAATGTGTATCAGAACTGAAGTGGCTAAAATGTGAGAGAAGCAAAGATGCTGCAGCAGAGAAAGCTACAAATGTTGATGTGAGTATTTTTGATGTGAGCATTTCTTTATTTCCCCTGCTCAATGTCTTGCTTCGTGATGTAACTGTTGTTGTGTAGGTTTCCACATGTTTAGTTTATTTTTAAGCCATTTTGGAGTTTTATACATTTAACTACACAAATTTCTGTCATTCAGTTGATTATTCTTGAGTTGTATCGACAAGTTAATACATTGACTTTAAATAGCCGTCAATGGAACAATGTATAGCGAGGAAAAAAGTATAAGAAGCCAAAATACATTTTCAAAATTAGAAAATAGTTTTCATCATGGCTAAAGAAAACCTAGAGCAATTGTGTATTAACTATTGTGTAGTAATTGTTACAGCATCAAATTTTTAAATCCATTTTTACATGTCACCTTTGAAATATGGTGTCTGAATACTAACCAATTATTGTGTGCATCTTTGAGCTATCAATACAAATAACAAGGTTCTACACAATAGTTATCTGCAGTTTTAACAATTACAGCAAAAAGTAAAATATTGATCCGATTTCTAAAGCAGGCATCCAAACAAGGATGAAAGCATCCCGATATTTGGGTTTTGAAATATACTACTCTATCTGTTAAGAGTGTCAAACCTCTGGTTTTCTATATCTGATTTTCCTGAAAACACATTATTCAATAAGCAGTATTTTATCACAACTCCAATATACTCTGCATATTCCCCCGTCTATCAAAACTAATGAAAATCTGATCGATCTACTAGTATCTACCAAAACTCTTCTTTATTAATGCTTTAATTGATCAAGTGCTGCAAATGGGAAACTGGGGAAACAACCTGAAACTTTAAGGTAAAAGGGATATGACAATGTTAATATATTTATTTTCATAAATGAAATGTCCATCACTCAAAGGTTACTATACCTCTATAAATTGTACAAACAATATTTATCAACTGGAGACTGTTAAAACAATGTGACATATAGCCGGAATGAATTCCATGTGGTAATTACAAACAGTTACCTTTATTCATGCAAAATGTACCTCTTGAATTTGTAACTTCAGTTGAATGAAAACCTTAAATTTAATGTGTTAATGTTGTAAAGTTTTGACCAGAATTACAAACATTGTAGAGCAAATAAGAATGTGAAGATATTCAGTGTCATTATTGTAATAATCTTGCCCACAAATGAGTTTAATAGTTAAAGATTTAAGACTTCATTGCCTTGTCATGAATCATTTATTTTTCGCAATACCAAACTATATTTGAAGTTGAGAACTAATCATTACATAATCTGTAAATTTTGTAATGAGCGTTCCTTCTCTAATAAATACTCATTTAAATTTTATGACAAAGTTGTAACAGAAAGGGTCAATAGTTAAAACATAAATGCAAAACTAATGTTTAACTATTTCAGCCGACAACTAATTTATGTGTGAAAATTTTATTATTGGTACATATTGATGTAAATGGCATAAATTAATTTGTTATTTGCTATGTATTGTTGGGATAAATACGTTAGGGCCACTGAAATCCTTGTCACAACCTAAAATAACCCCTCCCTGCCACTGGGGTAATTTCATAGCCATGTGCATTTTTCACATAAATTATATATCGACATAGTCCTCAAACCTGATAAATGTATGTTGATTGTATAATAATACATAATTGTGATTTTAGTGTTAATTTGCTGTATAATCATGATGATACCCTCAGTTGTTATGATACCAGTTTTGCCATCCATGTCCCGCTAGAGCTCTTTTAGAGTCTGTAATTTCAAAATATCAGTCACCAACATCATAAGTCCTGTAACCTCCCAATATAGTCCATCTTTAACCCTTTTCCTGGCTACTCTTTATCTAAATTTTGAATAGCAGTCATTTTACTTTTCTGATGACCAGATTTTAGAGTTGCCATTTGTCTTTGGTGACTGGACTTCTTTATGACCATCAAGATGACAACAGATTGATCTGAATTTTTGGTGATCCACCTGTAAAATAAATGACAGACCTTATACTGGAAACAATAAGCCACATCTTATAGGTCTCATGTTACAAAATATGAGACTTTCTTAGGGACAACCACATTGTTTCTGTCTTTAGCAATTTAACAGACTCTGAGCATACCAGGGGCAATTTCTCCTGAAAAACCATTGTTTTTATAATACCGCTACTCAGACTAGGATTTGGTTTTCCTCATAGATAAGTTAGCATGCAGAAGTCATGAAAACTTCAAAGGAATATTAAATATAACCCCAAGAAACAGAAAGTCCAAAGAAAGGAAAAATATTTAATTTTACTGCGATTGTCGGGGGAATGTTGCATGTGCTATTTGGGATGTTGCTCCCCTAATGTGTCTTATTTACCTCAGGGTAAATCAGGATAATTTGAATTCTTCCAAAATTAACTGAAACATAGTGCCACATAGGGAAATCCCGGCAACTGGTCACATACAATCTTGTTAGTTTTATCATACCAAAACCATCTTATTTATTATATTAAATATTAATGAAAAAAATGTATAAAAATGGCTATATTAATGCAGAATCAATATGTTTTGTAAATGTGCTACGGTGTCATTTTAAGTAGGCTACTTCCAATTCATAAAGGAGGGAAAAAATTACAAATGAAACGTCAAAGTTCTTGACTATAACTGGTATCAAAACAACCAAAACTAATGTGTTGCAGTAGAGCTCTGAAATGTAAATCATTTCAAAGAGTTCTAAGATATTGGTATGCAGCCTTTTGTTACTTTTATGTAAATGTCTGATCCAGCAACCCACTTTATGAATCAACCCACTTCATGCTTACTTAATAAGGTCTATTAATGGTATCACACTTCAGGGGTGAGAGAAATAATGAGTTTTGGTATCTTTGATATCTTCAATCATAAAAGTCATATAAGTATGGCACAAATACAATACTGAGCCTGTACACCTGTCATATTATATTGGTAATCAGTTAATTGTAATATGCTGGAAAGCAAGAACTTGCATTTATAGAGAGAAAAACTTTTTTATGCAGTATATCTAATTTCATCAAAGAGTCAGTTTTCCTTTGTGAAATATCAAAACAAAATATTCAACGAAGCAATATATTGTTACCATAAACTACTGAAATTAGGTGCAATTACACAAGTCTGCTTATTTTATAGGATAGACCACAGAAAGAACTGCAGATATTGTGCGAAGAATGCAAACTAGCAGTTGCCAAAACCACTCTGGAACTAAAACCAGTGATTGATGTATTGAGCAAAGTTGATAAATATTTTATATCAAGATTAGGTTACACAATTATCAGTAGTACAAGAAGTCAGGAAATCAACAGTGCCAGATCTACAGATGAGGCATTGGGTCTTATCAGACAGGTATGTCATAGGTTTCATATTCATATGTTGACATGTTTCATACTTTACTTCAAACGCAGTTTCAAAAGGCGGTGAATGAATTTTTACACCAATGAATTTCTACAATGTCAACATTGATATTTTAAAAAGTCATTGGCAAACATTTCAATAAACAATTTGTTAAATTATTTTGAACTTGAATGACTGAAAAGCTGAAAAACTTTGTGCACAAAGGTAATAAAATCGTGTTGTTTTGTTGAGTGAAATACTGATGGAAATGACAGTTTGACTGCCATTTTAGCACTTGCTCTTGCATCTGTAATCATTCGCTCACATTTGGCAATTAACAACTTATGAATTTGTTGAGCATGGCCACATAGGTGTCTGATTTGCCAGTTTTAATCCCAACAAAAATCCTAGGGTCACAAAGAAACTTGCATAGAAAGTAAACATCCAATGTTTTACACCCGTCAAATGAATGGTTTTGTGGTTACTCACAGCTTTTATCAAGAACACATGGTCAACAACGATAGTCTGTCAACTGGTTAGTACTTTGTGTGTGACCCATCCTAATGATATTGATCCCCTCTACTTTGACCTTTAGAATAGGGTTCTTTGTGATGTAGATCCTTATTTATATGAATTCTTCAATTATACTAATTGCAATTCTTAACCCTCATTGGATCATCAACATGACATGTAATGAGTATGTTTAAAGTATTTAATGCCCATTAAACGACAGACTCTAAGGCAGTAGGACCACAAAGAGAGAACAATAGCTATAATCCAGAGATATACCAGGCCAACACCAAAGACATTGGGAAGCAGACAGGGCTATGAATGGTAGGCTTTACTGAAGAGGTATGTCTCCAAGAAGGTAGGGCTTGAAATCTATTGGAAAATCAGTAAGAAGGAACTTATACACCATAGTCAAAGTTTAGAAAGTGCAGCACTGTTTAATGGGCAACGAGTGTAGAACTTCAAAAACAAGTGTGATTCTTTAAAATTTGCTGATATCATTCAACAGAGCAAATCAGTCCAGACACAGCTTTATACCATGGAAACCAAATGAAAATCCTGAATTAAATCAAACCCAAGCTTTCCAAAACTGTCACTTGAAAATATACCAACAAACCTCAACTCATCAGAAGATAAATGAAAGAAATGTGGGATGGCATGGCTTACAGTGTCCAATCCTGCAGAAAAATCAAGCAACACCATGGCCGTGGGCTTTCCTTGAGCTCTAGATCCTTGTATTTATGTACAGAAATGCAGATTAGTGGAGAAAGTTCATCATGTTGATGTTAATGTGTTGAATAAGCTGTGCAGCCATGACACTCTCAACCAGCTTTGAGACTCTACAATTTTTATAGGTTATTACAGGATTTGAGACAGACAAGGAAGGTACCCCTCCCATTATTGTAAGGTGGACCAGATTGACTCTGACCCTCTACTTACAGTCATCAACAACTCTTTACTTCAAAGTACAGATGACAGCATAATAATGCTTAACTGATGCAGGTGTTCCACTGGAGCCGACCGACCAGTAACTATGCATTTTTGGAGATTCGGGACCAATGTTTACATGGTCGGTTAGGGTCGGTTGTAGTTTCTCGGCCTGTCAGGAAGAGTCGGTGAAATATCAAACATGTCAAACCCAAATCTGTGGGTATGACAAGGCAAGTCGGTAGACAATCTGCGTATATTTGGCCTTTGACTTGTCGAGAGACAACTGGTGTGTAGCTTTTATTTAGGTTTTTATTTTTTTTGTAAAATTAGTTTGAGTTACGCTGGACTGATTGGGAGTAAAATCTGTTATGTGAGGTTTCAGTTTTATTTTCAAGGTTTGTTTTTCACAACAAGCTGTACAATTGATTGATCCGCATGCCAAGGGGCAGAAGGAGAAAGATTGAAGTACCAGCTGACAGTCAACCACATTTTGAGTTAGGAGATACAGCTGAGGATATAGAGAAGAGGAGGAGGAGGGAGAGAGAGGAGAGGGGTGAGAGAGAGAGGAGAGAACAAGAGGAAAGGGACAGAGAGAGGATGGAGAGAGAGGGGACGGAAGAGAGCCAGGATAGGGGAGAGAAACGAACATGAACTGACACAGAGACTTATGTAGAATCAACTCAATCCAGACAGAAGAAGGGCCAGATGAAGTGCATTTTTGATTCAGATGAATAAGCCATCGTGGTGTTCGTGAAACAGCATAAGGAACTTTATGACAAGACCAACGACAGTTTCAGAGACAAGCAAAAGAAAGAAAGACTTTGGGAGTCGCTTGCAGCTACAAGAAACTTGCCTGTCAAGACTGTGAAGAAGTGGTTTGAGACTCAGCATACCAGATATGGCAAGCTCACTCAGACGAAGTCATGACAAGCAGCTGAGAAGAGCACAGAATGACAGACCTGGTTGACTGACAGTTTCAGTTTTCTACGAGGTCACATCAGAAGGAAGGGAGTTTCCAAGTCTTCTGTGTTCAAGTCACCAGAGAGACCTTCTGCAGCCAGAGCCTCAGCTTCAGTTCCAGATACATCCAGAGACACAGAATCTTAGATGCAAATCAGCATTGTATCAGATGTTACTCATGAGCCTTCGAGTGTCAGTCTTAAGCGACGACAGCTTCCGGTCATGACTACCACCACTGCTGCAGATCCAGTCTTAGATCAGTTCCAGCAGATGAGGTTGATGATTTCCATATTTATGGGTGTACATCAGGACCCCACTCAAAGTCCAAGACAGTCGTTCTGCAACTATCTCTACTCTGAGGTTGAACATAGAGACTTTTTGACATTCAGGAATGACACTGTGAAGCTACTCATTAAAATACAGTACAAGGCCGAAGAACGCAAGAGACAGTTCACCAGAAGTCAACAGGTCACCACATTTCAACTTCCAGAAGCAACACAGGTCCCAGCAGGACGTGAATACATACTCACCATACCAGAAACTCAAGGAGTCTCTATTTCAGTTGTGCAGCCTACACAGATAGCCACAACAACAGCCTGCTACAGTGATTGCCAAAGTACAGCATCCATCAAGGCCTTCATCAGCGTCAGCACAGGCAACTTCTTATGTAGTTGTGGATGACCAATGGCCTGGGACTTCCAGACAGATAATTTTCAACCCACCTTTAGTTACAGCTTCACAACAGGAGGAAAGTCAACACAACACTTTAGGATTATCAAGTCTCTTTGGAGCCATTCCAAGCGTGCTACAGTATCAGCTGATTGACACACCATAGCCATTTTTACCCTGACAACTTCAACCAGCACCGTCACCAGTGCCATCTTCCACTCATCATGAGCAGTCAAGACCTCCCAGCCAGTCCAGCTAGCAGAGTCAGCCCAAATCAGCAGATTAGCCGGCACAGGTGCACCAACCAGGCCCTTTTAAGCTCTTGCTTCCCCAAAACAAAAAAGCACACCATGCAACACTTATACACTACCCCCAAACAAATATCAATAAACTTCCACCACAAAACAAAGAAAAAAAATAATCCCCTAAGATTTCAAAGTAAAACCACCCCCACCCCCCAACAAAATTCAAAAACCCAACTTGAAATAAAATGCAACATCCACACAAGTAATATGTTTTCTATGTCTGGAGGGACTTACAGACAAACAAATGTGAGGCCTAACAAAATATTCAAAATAAACTGAATAAAAAAAATTATTAAACTGGTACTGCAAACCTGTATAATTTTGTCTTGTGAATTTCATTTTCCTTTTTTAATTCTTTGGATAAAATATTTCCTCAAAGTTTTTTCTCTTTTAGGTATTTTGGGGTTAAAATTTATTTGGAAACTGCTTTTTTACTACTATTTTGTAAGTTCTTTTTCCCGAGAATAAAGCCAGGTTATGTTGGTGTGGGATGTAACCTTTGTAAAATGAGGACCTGGGTTTTAATCTGTAAGTGATGAAATTAATTTTTGTGAACTGAGTTTGGGAGGGATTTGTGTTTTTGATGGGGAATATTTTTGGTAAAATTCAATTAACATAAAATAGAAAATTGGGGTTATTTTTGGAGGCAACACTTTGCTAGATAAAAGTTCCTGGATTATTTGGGTAGTCCTGAAAAGGACTGATAGATGACAGGATGTTCTCCCCCTCAGTCTTCTCCCCTCTGTGTTCTTAAACTATGTCCTCCTGCCCAGTCAGTGCCCCCATGTGATTGAAGTAGTCTTTCAGTAGGTCTCATTGATGTTTGGCCTCCCTCGATGGGTTTCTCAAGTTCTCATGGTGTCCCTGTTCCCCCTGTTCCGCCTGTGGTGCTAGTATGGCATCGGCTGGAGTGGATGGTCTGTCCCGATGCTCCCCCCTGATGGCTTCACAGCATGTTATGTAGTACCACACATGTTAACACAATGTCTCTGACTACTTTTGGCCTCTGCTCCATGGTGGTCAACTGCACCCTGAATCTCTTGACAAGTATACCAAATGAGTTCTCAACCACCCTCTTCCCCTGGATATTCTGTAGTTGGCTACTCTCTCTCTTCTCTGGTCAGTTGTCGTCTACTGTAAGGCTTGATCAGCCAAGGCATAAGGATAAAGGCATCGCCCCCAGCAAGAAGTAGTGTAGATTTGGCCCCCCAGTTCCAAGTGGTTCAGGTGGTGGTAGTCCCAAGGTTCCATTCTCAATTCTTCTTTTCAGTTTGCTGCTGTTGAAGATCAGGGCATCAGATGATGATCCACTGGCCCCCACGTTGATCCACAGGAACTAATAATCTGCATCGACTAAAGCCAAAAGTACCATGGAGAAGTAGCCCTTGTAGTTGAAATATTCACTGCCTGACTTCTTGAGCTTTAGCACCGACAGCATGGAGGACATTCCATCTGTTTTTCAATTTTCTTCCAGTCTTTAGGATCAGTGGGACACATCAAGTACTCATATTAAAATTCTTTTGAAATGACTTTGCAAACCTTTGGGACAAATGTGCAGATGGTCGTTCTTCCAACACTCCAGTGGTATTACAGTGAAGTGTAGGTTTCCCTGTGGATAAGTGTCTTAAAGTAACTGCAAGTTTCAATTCGACTTCCAGTGGCTTCCTGGTAAAGTTTCTGTAGCCTGGTATTTCAGTAGTGATTAACTCGTCCAAGAGTGTAGCAACCTCTCTCCTCTCTCTGCAGTATCCAGGGCTTGACCCATGGATTCTTCTCCTTGGGGATGATGGGGGTGATGGTGATGCTGGCTGGGCAGGTGCTGGATTCTGCTGTCTTCTGTGTCTTGAAATCTCATGTACAATAACATATGTAACTCAATAAAAAACAAAAAGACACTCAAGTGATCAAGAAGTTGCTCTTGATGTGTTCCGGTCATGAATGAATGTGAAATGAATGGCACATTAGAGGGGAGGGGGTTTATATAGTGTTATATGGATCACGATTCTGGATCCCGACTATATACCGACCGGGAAGGGTCAGGAACATGCTCCCGGTTCGTCTGTTTGTCTTTATGTCTTGTCTGCTTGTGATCCTGCTTGTCTGTTAGGGGTTTAGGGCTTGTATTTGTACAACTGGCCATGCAAAAACGTCCCCAAACCTACGTTTTGTCATAATGGACATACGACGTGTCTGTAACTGTATCGTCCTGTCAGGGATTTCATAACTGACTCAGCATTTTCACACGCTTTTTCCCATGACCCCAAGACTTTTGCAACCGACCCTAGGGTCATAGGGTCGGTTACAGGGTCGGCTCCAGTGGAACACCTGCATGACATTTTACTTACACTCCACTAACTTTATATATTTTAACCCTGTTTGGGAATATGTATTTAATTTCACCACTATGGTATTTTGTGTGACTAAAGGTGCTTTTAAAATTCCACATTCTGAGCAATTTTTGAAAACCTATGCTTTACAAATCACTGATTTTTACCAACCTGTAAGGTAATATTCCCTGACCATGTATATCAAGGTGTTTAATAATTGACTGAAATTGCATTTGTGTGCATTTCAAATCTACAGGCCACTTCTCAATTGGTGAGTCATACTGGCGTCCAGGAAAAAACATAAAATATTTCAAGCAAATATAAATAATTAAAGTATACCTAATTATACTTACAACCCTTTTTGAAAAGAAAATTTGTCTGGTTAAGAAAAAAACAAAATTCTGTACTATTGAGTCAATTAGTGAACATTGCAATCTACGTTGTGATTTTTATAACTTTCTTACAGGCTTTCCATGACAGTCTAGATCCAGAAATGAT
The DNA here is from genome assembly GCA_964017235.1 of Sabellastarte sp. h YS-2021. Taxonomy (NCBI): domain Eukaryota; kingdom Metazoa; phylum Annelida; class Polychaeta; order Sabellida; family Sabellidae; genus Sabellastarte; species Sabellastarte sp. h YS-2021. The sequence goes on along the minus strand of OZ024938.1, from coordinate 73,442,202 downwards.
GGAAGAGGTGTTAAAAGTACTCAAAATGGAAGGAACGGATAAAACGCTGCATGCAAAAGAAATAGAAAAGTATTACCATGAGCAGATTGATAAACATCAGCAGTGTATGAAATGCAAGGCTTCAAGCTCAAGGTGAGACTAAGATAGGGAACTATGTTTGATCAACTTTTTCTTAATTTGTTTATGATTTTGAAAGTTATCACACTGCATCTTTAAAGCCTTAATCAGTTTTCTTGAATATTTATTATTTGTACAATATTGCAGTGTGTTACACTTGTATTCACAGTCAAGTTGCTAACATTTCTGATTTGGGAAGATTCATTTATTCATATATGACACAATTTTATAAATAGATTATAGAAAATTAAGTAAGTTTGTGATGAATGCATTTGCCTGAATATGATGACTGGTATTGATAATGTTGCTACACGATACCTGATTAAAACTAAATCAAATTAGAAATGCATATGTACCAGTCATTCTGTCTTTATTTTTAAATACCAATTAAACTCTATAAATAACTGATACCAATGCATACACACTCATTGCAAGTGTCAGCATCTCTTAATGGCAAAGAAAACATAATATGTTCATGAACTCAGGCAATATTCATTAAACTTTATTTATTTCTGAAGTTTCTTATCTAAAACAAAGTGAAAATCTCCTTTGGTTTGATGAAAGAAAGTTGGAGCATACCAAAGTTAAGGATTTTCTTTAAAATACACACCAAACCTATAGATCCTGTACATACACAAAATGAATGCAGGCCTTCTAACAGAAGAGATGAATGTTCTCTGAAATAGTTTGCAAAGTTATTAGGCATCATTTATTGCATTTTATCATCTTTTGGTGGATGTTAAAACTAATTCCTAAATGCCACCAAAAAGAACCAAAGAGAATTTTTGCTGCAACAGACATAAAGATTGAATCCTACACCCACAGAGTAAGACTGGCAGTTACTCAGAGACTAAGGAAGCTACCAGGGCTGAAATTGAGGCTACACAGGAGGTTCCTGAGGAAGGTTGTTGTGAGGAAGGGAACAAAAGGGGCAAGGGATCGAGAGCTGTTGTTTTTACAGAAGAACAGATGAAATGGATGAATTTCTCAAGGACAATGAACTGAAATATAACAAATGACTACTGGACTACAAGGATCCAAGCAAGCCAGCGTGCTATAGACATATTTGTACAAAGAATGACATGGACATGCTGTCTGCAAAGGGAGGTTTCAAAGTCAAAGAACCACTTACGCAAAATCCTGCCCAGACAATAAATTTTGTCCAGTTAACTATGTGCAACCCTCATCATGAGGGAGACTGATTTCTAGCTAGAAGCCCAGGACAGGCAGAAGAAGTTGGAAGCACTGGAAGAGAAACAAGAATACATGATCTTCCAGAATGACGAACCTTTCTATAGAATCCTTTGAAGATTTTCACGTAGAGACATTTGTGCTGATACTTAACCTCATATGCAAGCCACTTTCACACAGCCAATACATCCACATCAGCCATTGCCAGTCACTCAGCAGCACCAATCACAGCAGACCTTTTAGCAGCAGACATTTGAAGACCAGCCCATACAACACGCACAGCCCGTCCACCAGCAGATGCAGCCATCCATTCAACAGTGAAATGCAACAGCCAATTGAACAGCCAATGCAGCCACTTGAACATTCACCATATCAACAGCTCGACCAACCATTAAAATATCCATGAACCAGCTGCCTGTCATCACTTAACCCTACAATTTCTACAGCTTTCCACAGACCCATGCCTTCAACACCTATGGTCCCACCCTCAGCAGTCTCAGCAGAGACTTTATTTGGGGCACTCATAAAGTGCCTTGCCCCACACCTCAGTAAATGACAGCTACAGTGACGTGAACACACCCAAGCACCTTCTAGCAGAGACTATAGCACCAGCCGAGATGATGCCGAAAAAGAGGAGAAGCAGATGACATCACAAATCTGTCTGTCCAGAAGCTAGCATTCTGTCAAACCTGAATTTTGGAATTTTGGAAAACAATTAACATGCTGAGTTCTTAAAATACAAGAAAAAAATAAAATCCCCCAAAGTCAGACACAAGCAACATATCCACAAATATTCAACACACAAATTTTCATTTGAAATAACGCCTTTAAAGATTAATCATATAAATAAATGATCTAACCAGACACCATGGCAACAAAAACATAAAAGTTTAAGTATTCAGGGTTAAAACCCTTCCTCTTCTCAAAACTTCTTAAAATGTTAGCCCACAGGGTCTAACCTCCAAAAATTCCCCCAAAAAGTTTAAGTTAAAAAAAGGCAAACTTTTCCTAGATGACGAATGTATCAGCCCTAGACAAGGTACAAGTCACTTTATTCCTTAACCACTCCCAGAAATGGTCACAAAGAGTTTCTGGGAGCTTTGCCCCTGGCCCAAGTTTTTTCCAGAGTTTAGGTATTTCAGTATAATGTCAAAATGCATGACAGGGATATAAAAAACCCTCACTTGTAAAACTGGTTCAGATTAATTACTGAAACTGAATGCAATAGCTTAAACTTTCCTTTATACATATATATCTTTATAACACAGATATGTAAGGAATTAAGACTGGTTCAAGTAAATCAACGATCATTTGATGAATTGTTGTATGGTAAACGTATACAATGATGAGAATTTATTTTCATTTCTGTTCTACATTCATATTTTTAATATTAGATTTAAATATTAAATTTATCTTCTTTTGATACTGAAACTCCATTTCAACAAGTAACTAACACAATACTTTTTTTCTTGCTTGACAGGTGAAAAGATATATTTGGGAGGTCCAGATCTCTAGAAAGTTCAAGAGAATGGGAAAATTCAAGGGAAAAGAGACAGAAGTTTGACTGAAAGTCAAATATTTACTCGGACAGATAGTAGTGGCCTCTTCAACTTTTGATGTTTTTGTGTCCATTAAACATAATCCTCATCAGACTGTTTAGCACATGTCGTTACAGGTTATATTATACAGATTTGATAGTGATCACTTTTTTGATGAATTTTAGCATCCCAGAGTCACTCTTTCATTTCGACAAAAGTCAAAGTTGTTTTTTTACATCCCATTCAACAGCCAGGGTCATATTGGGCTAAGTCCTCAGTGTTGTCAGGTGTAAGAGTCGATTTCACACAGAGGTGACAGCCTGTGATTTTATCCCAAACTTTCCTATATTTCAATACCATTCTATTGTAAACAAATTGCTAGTCTGCAATTCTAGTATTTTCTGAAACTGTAGGACTTTGTAATTTAGCTCAAATTGAAACATATTCTACATTTGACTTTTGATTTGGGGTGATTTGTTGCCAGATTTTGTTCCATGTGGTGCTTAAAATATATCTCATGAGCATGTAACATAACAAAACATTTAATATACTTATGTGTAATGTATAAATTGTCCACTAAACTGACCCATAGATTGATTATTGCAGGCACTGTTGTGGCAATACTGTAATGTTCAAATATTAACAAAAATGTCATGATAATGTCTGAGGGCGCATATTGAAGTATTTTTGTGCAAGTTAAAGGGTCGAAATACTAATTAAAGAAAACATAACTTTCAATTGACTTCCATATATATATATATTTGTATATGTATATATATTAAACAATGCAGTATTTGTAGCATAAATTGACAATTTTATGCATCAACCATCAAATAATGTACTCTAATATCACACCTCCATGCACACTTGTTCACATGGATTCCTATGAATAGCTGATAACACTGTGTGTACCATTGGGCAAAGTACCCTGAACAATGTTTATGTGTCAATGTGTGTGTCATGTATTTGTAAGTCATACACTTCTATTCAGTGTATTACAGATCTAAGCCTACCATCATATTTGCCCTACAAGGCAATCTTTACGAGTACATTGGGCACTTTTATAGATCAATGACCATCTCCAACTGTGTCATAAATTTTGTAAAATTAAATGCTACTTCTTGCTCTTCAGTAACACTACATTACACCTTGTATAACACCCCAATTCAAATGGAGTTGTAGCTTGAGGCATAAGCAGAGTATAACACAATTTACTGCAAGTCATTGGGACTATTTTATGCATTCAGTGTGTTAAAGATAAATATTACTATTAAAATATTAGATTTTGCAACATTTTTGTTTTGAAAATGTTTTACTAAATGGAAATGTAAATATGACAGTCTTAACATATCGACTAACACATGAGATTACACCCCGCAACACAGGGTCCTTCACTGGATAAAAGGCTGAATGATTTGATGTTGGTGAAAAAGGATACTTATCATTTCTTAACTTAGAAACCAAAAGGCAAGACTCCGATGTTACAGAGACAGTTCAAGTGCCAATTTTCTGTCATATTTGATCAATTCCTTGAATGATTAATGAAATAATTGGACATAATGCTCTCCCAGTGGAGAAGTAAAACAACATGTAAATATGTGTTAGGTATATATCTGGAGAGCTTGCAGTTTCATGTTTTGTTTACAGCTATACATTTAAATTTGTTGAAACAGAAGCTAGCTTATTATATGGTTCTATGAGAAAATGAAAAAGGTGTAGTATTAACAAATCATGATTGAATTTAATCAGAAATAATTCAGATAACTTGAGAAAATGCCTGCTTCATATATTGAAAATGACTTTATACAAAGGGTTCCCTTTCTTGTGAAAATTGCTGCCCAGATGTATCAAGTACTAGTATATTTCAACAAACTGTAACTGATTCAACCGGAATGAGGCTGTATCATTAGTGTGGTTAACTTCACACAAATAGTATGTGTATCACTTATGTAAATGGCTAGCCAAATGTATAACCATTATTTTTTATTTTCAACAATCTATGATTTAATTGAATCAGAAAGAGTCAATATATGAAGTACTATTAATGTTTAAATTTTGACAAAATATAAATGAATTTAATCAGAACGAGACTGTATCACTAGTGTGATTGAATTTAATCAACGAATTCTGTATCACTCGTAAAAATGGCTGTTCAAATGTATAACTAGTATTTTTTGAGAGTCTGTGTCACTTGATAATTGGCTGTGTAATAATTTTGGTATTTTAACAAACTGTGATTTAATCTGATCAAGAAGAATCCATATCACTCATGAAAATGGCTGTTCAAATATATAAAGCACTATTAATCTTTAAATTTTGACAAGCTATGTTATATTCCACTCTTGATTAATTACAAATTTTAACAATTACTTATGCCTAGAAAGTACAACTGAACAGGGGTCAAAAGAGGTCACGCTGAGGTGGTCTCGGAGATTTAATGAAAGGGAAATACACTTACAGATAGGTTAAGAGTAATTCAGTACAATGATTGAATCAATCAGAAAGATTCCATAAAATTTTTGAGGAAGGATGTATAACACAAACAGCAGCACTATTTAAACCTTTGTGATTGAATTTAATCAAAAACAAAAAATATTGTATCACTTGCAAATTGGATATCAAAATGTATGAAATAGTAATTTTTAAATAGTATGAAATAGTAATTTTTAAATAGTATGAAATAGTAATTTTCTGTCTCCTGTGAAAATGACTGTTTAAACTCAGTCATTTGTGTTGTTTATACATGGACTATGAATGAATTAAAAAAAACTGAGGATTGCGAAAATGGCTTTACATTTTTGAATTAATGTTTATTTTGTACTGACAAACTGTGATTAAATTCAACTAGAACAGGTCTGTATCATTTATGGAAATTGGCTGTTCAAATGGTATTATTGTTAAGAAACCTTTAAATGTGCATCAGTCAATTGTCAGGTATATTTGTGCATAAAGAAAGCTTCTACATGTTGGAAAGACTGGCACACCAAGGTAGAGTTTTGCAAATAGGTTAATCAAAGTTCATATAGTAAAATGTGTGTCCATAAGTTTAAGATTGGCATGTTCTCTATTTTATATTACATGACAAAACCTACATATATTAAATGTACAATGATTAGGCGGGTTGCATGTAACTAACCCGCTTATTAGATTGATGTGCCCGACATCCATCTTTCTGTCTGTCTGTCCATCAACCTTTTCATTTCCAGACTCTAACTTGAAAACGCTTTGTCCAATCAAATTCAAATTTGAAAGGGAGATAGATCACAATCAAAGCTAGGTTGCTTTTGAAATTGGTGTAATTCTGTTAGTTCATTTGTCTGTTTTTTTGTCTGTTTGTCTGTCAACATTTCAATTTCCGAACTCTAACTCGAAAATGCTTTGTCTAATCAAATTCAAACTTGACTGGGAGACAGATCACCATCATAAACTTCTTCTGCATACATCTACCAAACATCAATCCTGTCAATAAGGTAATACCATTTCTTACTTTAATAAATTATCTTTTGTGATTATGTGCCATGCAATATTATATAATGTTACATTAATGCTCTACACTTACTTAGTTTCAGTCCTATATTTAATATAGCATAGATACAATAATGTAAACCAGATTACAAGTTTTACATTTCTTAGCACGTCTAACACATTCACCTTATCTGGGTGACCCAAAATTTCTTTCCTTGCTTCTAAATTTAATTACAGCAGTCGCTAACCTTATTGCTGCTTGTCCAACTAGCCTTTTGGGGCATTCCTGACCCTCTTTTTACACTATACTAATTGAACTAAAAGGTTCCCGTTGGTCATCAGCCAAATTATAATGACTTTTGCTGTTATTAACATTCTACAGTTTGAAGTTGAGTGGCAGCTTTTAACTTAATATGTCACAGAATTTACTTATATATTTACCACTTAATAATCCGACACAATGACAGTGGTGTCTTCTAGGATTTAATTTATAAAATGACACTGTTTTCTTTTGCTTAGATATAATATTAATAATCAGTGTTTTAATGTGTAAAATATTTCTGGGATATAGTAACTTGATCATTTCTATTAGATACAGTTTGTGGTTGCACTATAATTATTTATATTTCTTTTTGTGTATTATATTGTATATGGTCTTGATAAACTAAGTAAGGCCACCTGGGCCAGTGGTAACACACTCTCCTCCAACCTCTTGGATTAAAGTTCAAATCCTGAGCTGACATCTAGTAGGAAAGATGGTGGTTGCTTACTATTGGCCATCGGTTTACTGTACAGTACCTTATCTCTCAGCACAATAGAGGATGCACACTAACTTTGTGATAATTCCATGTTTTTCTTAGTATAGTTAACGAACTGCATGCAGGTTTCCTCTGACTTTCAGACTGTATATCATGATAAGACTTATAGAACTTATTAATCAATTGGCAAACTAACCATGCATTATTTTATTTACTACTGTTTTATTGTGTTATACAGTGATTTTTATACTATTTTTTGAAACATTTAAGAATATATGTTGATTTAGTTGGTTACTTTAAACCATAATGATTTATTTTAGCATAATGTGTATACCTTCTTAGTAGACAGACAATTTCAGCTCAAGAACGTAAAAAAGGTTAAAATTTGTATTGTTGCTATAATAATATCACAAATATAATCTATCAATTATTACACAAATTCCTATATTTGCATGATATGTACGCTGGTTTAATAAATTTGACTTGTTATTATTTTACATTGTGTATTGCATGCATGCATTACTTGTATGCATGATCAGTAAAACACATATTTGGTAACCCGTGGCTTCATAAACCATTAAGCAAATAAATTAGAATTTTCATATGTAAACAGGTTATTTAGTTTATAAATTATCAGTAAAATATAATTACACAGTTTTGGCCAAAATCATTTAAATTTTTAAAATTTAGATTGGATACTAAGGAAAACTTACCATAACAATGGCAACATGCACAAAACTTATATGTCACTTTGTAAATATATGGATATTACGACTTGATAATAATGTTTTATGCCATTCTCTGGCAGTTTTACATTTTCCAAAGATATATCACTTCATTTTAAAAGGGCCTGGAAATTCAGACTCTGAGTATCATTTCCAGCAAAAATCTGGTAGTGAAATGGTTAACCATGCAAGTTCTGTAGAATCAATAACTCAATATCCTTATACGGCAACATATACACAGTGTTGGCATAGGATGGGCATGGTGTTTTTTTTCAAGCAAAAAGTTTATGTTTTGTGACTGATAATTTTGTTCCTTACAATGAGTAATTAGGGAGCTATTTTTACTTATATTGTAATGCATGTGTGTTACACAGGCGGCTGTTTCTCTACATATCTCAGCCCAAGTACAAAGGTCAAAGTTGATGTTTTATGTCCAATTCGACAACCAGGGTCTGTGGGACAAGTCCACAGTATTGTTATTTATGGGAATTGAACAGATACAGAGGTGTGACATCCTGTGAATAGCTACCAAACTTGCTAGCTCAGCATTGACTTGATTTTTAGGGGTTTGGCAGATTGAACAGTAAAACTACAAACTAACAGAGTTCAAATGGTTACCTTCAAAGACTGAATTAAAACCAAAAATCTGTAATTTTTATCAATTTTATTACTAATTTTAACTATCAAACGCTTTGTTACAAGCTATCAATGGTGTATATACATGTAGATATATAAAACTAACAACAAGTAGTAGTTGCTTGGTATCGAAACTAGATGAGTAACTAGAAGTTACATCTTTGTAAACCCAACAAATATAATTAGCAAGCAGATGACTGCAGTGGTAAAAATAACTGTTAAACTAGGCTGGTATCTGTTATTTAGGGTTCGAGACTTCTAGAATTTAAACTCTAAGAGATTACTAAGTCAACTGTAGTAGTTAACAAATGGTTATAAGTGTGTATTAACAAAGTAGCAAACGAGCTAATGATGTTAACTAATATTGATGTGTTAATGTATAAAGTTCAATAAACTCCAAATGATGAAGTTAATACAGGTCTTTTTCAATGTTGTCATTCATCCTACAACTGCATTGACTTGACACAAGTTCAAGGCAAATGTTTATTTCTGTCTGTTTATGCATAAAACACGACATACTATTGAACAACTTTGTATTGCCACAAGCAACGGCCACAGATACCCTTTACCCGCAATAACATGAATTAACTAAAGTTTAACATGAAGAGTGAAAATAACCTAACAGTAAAACTGAAGGCTGTTCATTAAACAAAGGGGCTAGAACAAACTGTATTTAAATTTATATATGGTAGTAAATTGTAGTCTGAAGCTATAAATGCTTAGCCATGTCAAAATATTAAACTTCTGTTCGAAATGCTATGTATGAAAGATACCATTTTGAAATTTTGCATTGATATCATATTAAATTGGAAATGATACGTAAAAACATCAATTATCAAACAATATGAAAATTGTATTCAGCAATAAAGTGAAGCTGAGGACATAAAAAAATTAAAACATCTTAGAAATTTTGCATGTTTGTCCTCTTCTGTTTATCTGTTGTGTGCATAAATAAAAATTGTGTCTGTTTTTTTGTCGCTACTCATTGGATTCTCAGACATTTCTTTTTTATGTCAAGAATTTACTTAAAGTACAATCACCACATATTCATTTCTTATTTTGTATCTCACTTTGTGGTTACTTGATGTATGTGGCAAGTTATGACACCAAGCAGAAGATTAGTCCAGTTAAACACAAACAAATCCATTTCAACAAAAGACAATAATACGTGAGCTAGGGAGAGGCCAGATATCTAGTTCCAGTATCTAGGACTGCACATTATAATTAGTTTTAATCTCGGATAAAAACTTCACTCAAAAGTGTCCTCAAGCAAAATATGATCATGAGATGTTCAATATTGGAAGATCAGCTTCATCTCATGTAAAGACACTTCTGAGAGTAGGCATGGGACAAAAATGTGCTAATTTAAGAGCTGGAAGGGATATAAGTAGCCCCCTTAGATCTGTCACACAAAGTCTGATAATATAATTATAAAACATGGTATTTTTGAGATTCCAATACCTGGAACAGCAATGCTATAGAAGTACATGGATTTGTAGATAATGTTGTCATTCTTGTTGCAGGATTTTCCACTTATCCACTTAAGTTCACATTAATTATGTTCGTGAAAAAGCCATGTACCAGCTCAGAATAGTTTCCAAAATCTGCTGGGGAGCAGATAGAAGTGTTTTGTTGAGATTTTATCATTTGTTCGTTATAAAATGGAATCTGGTTTCGCTATTCTTAGCTCTGCTCATAAGTCATATCTTAAAAAGTTGGAACCCATTCTAAACCCTGGCTTAAGAATATACCTTGCGGTCTTCGGGACTTCTGCAATACTAGTTTGTATAGAGAAGTAAATGAACGACCCTTGTGCCTAATGTTTGGTAAATTATGTGTTCCTGTTGATCCAGACATGATGTTTTAACCCTCAATTTAAATAATCTTCATGAAAAGAAACATTTGTAATCAAAACTTTTGGGCATCATATAAAGAATGATTTGCCTGTTGTCTTTCCTCAGCTGTATTTAATTAAGACTGGTTTATTGCCAGATGACGTACTTTTTTATTTATTGATTTGCCTATAAATATAGGCAGTAAATAAGACTGCTGCGGCTGCTACTTTTGGTAACGTCAGTGGTCAGGTCAGACTTTCTGGCAATGCAATTATATCCAAAGTGGAAGTGAAAACAGTTGTTTTACCTTGGTTTATAAATCATATGGGCATAAAGAGCAATAAAAAGGCACACAAGTAAGACATGGAATTTCAATGTTTAAGATTTGAGAGTCCTCCATACAGACTTGAGAGTGAATGTGTTTTTTAAACAGACGCGGCAAGCTTAATGAAATGTGTGTCCTGGTGATAACTGCTTGAAATAAACCCTAGTGCTGCATATATTTTTAGATAGGTTTATCTTGTAGGTATGAAATAGTTATTATTTGAGCCAATATAGGACACGCCTATTTACACATTATTACCTATTGAAAGCTGAGCTACAAGGCATAATGCATGAAACATTTTCAGCTGATGATTTCCTTTTGACTTTCTAAATTTATAAGAGCAATGAAATGTGAGATATAATAATGTTTAGGTTGAAAAATATGGTTAAAAGGGGCCTCATTTGGAGATATTTGCACACATTGTGGCCACCAGCTTATTTACATTAAATAATTCAAAGTAAAGAATTCCAGTGAATCTTTAATGAAAATATTTTCCACTTTTTGCATAACACATTCAAATTTTTTCACTCAAATGTCACAAATCCATGGAATGACACATCAGTCATGTTCCATTGAACTTGTACAACATCAAACAGTTCAGTTTGAAATGTACATTATTCTCCTTAGGAAACACATTCTTTCAAATGTCCACTTTGTTATACTTATATCTGAATAAAATGTTAACATAAATTATATATTGCTTTTACATTTTTAGAGTTATTTGTAAGGTTATTTTGAGAGCAAATGCAATGATTGGTGTGTAATGATGAATTACAGCTATTGCCAGAGTGTGACATTTTTTCATAGCTCGGAAGCATAATTATTAGAAAATACTCCATAGTTTTGTTGGAGCCCAACTTAGGAATCAGCCCATTTTAAGATGGGCTATAGCCCACGTTAGGATCCTAAGTTGGGTAGTCTATCTTATGATGGGCTAGAATATATCAGCCCAACTTAAGATAATAAAATTCAAGAAGATTTTTACTCTGGGTATAATAAGAAACATTTACAAGCATGTGCAAACGAAGTAAGTTACATAACATTAGGTATCAGAAAAAATGATGACATTATCATTGGTCTCCTTGACTGTTAATTGTACAGAAGGATTTTTTGTCTATAACTTCTTTTTTATTTTGAAAAAAGACTTGTTAAAGTTTATCAAAGCTCAACAGTGTTTTATTGCAGAAACTAAAATGAATTGTTTCCTGACCCTGAGAAGCATTATAATTTTCCTTTGATGTTCATTTGTTTTTCTGTATAGGGATGATGTCTTAATTGGATTTCTGACTATTATTTCAACATTCTATTGATGTTGATTTGTTTAACTGGGGTGGGTGAAGTGCATAATAGGAATACCTCAATCACAAAGTGAAAAAAATCATCATTTAATATAAAAACACAAAGAGGCTTAATTCTATCAAACCTTGAAGGGAGAAAACTCATATGTGATTGTATGGGTAATATGAGTCATATTATGAAATTTAGCAAAATTTTATAAACAGCACTTTATTTTCACAAAAAAAATGCAAATTACCTTTTTTAAATTACACTAATTACTACTAAAATCAAACATGTTAATCTTATGTATTCTGTTAAACAGCATTAAAACAGTTAAACTTGTCTACTTAATTTTTAAAAAATATGATTATGTTAATTGTTTTGCTTTAAACATGTAAAATATTAAAAGAATCTTACAACAATACTTATTTAATCATGTTAGCTAGTCTCTCAAGCACAAGTGAAACAAATCAAGTTCAAAAGTAATGCTGGGACAAAAGGTAAATCTTAACACTAATCCAGTTAACAAGTCACACACAGTCAAACAAATCAACTTAAAAAGAGTCTTGAAACAATAGATAAATCACAATGTAATTCAGTTGCCTAATCACTCCCCACAAGTAAAGCAATCAAGTTTAAAGGAGCGGTTGAACAATAGATACAATACATCTAGTCGGCTAATGACCCCCCCCCCCCCCCCCCCCCCCCCCCCATTGTCCAACATATGAACTCTCTTGGAATGATAAATGAAATCAGACTAATCCTATCAATGCATACTGAACTAAATAAAGGGGATAAAAATATAGGTAAAATAGTTAACAATATTATTTCAGTTTGAGAATAAAAACTACCTGTGCAAATTATAGGTTAGGATGATCTCTGTAAGGAAATACTTAGGAAGGATAAAAAAATATAGAAACTTTAAATAACAATAGCAATTCACAATCATAGGCTGCTTAATTAAAATTTTAGTACTTAAATAAACTGGTTGATTAACCAGTCCATGGGGTATGACATAATGTTTGCTAATATCTGTTAGTTCATCTTAAAATAAGCTATGGACATTCTATATAAAAGGATAATATTAAATTTTAGATTTAAAAGCCTTCTTGAATTTCATTATCCTACTTGCACTCCAACATTTTCACCCCACTACTCAAACAGGATTCTTTGCCATGTGATGTTATAAATAATTATCCTATATTTGACATGTGCTTTATTTCTAAACTACTTGAATGTTTTTTTGCTTCTCGGATGATTGATCAGATAAATTCAAATGGAATGTATAATAAGTATCAATCTGCCTATAAGGTTGGTCACTCAACAAAACAGCATTTCTGTTCATAGAGAGTAAGATCGGCCTTTCTTTATCAAAAGTGGAAGTTGTTCATAGTTGTTTATAAAGAAACCCAGATAAATTTCAACCTATATTACAAATAACATAGTATACCAGTTCGAGATCAATTTGACGGGTTTTGTAATATGACCAAAGTAATAATTGCTGATGATTTTTCTGTACTTTTCACAATTCCATTTAAAAAAATGAATACAATTTAATCTCACTATTTCTTTGAAGCTCAAAGTTCTGTTTTCCACGAACATGTGAGTGGCATTACAATAAATTGGATAGTTCATTAGAGACGTATTATTATTGTTGTCCTATCATTGTACTACATTATAAGTTTTACATAAACATTATTGGAATAGTAATTTAAAAACTTCTGCAAAAAGAATGCTTGTAATATTAGAGAGGTTTAGTTATGCGTTTGCCAGCTACCTAACGTAAAATAAATTCCGTAAGTGATACGTTAGGTTTGAAGTGGATACGTTTGTCAAATAAGGGTTTAGCAATACGTCCATATGAAAGAGTGCAGGTCAACGTATTTTCTTTGATGTGATTAAAAAAGAAGCATTGTTTGTAAACAGACCTCTAGTATTCATATGGGAAAATATAGTGGACTGAAACCTGACCAAAATGTGGTGTACATATTTATCTGCCTATGGGGTTGTGGCATATTTATTTGTAGTGTGTACTTTATAAATAAAATAGATAGGGGTGATGGAATGTTAATATGCCAACCTTTACGTATAAAACCTAACGTAATTGACCCCCCAAACCTTAAAAGTCATCTGATACACATCTACTGCTGACGTAAATACGTTTGGGTTTAAGGTTTTGATGGCCAAAACGCAACACTAAACCTCTCTAATACTCCCGTTTAGAACAAAACGCTATTTTATGGCACATGTGTGCCTGTGTATATCTGTCTGAAACAAGTATTCTGCATATTGTGGGTTTGTGTAGACACACACAACACTGTGATTTGCTAACTTGTTACATGCATATATTTGTGTGTAACTTTAACTATGAGGCTGATTTCTTACTGAGTGAGCATGAGCCTGTAAGCGAACACAATTTTTTTGACATTATAGAAATTCTTAATTGGGCTTTGAACCAAGTTTATATTGAATTTGAAATTCTACCATTAGGAACTCTAATTCAAGCTAAACTTGGTAGAAAGTCCAATTGTAATATTTGTTCTGGTAGAGGCACCCCGTATATAGCTTATTTAAAGAGGCACTGAGCCTGTCAACATAAATATTAAATAACAAAGGGAATAATATACCTGCCTGTCTTTTCCCATAACAGGTTTCTAAGCTTTTGGACACAATAGAACCCCATTAATAAAAATACCTGGTTAGTGTACCAGTAAAAAAGCATTCTTAACATGTCATTCCCCCACCCCAAAAGTGATGGTCAAAAGGTCAAAGTGACCACTGGACAAGAGTACCCATGATTATGAAGACCAATAACTGAGAAGTGTTCTAAGAATTACAATTTCTTTGACCACCTCATGTAGTCACCCCAGCCCATGACCTTACAGGTGAGGTCAAACAAAAGGTCATGGGGTCAAAGTATCAGCCCAATCACATTATGAATCAACCACAAGCCAACCTAGAGTTACTACCCAAGCCATCCAGGCAGGTTCATAAGATTTACAAATCTAACCATGTGGCAATAAAGCTACAGAGGCCTAGAGGTCAGATCGCCTCAAGGTCAAATGCGAATGATGAGACATACATCATATGAATCATGAGGTCAAAGGTAAAGAAGGTCAACGTTCATCTCTGATGCTATTAAGGAGATGCATTTGAAGACAGGAAGTGCCCAATTGGGTTTTAAATTTTTATTATTATACAATAACACGATTATACACTCATACACAAGCTATGACTAAAAGTTTCTTTTAAGACACAATATCATTAGAAACAAGAACATTCTTTAAAACCACAATCATACTCTCCCTCACTAGAAAATTTAATCAGAGAGCTGGAGTAAAATGTACTCATATAATTAACATTTTTTAGATAAAGCCCTAATATAGTGCCAACCTTCATTATATGAACAATGACTACAACACCATGTAATATGAAAATATTTTTTTCTAGAAACCAGGGTTGGCAATCCAAGACCCAATTTTAAGTGTGAAACACAGAGAGGTTAACCTCAAGTAGGAAGTTACATTTGGGTGATATCAAAGTAAATAAATGAAGATAAGCTGAAACCCCCCAGAAATGCCCCAGGGGTAATATCCCCTGAATTTTCTTACTTAGTACATTACTACAATATAGACATGACAATAAAATATGTAAAAATTCACCCAATGACTAGAACCGCAGGGAAACCCCATAAAACATTTAAAAGAATTGTTATCACACCATAGACGCGACTACGGCTAATAAAGATAGCTAATGACTGTAAGAGGTCACCAAGTGACCTATAATAATACGGTAGCCATAGAAAAAAATTTGGCATATATGCAGGCCATATGTCAATACGTTACAACCAAGAAGTAAATATGTGCACCAATAATAATGTATTCATTTGACACTGGTGAACTGTTTACCAAGTTGCCCACATCAAAAATTAATATACAGCAAAGTCACAAACTGTGAACTTATAACATAGCCATATAACACAGTTGCATATAGCAACGTGAAGTAATTATAATAAAAAACTAAAAATGCTGCAGCAAAAATTAGATTAACTGGCAGATCATAGCAGCAATTAAAGGAATTCTTACTTATTAATGCTCATACAGAATATTTCAGGGTCAAGCCCATAACATATAGTCACGACAACACTGGAGAGAAGCAAACAAAAGTCTCTGAGAACTTCTGAAGTCGTGGTCAATTCGAGTAGAAGACAACCCTGTGAAGGTCCAATCCGTCGTAAGCTCCAGCTCCGCAGACAAGATCTCCCTCCAGCAGAGAATGGTACACTGCCACCATCAAGTGGCTCACTACAACTAAAGACATCAGTTAGCACACAGCCTACATATTCATAGAAAAAGGGGGGGGAACTAATAACACTAGGGTGGGTGAAAAACAAATAAATTCTAAAAATTAAAATTCAGGTCTTGTCTTGTCGACTGCCAGTTCAAATCTGGCCATTCTCCCCTTGACCATAGCAAGGGTCAAACCTGTGACCAATCAGAAACGACCATGTGGCCAGTAACCCATTTATAATATGGGGGTGTTTCAATATATGGGGGTGAAGGAATGATTAAGGTTGGCACCTAAATGCCAACCCACAACATTCCCCCACCCCAAAAGTGATGGTCAAAAGGTCAAAGTGACCACTGGACAAGAGTACCCATGATTATGAAGACCGATAACTGAGAAGTGTTCTAAGAATTACAATTTCTTTGACCACCTCATGTAGTCACCCCAGCCCATGACCTTACAGGTGAGGTCAAACAAAAGGTCATGGGGTCAAAGTATCAGCCCAATCACATTATGAATCAACCACAAGCCAACCTATGTGATGTGTCATTATCGAGAGACAACAATTCACAAGACAGAAGCAGATATGGGATCTTTTCTTCATAAAACTCATTAATGGCATCAATATGACAGGAGTTAGAGCAATACATCTCTTTACATAGTATGGCATCAGTGGGTAGATGTAGATTTTGAAGATACTGATCAGTGAGACTTTTACATTTTCCCATACATAAAATTCCTTGAGTGATTGATTATAAAGCACCAATACAATTTGAAAGCTGTTAGTATTCTGGAACCATATAGCATGCGTACTCCAAATACATAAAGATCTGCATTTGCAGATTTGACTCTGATAAATGCAACACAATCACAGCCAAAATCAATTGGATTGACATTTTGTCACAAGTTTAATCCCACAGAAAGGCAACACTACCGAATTTATGACAAAATATTATCCCTGCAGTAGGAACCACTTGAAAAACTCCAAATCCACTAAAGTTAGGTTAAATGTATTTAAATTTTAAAGCTCTAGATTTTCTAACCAAACTCTTGCAGGCAGATGACATGGTAACTTTCGCACATCTTGAAGATTTTCAGTTGGGAACTATGGAATCCTTTACAGTTAACAGAGCAAACATTAAGCTTATCCATTAGTTATGCTTAGGGTGAAAACATTTTAATTAAGAACACACCATCATTCCAGTTTTCTGGAGAAAGTACATTTGTAGAATCAGTAAGAACCATGTTTACTTTGAAGGAGGCTTAACTTTCATGCCGAATCTTCAACTTTACAAGTCAGATGTGACACCTGGAAAGTTTTATAATTGAGGTCTTCAATATCCCTTGGTGATGATTCTGGAGACAGTCTGGAAATAAACACACTAGATTGCTTCCCTTTGATGACAAATAGGGCACTTTCATTCTTTCTACCAATTACAGGAGAACGTCTTTTCTTACAAGAGTAAATCCTTCGGTATAGTCACTTGATTTTTTTTATCTAGGTAATTTTTGCACTGGAAACATCCATGGTTGTATACTTGTTTATCTTACCTGTCAGCACGCCATCCTTCAAAGGTACTGGAAGGCACTTCATTGGGTCGATAAGGACCACCTTTACTGTGGCTTGGATTAATTGAAGACACAGCTTTAGCTCCTTGTAGCTTCTTCATATTGCTTGTTAACTTACAACCTTGTGTCTGTGACTTACTTGCAGAGGGACTATTACCAACTAAGACACAGTCCATGGGCTGAGGACAATTTCAGAGCAAGAGACATTTTCACTTCTGTAGTTCAAAACTTGATTGAGATCCTGTATTTCATTTTTCATTTGATCAATGTCACTTTTCATAATAAGCATTCATTTATTTGAACTATCATGACACGAAACTCTAACATTAAATTGTTCATATCACTTTCTGTTTTCACTCATTTCCTTTTTTCTTTCACTTGCTGTGATAGTGAACTAAGAACAAAACATTCAGCGTCAAATGATGGAAGTCTTGCAAGACTGGTTGCTGTGAATACTGGAAATTTATCTGTCGGTACCCTACCTATAAGGGCATGTATATTAAGATGTTTCTCATTTTCCCTTGAGGATTTGTAGCATTGGCACATATATCAAATAGTAAGTCTGCAAATGTACTTTTGTTAACTACTTCATCGCCACTTCTTCAATACTATGAGGAACTGGATGGAGGGTGAAGTTCTTGAGGTGCTTTAGTTTAGCCTCTGACTGCTCCCAAGATGTGGAATGAGTTGCCTGATGACATTCCCTCTGCCAAATCTCTTCTATTTTTTCAGAAGAAGGTGACACCTTATCTCTTTGCAAAAGTCTACCTACCCTAGGTTTTATTGTATTTTCTGATAGTCTCCGTGGTGTGGACACACCTTCTGTCTCTCTAGACTATTAATTTGTTGGAGTTGTTGCTTGATGGATCAGCCTTAGAGTCTGTCTTCTGATTCATCATTATAAAAGTCTTATTAGAATGTAAATAGAATGTTAACACAGAGATACCAATCCAAATGGGTTTTCAAAAATATTTCAAAATTGGGAAAAAGGTCTACAGTCACCTGCGTTTTGTCTGGTGTGTGCAAATTTGCAAGTTAAGTTACACAGCTTAAAGGAAAACATTTCCAAAGAAGAATCTGGATGGGCTGATAGTTCATGCATGTAGGTGGGAAAGGGGTATAATACTTTTGTATATTAATCAAACTAAGCTGATAAAACAATTAAGCCTAAAACCCAATGTTTACATTAAATAAAAAAATGTCCATTCGACTATACATTTGACTTTACTTCTTGATAAATCAAGGTACATACCGTTCACTGCTTTACCCATTTATGTACAGAGATACAAAAAACGGTAAAGCACCCACTTCCGTTTTACTGTTTTGCTGTTTTGAAACAGTAAAAGGGTTAGATACTTAATTCTATTTTCTGGAAAGTAATTGAGAAATATGTAAAGCACCCTTAAACAGTTTACATGCTATAATAAAGCATCATTGAATATCAGGCCTTTTACTGTTTTATATAATACCTATTAACTCTTTCACTATTTTTGCCGGATTTTGTCTCTCTTTTTTGGGGGGTGGGGGGGTGGGTGGGTGGAAGTGGGTGGGTGGGGGGTGACAGGGGGAGGGGGGCAACCACGTGCCGGTGAGAAGTGTCACTTGTGGTTATATTTCAAAGGCCTATGACGTCACTCCTGCTAGTGATGTCACAACACAGTGGTTTCTATGTTCCATCAAGATTTTAAAATAATTCATTTCAGCAATTATATATGAATTTTCGGTGTACCATTAATATACATTATTTTATACAAAAGATGGCTGTTCCTCAATTCTGTATAGTAACTATAGCAAACTATAGCAAACTTGCCCCCAAGTTAATTCAAGCAATAATATGTAATGCAATACGAATAATTTTATAGTGCTTAATCTCCATCAAATGAGAGACAATAGGGCCAACATTTATTTATGAATGGTGCAAATAGTATCAAGTATGCTCCCTTAATTCTAACTTAATTTCTATTAATTAGCAAAGTGTGATTAATGCGTTGTCTATGTTAGTTTACTTATAAAGTCTTATTAGGAAAGGTGTAGTGAATATATGTATTGTTTTCACCCATTAGTCAGGCGGGCAGGAAAGTTTGAAAGACATAGCATATCTCTTAAATACGACATAGCTTAAGTTGTAATTACGATATAGCCAAAAAATTCATAAGTCGTAATAACAACATACACTATCTTGTAATTACGACATATATGTCATAATTACAGCTTACTTGTAATTATGACATAGCATATGACTTAGGCTTTGTCGTAATTACAACATAGCATATCTCAAAATTACGACATACCATAAGTCATAATTACGAGATATGCTATGTCGTAATTACAACTTATGTTATCTCCTAATTACGAGATATGCTATGTTGTAATTACGAGATAGTAAGTTGTAATTACGACATAGTATGTCATAGCTATGAGTTAGTGTATGTCATAAATACGACTTATAAAAATTGACTTTTCTTCACTCATATCACCCTTATGGGCATCACATCATGTTTGAAGTTTGTATTTGAAAATAAAATGAAAATAATTTGAATTTTCAAACTAGATTCAGATCCAGAGTTGTGATTGCCGACATTGCAGAATAGTGACAAAATAATTCAATTTATCAGATTTGAATTTCCATTTCTATCTTGGGGCTTTATCTCCCGTTCAACAGCCTGGGTCATTTTGGGACAGGTTCTCAGAATTGTCACTTATGGGGGTTGAACCAGACAGAGGTCATATCACGATGGGTAGTTTTATGGGCAGTAGATACAGTTGGTCAAGGTTCTTTACTGTAAACTGGTGATCATAGGTAAGGAAGTACCAACTTTCACACATATGGTCCAGGGTTTGAACCACAGAACCCAGCGGTAAGGCAAGTACATTACCACTGTGCCACTGTAGCCCCTGAAACTTGCAGAAATGGAATAGACCTCTTAGCCCCAGTATCCACATATTGATGATAGGATCTGTCTGGAGTGCCTCCTGACCTCTTTCTTCCACCACAGGAGTTCGAGAGAACTGCAGCTGTGGTAGCCCTGATAAGGAAAAAACAAACAAAAGAAAACAAAAAAAAAAACTTACAGGAATTACCAAACTTACCAAATTACCAGGTAACCGTGGGTTTCCAACTTACCGAGGGTTACAGCAAACCTGTGAAAAAAGTAGATTACTAGCATCTAGGATACAATTGTTTTTCTTTTAGTAATAGCACCAACAGGGGTTTGGCCCAAGGACCTACGGCACGTGGGATGTCAGGCAGTTCAGCCGGCCAGCCCCCAGGAGTCCGACCCGGTGTGTCCGACAGAGCGGCCGTCTCTAGCGATCAATACCTGGATCCCAGTCCGGAGGGCCTGGGTTTTACCCCGGGCTGGTGGGAATTCTTTTCCTTGAGTTTTGTCGGGTGATAATCATAAGCTGAGTTTTCTTGGCATTGAGCTTGATGAGCCAGTCTTCACACCAGTCCTCCAGTGCATCCACCTGTTTCTGAAGGTGGGATTCGAGATATCTAGGGTTGCGGTGGCTGGTGTAGATAGCAATGTCATCTGCATACTGTGTTACCTGGCAGGCTTGTGTGACTGGGATGTCGTTGACAAATAGGATGAAGAGCAGTGGGCTGAGTATGCTTCCTTGTGGGGTTCCCGCTAGTAGTTGGACTACTTCTGAGAGGGTGTTGCCTATTTTGACTTGGATGGTTCTGTCTGTGAGGAAAGAGGAGATTATCCTGAGAATGTCACTAGGTAGTTCCATGTCGTGGAGTTTCTTGAGTAGGCCGTTGTGCCATACTGCGTTGAAGGCCTTTTCCACATCCATGAGAAGTAGGGCTGCTAGTTTTTTGTTTTCCTTGACTTTCTTCATGTACTCATTGATGATCATTATGTGTTCATTGGCTTCCTTGTGTGGTTGGTATGTCCATTGCCATGGATTGACGATATCATTGTCTTCTATGAATTCTTGGATTCGGTTTGAGAAAATTTTCTCGAATAGTTTTCCCATGCAGTTCAGTAGGCTGATGGGTCTGTAGCTGGCTGGGTTGTCCTTTGGTTTGTTTGGTTTCTGGATCATCTTCCCAATGGTGTGTTTCCATTTCTTGGGGAAGTATCCAATTCTTAGGCAGATGTCGAAGATCTTTGTGAGTTCTTCTAATGCCGGCTCCGGGAGGTTTTTCAAGGCTATATATGGGATGGTGTCCTCGCCGGGGCTGGTTTTGTTTTTAAGTGATTTCAGGGCCTTCGTTGTGTCTTCGTTGGTGATGTTTCTGGAGTATTCATCAGATGGTGCCACTAAGGCACTGCGGGGAGTGAGGTGCTCTCTCATGGTTTCAGCCCAGTCGTCGACTTCTGCTTTGTGTTCATGGTTGAAGTATATATCTGGGTGGGTTCGGTGGACCTTGGCCAGTTGGGCCGCGAAGGTGTCCGCAGTTTCCTTATCAGAGTTGGTTCTGGAGTTGGTCGCTGGGTTGATGAGCTTTATCGGTTTCCTGTCTGGTCTGGTTTGCCCGGTGAGGTTGTTGATTGTTCTCCAGTACTGTCGACTGTCCCTGGGGTTCAAGGCCTCAACCTCTCTCATTTGGGCCGCCTTTTTTGCCTCTTCTAGTCGGGTTTTTATTTCCTTTGTGATATTTCGGTATGCGTGCCTGAGTGGTTCATAATCAGGGAATTGTCTGATCTCCCTCTGGATGTCCCGTTTCAGCTTGATTTTATCTAGTAGGCCTCTGCTGATTTTGATGAGCCCCTGTCTAGATTTGATGGTGGGGCAGCTGTCGTGGAGGCAGGAGGCAATGGCTGAGGTGATCCCTTCGATGCGTTCGTCGATGGAGGCAGCTGAGTTGGTAGGGCTTCTTCCTCAGAGCTGGTCGAAATTCTTCATTATTTTTTCCTTGTACAACTCCCAGTTACATTTGTTGAGGGTCTTTGAGGTCCAGATTGGGTGGTCCCTGATGTTTGTTCGAATGTGTAGTTCCAGTGGACAGTGGTATGTATTTTCTCCATGTATGGCTTCCTGGACTTCTGTTTTGATGATGCCTCTCGAAATCGGGGAGTGGCCAACGCAAGATCTAGTGTTGAATGGCGGTCTGTTGAGTGGTTATGGAAGGTTGGTTGGTTGTGGTGGTTCTGTAGGTGCAGATCGAAATCCGAAGTCCTCTCTCGTTAGCTTGCTGGTGGCCCCAGGTTGGGTGGTAGGCATTGAAGTCCCCCATAACAATTGTGTGTTTGTGATGGGATAGCAGGTCGGTCAGGGTGTCCAGATTGGGTATCCCTCCATGTGCAAAGCCCCAGTAGCAGCTTATGATGCATGTTTTCTTCCCATCTATGGTTGTGGTTATGGCGCAGATATCATCTGTGTCTAGGTCTACTTCGGTGGCGTCGATGTAGTTTCGGACCAGTATGGCTACTCCTCCTCCGCCCATGGTGGCTCTATCCCATCTGGCGGCTAGAGTGAATCCGTCTATGTCGAATTTGTGCGATTTGTTGGTTTGGTTTCATTCAGGCAGATGATGTCTATTTTCTTCTGGTCCAGGTAGATTTCCAGTTGTTCCTTCTTTGAGTCAAAGCCGTTGATATTCCAGTGGTCGGACAGGCAGGAGGCTATGGCCTCGGTCACGGCCATGGTCAACTTCAGGGCATCCAGTTCGTCGGTTTTCCTAGTGGCCTGGGCGTAGGTCATTGCTTGGGTCTTCTTGGCGGAGTTGGCTGCTTTTCTGGCTGGGCACCCAGGGTAGGTGGTGGGGTGACTTCCTTCGCAATTGGCGCACTTCCTCTCGGTGTTGCTGCATTCTGTGGTCCTGTGTTCTTCGCTGCACTTGCGGCAGGTGTCTTTGGTGTCCCTGCATTCCTTGGTCATGTGACCGAACTTCTGACATCTGTAGCACTGGACTGGTTCCTTCAATGGTCTGTATTCCTCACACCGGTATTTCACACCTTCGAAGGGGAAGCCGTGTTCAAGTAGATGGTCTCTCTTGGCCTCGCTATTGGTTGTGATCTTCAGTTTGGTGATGTCCCGGTTGTTCTGGGCAGACCTCATCCTCTGGAACCTTTCCTTGCCTTTGGGCCTGATGTCTTCGGCTCTTATGTGGGTGGGGAAGTTCACTACCATGACTTGATGGGAGGTGGCGAGGTGTTTCTCGGTGGTCCTTCTGGTGGGTCTCACGCAGAAGCTGGAATGCATTGATCCATGTGTGACGGCCTCCCGGCGGTCGTCGTCTGTCCGGCAATGGAGCAGGTATGTTCCAGCCTTGGTTTTGGTGATCCTGATTCTCTCTGGGATCTTGATGCATTTCCTAAGTTCCGTGGGAGAGTCCATCTTGTCGATCAGGGGGCCTTCAATCACTAGGGGTGGGATCCTGGTTGGTCTGGTTCTCTTCTCCTCTGGTCTTCATGTAGTGCTCTCCCTGGTGGGTTCTGGAGTGGGTTCCCTGGCCTGGGTGGAACTGGTGCTTTCCTTCTTTTTTTTTCCTCTGGACAGTTGTGAAGCTTCCCTCCTCTTGAGAGCAGTCAGCTGTCCTTGGTCTTTTGGCTGGGGTGGATGTCATCCCCTCAGCGAGTCTCTGGGTTGGTGCTGGTTCCTCACTCTCCTTGGAGATGGGTACATCTACCAGTTCCTCTAGGTGACCCTGAGGTGAGACGGGTCTTGGCCTTGTTGGCTTTCTTGGTCTTGTTTTTCTTCTTGGTCTTCTCCTCTTGGGTTGGCCTGGCTGGGCTGTCTCTTCGACCTTCTCCAAGTTGTCGTTGAAGTGCAGGGATAATGCCACTTTGGACTGGTAGTCCAGTTCCATCCACAGGCTTCTCACATTTTCAATCTGGGCTGCGGTTGATTTCTTCTCCATTCTGTGCTATTTAGATGCTGAAAAGCAAAGCTTAATAACAAATGAAATAATGGTGTTGAGGGTAGTCATGTGATCCGAAATTTCGGACGACAGGGAAAGCACTCACAGTATCTGAAAGGCGAGAAATAAAGTTTATGTGATTAGTACGTGGATCTGAAAATATGAAGTATGTAAAGATGGTGAAAGGAAGTAGGTGGTCTGACAGAGTTCTGAAAAGAAAAGAATGGATTAGTGACAGAATATTGAGGGTAG
The DNA here is from genome assembly GCA_964017235.1 of Sabellastarte sp. h YS-2021. Classification (NCBI taxonomy): domain Eukaryota; kingdom Metazoa; phylum Annelida; class Polychaeta; order Sabellida; family Sabellidae; genus Sabellastarte; species Sabellastarte sp. h YS-2021. The sequence continues at coordinate 73,417,412 of OZ024938.1, read as the reverse complement.
TGTTGTGTACTAGGGTACAGAGAAGAACACTGGGACGCTGAAAGTAAGATAAATGAGAAGTTAATAGAGAATAGCTGGAAACACTGGAAAGCTGGAAGAAAAGTACAAATAAAGATACAGTGACAAAGATAAAGAAAAGTAAGAAGATCACAGCTGGAAAGCAGGTGTTAGTGGGACTAACAGACTTGAAGAGTTCTGAGAAGAACTAACTAAAGTCTTTCAAGCTAGGCAGCTTAAACTTCACAAGGTCTGGTGTCCTCAAAGAAGTGTAGAGTTTGTGCAGCGTGGATCTTCTCACTGGTAGATGCAGAGATGCGTGTGCCGTCAATTGCAATCTGATGTTCACTCAAAGAAACTTTGAAATGACAATGAAACCTTGTTGCTGGTTTGCTGCCTTTTATACTCCAATTTTTGCAGTTCTGGTCATGTGATGGGATCCAAATATTTACTGGTGACCTAGTTTTATATTTGTTGATTGGTCAACACTTGATCCTCTTTTTCCCCAAAAATTGCTTATGGGATTTCACAGTGAAAAACAACATCTTGTGATTGGATCCAAATAGTTTGTCAACTTTTTAAAAAATGCCCTGGTGAAATATGCCGAGAATTTGTTTATTATGTAACAAAATAAACCCCTTTTTAAGGTTTATCAGTTACTTGAAGCATACACGTGGACCTTCACTATCTGTTAACTTCAAAACTATCATCACTTGCTATGTTTCTATGTCATTCTTGACATAATTTTTACCTCACATCATGTTGGGAATGGACTGCAAATGAAAAGTTTTTAAGTTGCAAAAGACAGGCCGGCTTCATGATAGGACAAGCATGGAAGTGATAAGGACAGGCCTGAAAGGGTAACAAATAGGCCTGGAAGTGATACAGACAAGACGTGAAGTGACTAAGACAAGCCGGTTACCAAGGGAGCGGAGCCTAGGCCGGGAACAAGAGTCGGGAAGGGTGGGGAAATATCAAACATGTACTTAAGTTGCAATACTGTGGGGTGAGAAAAATGTGTTTGATATTTCACCGACTCTCCCCGACAGGCCGGGAACTTACAACCGACCCTAACCGATCATGTAAACATTGGTCCCGACCCTCGAAAAATGTTTAGCTACCGGCCTGTTGGTTCCAGTGGAAAAACTGCATTAAAGTTGCTATAATAGACTTATTGTATGGAGTTTAAAGTTACCATAAAGGGGAAGTACGCTCCATCCCTTGTGCCATCCTCATACCAAATATTAGTGAAATTCATCAAGCACTTTTGGAGTATTTTAATTTATTTTGACAATATAAACTCTATAAACCCATTCACATGTTTTTTAAAATTGTGTACTGTGACGTCACAATCCAGCCTACTATGGTTGCCAGGGACATGACCTTCACTCAATAAGCTGTGGGATACTTTGAAGTCCAAAACATATCATAAACAGTAAAAGGGAAAAAGGTCGTTTTCTGTTTCAAATCTTGACCCTTATACAGTTTTCCTGATTATAATTAGCCATTAGATAAAGGGTAAGAATACATTATTTTAAAATCACAAAACAGTAAAACAATAAAACGGAAGTGGGTGCTTTACCGTTTTTTCTTTCTCTGTATATGAATAGGTAAAGCAGTGAACGGTATGTACCTTGATTTTGATATGTGTTGTGTATTGTTCTGTTGGCCAGAATTTCCAGAGATTATTATTAGGGTGTCAGTAATGTTATTGTGCAATTTTATGTAAACTAAATGTATTTCTAAATTGTTTTACAAAGTCCCCTTAACATAAAGACAAATTTAATACCTATTTTGTCTAACTACTTGTAACAATAGGTACTACTGATAAGTTTCTTTAATAAAAAATATAAATGAAGTAAAGTTTGAGTAAGCCAAATATTTCAAGCAGTACAGTATCATTTCTACAAATAATCTTATTCCGTCATCAGTAGAGTGTTTGGAGTACTCAACAATGACTGAACAATGAAATCAGCCAGAAAACTGTGCAAGTATGAAACATTGTGTGTGAAATTTTATTCACAGTAAACATAGGAAGACATTTTTTCAATGTCACCACAAAAATGACCCCTTAAATATGAAGAACGGGGTCATGGTGGCACACTGGTAACACTCTTTCCTCTCACCACTGAGGTCGGTGGTTCAAACCCAGGATCTTATGTGGGAAGGTTGGTAGTTTCTTACCAATGTTCTGCAGTTTACAGTACAGAGCCTTGACCAACTGTATGTTCTGCTTTCCTCTTCCCACAAGACTATCTGTCATGATATGACCCACACAGTGTTGAGTTCGACATAAAGCCCAAAATAAATAAATTAAATATGAAAAAACCTTTCTCAAGCTTAATGAAACACATTTATCTTGTATTGAATGTGATATGGACTTACAAACACATAAAACGTTGAATTCCATATAATTCAGTTAGGTGCACAAATCACTGATATTAAACGGGTGGTCACTGAGATAAAGAGTTGTACAGATAAATGGCCTTTAGAAATTATCACACGAAAACGGTTTAAGCCACAAAGCAAATGTCATGGTAAGCATTGTTTAAGTCTATTTTGTTATTTAGTTTGTGCGAACTTTGAAGAACTTTGAAGACTGTTTATCTCTGTGACCGTTTATCTTAGTGACCACCCATGTAATAGCAATCAAGGTACGTACCGTACACTGCTTTACCCATTTGTATACATAGAAACAGAAAATGGTAAAGCTCCCACTTCCGTTTTACTGTTTTACTGTTTTATGGTTTTGAAATACTGTATTTTTACACTTTACCCAATGACCAATTACAATTAGGAAAACTGTATAAGGGTCAGGATTTGAAACAGAAAATGGCCTTTTTCCCTTTGACTGTTTATGGTATATTTTGGCCTTCAAAGATCCCACAGCTTATTCAGTGAAAGCCATGTCCCTGGCAACCACAGTAGGCTTGATTGTGATGTCACAATACAATATTTAAATGTGTGAATGGGTTTAAAGAGTTTTACATTGCCAAATAAATTAAAATACTCCAAAACTGCTTGATGAATTTCATTAATATTTGGTATGAGGATGACACAAAGTATGGAGCGTACTTCCACTTTATGGTGACCTTAAACTCCACACAATAAGTCTATTATAGCAACTTAAAAAAGATTAAGGTTACCGCTTACAGGACAAATTATAAAAAAACATACTTGGCGCATTTCAGTTATAATTGATACATAGGTGTTGTTTTTACTTTGAAAACTCTATACTGTAAGGTGTCCTTAAAATCTGAGCAATAATGACTTACAAATGAATTTACGGTTACCCATTCAAGGGTCAAACAAGAGTGACTTGACAGATTCAATTTATTTTCATATATGACTGTGCATAGATCTGAAGACAGACACCAACAATAAATTTTTGTAGTCATTCATTCAGATTCATAAATGCTTTTTCGAGCAGGGTTTATACACAACTAAATTTTTGAAATAGGTACTTGCATAGAATAACTTATTCTGGTAGTTTTTAAAGAAAAGTGTTCTGTGCATTTATCTATTTATTGTTTTACGTCACACATACTACATTATCAGTTATATTGTGAGGGGAAGTTGGAAGCACATAGTGCATGACAAGATAAGACCAGGATTTGAACTCTAATCTCAGAGCACCTCTGTATCACAATGGCCCTCAAGTTATTGTTTGGAATGGGTACTGAAAAAATGTATTTAGTATTAAGCTTATAATTTACAAACTATAAGGAAACTGAACTTCATAAATGACACAATATACAAAATTTTTAAAATTTTTAAATATCTTTAAAAAGTTCGCTTTGCTTCCTGACTCCCCAAGACAGAATTGTCAGCCCAACCTATCGTAATACCATTAAGTCAAATCATAGAGGTCAGGAGGCACTCCAGACAGATCGTATCACCAATATGTGATACTCGGGCTAAGAAGTCTATTCCATTTCTGCAAATTTCAGGGGCTACAGTGGCACAGTGGTAACACACTTGCCTTACCCCTGGGTTCTGTGGTTCAAACCCCAGACCATATGTGAGAAAGTTGGTATTTCCTTACCTATGATCACTAGTTTACAGTATACAACATTGACCAACTGTATGTACTGGTTTCCCCTCAAATACAAACTCCAAACATGATGTGAATGGATTCAATGCACTCTGAAGTGTACCATTTGCTATAATTTGCCAAGTTAACAGAATTACTTTGATGTTTTTTTTTCAAATTGTTATACGTTTAAGAAAGAGAAATTGTACAATGACAATGTACTCCATTCCTTCCTACATTTTATAGTTTCTGAGATAAGGCCTTCACAACTTTTATAAGGTGAAGGTCACTACAGCAAGGTCAAAGGTCAAATAAAGGTCACACCATGACATTGCCCACCTAAACCCCCAAACCAATGACCCTAACCGGTATTACCTTCTACACCTTACAGTTTCCAAGATATAGCCCAGACAAGATTTTAAAATAAAGGTCACACCATGGCAATGCACCCCTATGGAAGCCCATAAGGGTGATATGAATGAAGAAAAATCAATTTTCATAAGTCGTATTTACGACATACACTAACTTGTAACTATGACATACTATGTCGTAATTACAACTTACTATCTCGTAATTACAACATAGCATATCTCGTAATTATGAGATAACATAAGTTGTAATTACAACATAACATATCTTGTAATTACGACTTATGGTATGTCGTAATTTCGAGATATGCTATGCTGTAATTACGACAAAGCTTAAGTCATATGCTATGTCATAATTACAAGTAAGCTGTAATTATGACATATTATGTTGTAATTACAAGATAGTGTATGTTATTAATAAGAAGAAAAGTAAGATACAATAAACCCAAATACCACAAATAGGCGCAGAAGCCAAGAATTATATTACATTTGGGCATTCCCCACACTCCATCCAGCGGGCATCAACATGTTTGTATGAAGCATATGCCCTCTCATGGCACCCCCTACCCAGGTGCCCCCTCTTTTCCCTTATTTTTAGTGTATGTTATTATTACGACTTATGAATTTTTTGGCTATATCATAATTACAACATAAGGTATGTCATAATTAAGAGATATGCTGTCACTTTACAGTTTTGATGTTGCACACCTATACTGCCCAACCAATGTCCCTACCAAGTATCAGCTTCCTACGCCTTACAGTTTCTGAGATACAGCCTGGACAAACTTTCCAGCCCAGTTTATTCAGACTGTATCTCAGAAACTGTAAGGGTCTCAGACTCAGCCTGGACTTAGGCTAAGTCAGGGACTTAAATCTGAGCCTTTTGTCTTTGCTAAGTCCTGGACTTAAATGGATTTCACAAAGGGTGACTTAGCTAAGTCCAAGGATATCATATAACCACAGTGGTTTTCTATGTCATGTGATCCTTTATATCTGGTCAAAGTATTTTATTGGTAACATTTATCCTTTGTTTAACTCATTTTATCTTTGAAAAAAATGCTGTTTTTCAATGGGAAGCCTTGTAATCACATAGCTATGTCCAAAGACTAATTTAGGGAGGTGTTCTAGATATTTTGTCTGTATTTTCAAGCATTTCAAATTTTGAAGTGAGAAAAATATATGGCGGCCATATTTAAGTCTTTGTTTACAGAAGTTAAGCCCACTCTTAGGTAGACTTAGCCAAAGCCTAGACTTAGCAGCTTTGTGAAACCCTCCAAGTCTAAGACCACAGACTTAGCCTCATTTTAAGACAAAAGTCTTATATTTAAATCTAAGTCTGGGCTAAGTCCTTTTGTGAAATCGACCCCTGGTCTTATCTTGTCATGTACTATGTGCTTCCAACTACCCCTCACAATATAACCAATAATGTACTTTGTGTGACATTAAACACTAAATAAATGAATGTACAGAACACTCTTATAAATTATTCTATGAAAATACTTATTTCAAAGCTTTAGTTGTACTTAAATTACACCTGAGAGTTTTTCTTTTGTTAAAAGTGTCCAATATCTTGCACTATTGGCCACTTTGTGATTTTGACCATATATAGGAGTCTTTTAGCACATTTCCAAAGAAACCTTTTTACATGTATTTCAACTAAAATGATCATAAAAACCGAAAAACTACATAACAGGAATATTGAAATGAAAAGTAATGATGTTAAACAATATATTAAAAATTATAAATTCAGGAAGAGGTGTAATTTAAATAGGTTAATAGCCTCGTAAGTGTCTAATATTAGAAAATAATGGACTGTTGACTCGGTCTCTTCGGGACCTCGTAAACAGGCCATTTTTTTCCAATATTGGACACTTACTTGGCCATTAACCTATACATAAACCCTCTTGAAATTATATTGATGAATCTTAAATTAATTAATGACTACAAAAATTTATTGTTGGTGTTAGGCCCCGGGTCTATGCACAACCATTTACCAAAGTGAATTGAATCTGTCAAGTCACTCTTGCCTGACCTTTGAAAGTCATTTGTGAGTCGTTATTGCTCAGATTTTAAAGACACTTACAGTGTACAGTCAAAAAACGACCATGTATCAATTATAACTGAAATTCACCAAGTATTTTTTATATTAGCCCTGTAAGCGGTAACCTTAAAGTTGCTATAATAGACTTATTGTAGGGAGTTTAAGGTTACCATAAAGTGGAAGTATGCTCCATACTTTGTGCCATCGTCATACCAATTATTAATGAAATTCATCAAGCAGTTTTGGAGTATTTTAATTTATTTTGACAATATAAACTCTTTAAAACCCATTCACATGTGTAAATTTTGCACTGTGACGTCACAATCCAGCCTACTATGGTTGCCAGGGACATGGCCTTCACTTAATAATACTTAGCAGGCCAAAATATACCATAAACAGTCAAACAGAAAAGGGCCATTTTCTGTTTCAAATCCTGTCCCTTATACAGTTTTCCTAATTATAATTAATCAATAGGTAAAGGGTAAAAATATTGTATTTCAAAACCATAAAACAGTAAAACAGTAAAACGGAAGTAGGTGCTTTACCGTTTTTTGTTTCTCTGTATATAAATGGGTAAAGGAGTGAACGGTATGTACCTTGATTCCTCACAAGGTACCTACTGTTAATTTGAAAAACCATTCCATATTTTGAACTTTTTACAAACAGTCAATCCTCCTTTTTCTGTTTACAGTATAATTGATTCAAGAAATAGTAAAATGTACATTCCAATTATACATACAGAGAAACACAAAACGGTAAAGCACCCACTTCCGCTTTACTGTTTTAATGTTTTATGGTTTTGAAACAGTGAAAGGGTTGGATACTTAATTTTATTTTCTAGCTAATCAATGAGAGTAATACACCTTTAAACAGTTTATGTGCTGGCATTAAGCATCAATGAATATTAGGCCTTTTACTGTTTAATGCAATAGGTTTTTAATTTTTTCTTATTTATGCCCCATTCTGTCTTTTTTGGAGGAGGTACGGGGAGGGGCGATAGCCACGTGCTGGTGAGAACCGACACTTCAAAGGTCTATGATGTCATTCATGTTAATGATGTCACAACACAGTCTGTTTGATATATTACATGTAGATTTTGTCACAATGAATCTTTTCAGCAATTATATATGTATTTTCAGTGTACATTTCACCTAGCCATGATGTAAATTATTTATTTTTAAATATAGATCATTTTATACAAATGATGGTGGTTCCTCAATTCTGTAGAGTAACTTTAACATACATACTTATAATAAAGGAGACACAGCACCTTATAAATACTCATAAACAGGTAGCTGGCCCTGTGTTAAATCAGTCTTCAGCAAATTGGCTTTTGCAAACTTGGACCCCATTAAAAATAAACAATATGACTTACAATAATAATACTTTTATAGTGCTTAATCACTAACTTGTGGGAATGACTTAATATCTTGTGGTAACAAGAAATTCACTCAGGTTTTTTTTATTTTTGGCCCTGTCAATGGTAACCTGAAAGTTGCTATAATAAACTTATTGGCAGGAGTTTAAGGTCACCATAAAGTAGATGTACTCTCCATAGTTTGTTTCGGCCACTAACCAAAAATTAATCCTTTCAAAATTATATATAAATATAAAATCTTTAAAACCCAATAATACTTTTAAATTTAGCATTGTGACGTCACAAACAAGACTACTGTGGTTACCAAGGAAATTACCTTCACTTAATTGGGTGTAATATAAAGTATGAATTGCTAAAATATACCATAAACAGTCTAAAAGAAAAAGGCTATTTTCTGTTTTGAATCCTGACACTTATACACTTTTCCTAGTTGGATCAAAAAATGTGTATAGGAAGAACTCTGTATTCCAAAACCATAAAACAGTAAAACAGTAAAATGGAAGTGGGTGCTTTACCATTTTGTGTTTGTTTATACATAAATGGGTAAAATAGTAAACTGTATGTACCATGATTGACTGGTCCACTACAGATTAAATCATTTTAAAGACACTAGATTAACAGTTTGTATCACTGAAAAATTTTAACTGTTTTGCATTTTTAGCATTTACACTTTAACAGTTTTTTCAAAGTCAAAGGTTTAAAGGGTAAACTGTAGTTTTCAAAGTTTTCACTTGCAAGTAAAAATTGATGAAAATGATATTTTACTTATTATTAATTCATCAAATTGCAAGCATACAATGGTTTTAGGTAGTTTTTCCTTTCAAATTTTAGAAAATAGTATTAGGTAAAGAAATTAATGGTAGGTACCCTCATTGTAGCATGTTTCTTAATCTCTAGAAATCTTAATCTCTATTATTATGTGTTTTTTTTAATTTCTTAATTATTAGAGATTAAAGTCAAAGAAAAAAATATAATACTAAACCCCTTTTCTTCTCTTTTCGGGACTCTGCAGTTCAAATTGTCAAAATAAAACTTCTTTGGCAAATAAATGCCCGTACATTAACACAACAGCAACACATATATTAAGGTCGGAATGAAAATGAGAAGCCTTGAAGTGGCATCACATATACCTCAGAGGAGTGACAAAAAGACAGGCCAGCGTGCACTATGAGTGAAGAACTTGGTGACTTATTGTTTTCTGTGGTGACTCCAAGACAGTGAAACTGAATACCAGGAGACATATTAACTCGTTAAAGTTGAACTACTTTAAACCATTGTAAAATACCTTTTCATTGAACAAGAGGTTTGATTAAAAACTGAAGAGATATTCATGCCTACACAGCATTTTGTAGATGTTGTTGTAAAGGCAAGCCATAAGATATTGGTTTTACACTGCAGTATAAAGAGACACAGATTTTCATGACTCTGTATGTATATAGTCATGTTAGAGGCTCAAACAATGGTTAAATAATAAAGGATGTACTAAAGAGAGATATTATAAAAGAATCGAACTGAGTTTGTGTCCTGTAGTGTGGGTGTTCCACTAGGGTCATCTTGTCATCTTGTCGGTAATTATGGATTTTTCGAGGTTTGGGATCAATGTTTACAGAGTTGGTTAAGATTGGTTGTAGTTTTTCCGGCTAATTGTGGTATATGGAAAAAATGTCAAAGATGTTAGATTAAAAACTGAAGAGATATTCATGCCTACACAGCATTTTGTAGATGTTGTTGTAAAGGTCAAAGATGTTTGATATTTCACTGACCCACCCAACTCTGTATCCTAACCATGGCTCCACCCACCTGGAAACCGTCTAGTCGTGAGTCTCTATGGCTTATCGGACACACTTTTTGTCTTGTCCTATACTGTAATAATCTTGTCTGGAAGCACTTTTCTGACCTATCATGGTTAAGTACCCGAACACCACCTCCTGACAGGCCTACACAACAACTGACTGTACTTGAAAACCAGCCTGTCATAAACATTAACAACTTGACTTGGTCACTTAGTGTCAAGACAGGAAGTCTCCAAGTCTTCAACCATAGAGTCAGTAACATCTAAGCAGGACAAGCCAGGAACACATCATGACAAGCTGTAAGCAGAAATTCACAAGACAATTACAGCAACAGACAAGCTGGAAAGTGTGTAGCACTTACCAACCTAGGCAAATCAGTGACTATATAAGACGAGTCATTTTGCAAAATGCATCATTTGGAATTTGATGGATTAGATCTAGCTTTTGTGTTACAAAATAACTAGGATTTAGTGTTGCGATACAAGTTGGGCTGCTTCATGGTCAGGCTTTTGGGGCTTTTACAAATGCTGGTTTTACAAAGAAAATGGGTCCTAAAAAGATTGGAAGAATGAGGAAGATAGAAGTCCCCACGAACTCACCTACAGAGTTTGAGTTTGGGATGCAGCTGCCGATATACAGAGGAGGAGGGAGGAGAGGGAGCAGAGAGAGAGGGAGGAAGAGGCACAGAAACAAATGGAGAGACAGAGGGAGGAAGCCAGGAGGGAAGGAACTAAACTATCATCAGATGAAGGAGTGGCCAAAAAGTGTGTAAGAACAGACAGGAGTGACACACAAATGGACACTGAGGGTGGAGGAGAGGCAGGCATATATCAATCAAACTCCAGACATAAGAAGGCATGTGACAAACCTCTACCTGACAGATTATGTGGCTATTGTGGACTTTGTGAAGGGACACAAGGAGTTGTATGACAAGACCAACAAACATTTTAAGGAACAAGCCACTAAGGAATGCCTTTGGGAGAGGTTTGCCAACAGCCACAAGCTGTCTACCAAAGTGTGCAAGAATTGTTTCGAGTGCCAAAGAACTCACCCAGACCAAGTCTGGCCAGGCTCCAAAAGCAATTACAGAGACGCAGAACTGGATTCAGGATAAAACTTCTTGAAGTCACACATCAGGTGCAAGGGCCTTTAAGTTCCCAGCTTGAAGAGCCAGTGCATCTACCGTCACACCTATCTGCCTCCGCACGCAACATGTCCCGAGTTATTGAGAGTAGTACATTCACATAACCCATATAAGAAAACCAGTAATGTAGGAAAGGTCAAACATACAAAACGTCTAGACATTCTAAAGTGACTGTCCCACATTCAAGTCCGATTCAGTTGCTGGTATAGGGTGTGCAAGCAATGAAATTCCTCCCCCTAATAAAGTTAGGTGGGAGGCTTACATACAGAAGGAGGCGCAGGCTAGACTACTGCATCTGGCAGACAGGGCAAAAGCAGGTAATGGTTCTGTTGATGTCATCATTTCGAAATGATCAAGTGGCCTCATGAATATGTCTTGGCAGGTCAGAATAAAGATTGAATTTCATACAGCAAGCTGTCCTCCACTCAGTGGATGGCTGACTTTTGTAGGAGCATCAAAGAGGAATCTGATAGCAAGATCACATAAATTGTGTAATAGAAATGTATTAATTTGCTAGAAGATTCTACAGATTTCTCTTGGTCATAAGCAAAGGTGAGCCATATGGTCCTTTTATGGCGTATGGAACAGTGTGAGATCAGCAGCTGGTTAAAGACAGATAAGATTGATAGAATCAAAGACATGTTACACCACATACTTTCTCTGGGCGTTCAGAAAAAGACCAACCTAATGGTAAAAGCATTCCCACTGTGTAATAGATATAACAATTTTTGTGTACCGAGGGCCATTTATGACATCAAAGGGGTCTTATATAAACATATATGCTCAACTTGTTGGTCCAAAGATGGCAAATATCTTCACATCTGCAGTCAGAATCCAGGAAGCATCAGGCCCAGTCAAAAAACGAGTAACAGTGGGCATGCCTTCTGTTGGGTATGTCCATTTAACCTGTTTTAGAGTCAACTTGGCATTAGATAAGAACCATTTCGAAAAGTGTTGCTTATCTTCTCCACAAAGTATCATTTGATCAGGCCTTGGCAGCTTGTAAAGGTGGGGGCCATATGTTGTATGCATAAGTGGTCTCCCTAGTGTAAAAAGTACCGAGTACACTAATATGAAGTTCGACACTTCTACACAATATTTTGGAAATAAACACTGAAAAAGTTTGACGGTAGCAAAAGTTGGGTTACAACAAAATATTTCCACAGCATAAAAATTGCTCTAATTCGGATCCGGTAGATAGTAGTCAGCTGAATGTGAATAACAGTGTGGGTGCATTGGATAGCATTGTAAATTTGGATTTTCATGCTTGTCCCAATTATACAATGATCGCTGCTTTTTTTACCAGTCAGATTTTTCTTTGAAAATAAGCTTTAATATATTTTTTTTTCGTTTTCAATTTACATTTACTTGTACAGTATGTAATGTGTTTTTGATATTCACTTTTCTTATCCTTGTAATAATCTTGTAATCTAGTGAGAAATAAAGAAATAAAAAAAGGAGAAAAAAAATTATACAATGAACGGTTTGGAAAATAGAAGGATTGGTGGGAGGTGGGACAGTGTAGTACTGTCCAACAGGTTTGTTATATTGTCGGATATTCCAAATGTCAGTTTGGATGTTGATTCTCAGTGCTTGCTTTCGTCTCATGAATTCAGTACAGATGACCTTCAGAGGTCGTCAAGTTCTGATAAGAGGAGATGCAACCAAGCTCCCACTAGCAATAGTAGGAGTGACTTCAGAGGTTATCTACTTCAGATAAGAGAATGTGTTGTATCAGGTTGTGGAAAGTAACAGTTATTAGAGTTTGGATACAGTCAGCTAATTCTCTGAATGTGATTCTGCAAGCAGCACTGTAGACAAAACATTTCACAGAATTCTCTTAAAGGTGTAAAACAGTCATTGGTGGATAATATAGATCTAAATATGGGTTGTACTGATACGGATCAAGTGGGTGCTATGGATCTTATGCCTGTCTGGTGTCCGGATTTTAAGAAGTGTAAACAGCAGATAGGGACCAACACCCATTCAAATTATTCAGCTCCTACTGTTGTGTAGAAGGAAGTACCTGACATATACGAAGCTCATAATCTTTTTGATAAATATAAGGATAGTGGTTTCCCAAATTTTCTAGGCATGAGAATTCCAGTGCATACTAACTTGAAAGTGAAGAACTGAAGGAAGTATTTAGCTGATTATTTTAATCAACAGTTACCAGATTTAATTGAATTTGGTTTTCCACTTTCTTGTAACAAAATTTTAGAGCTAGTTAGTACCTAAACAAACCATACTTCTGCCATTAAGTTCATGTGGATAAATACATTAAGGAAAAATGGATAATGGGGCTATGGTGGGCCAACTTGATGGACTATCATTTCCCATTCATGTCTCTCCCTTTATGACTAGGAAGAAGGCTGGTTCTCACACTAGGCATACTAACATTGACCTAATTTGGCCTAAAGGCACCTCAGTAAATGATGGGGTGGCAAACATGGTTATCTAGGTACTGATTTTAAGTTAAATTATCCGTCTGTTGGTACTATAATGCCTGAACTTGTTCATACTGGTTTGGCAGCCAAGATCTTTAAAGTCAATATCAGTCTAGTTTTTCGACGACATATTCATATTGATTCTGAACACATTGTTTGGGATTCGGATTTCATCTCAGGGCTTTTTTCTTTCAGAAACTCGGTGACGCCATCCGTGATATAATGCAGGAACAGGGCTATCCTTATCTCTAAAATATCTGGATGATTTAATCTATATTGGTTTGACATCAGTCTTAAGAAGCTCCAGCCTCCAGATACCAAGGCTGTTTTCCTTGGTATCCTTATTGATTTGGTTAATCAAACTATGTCAATTCGTCCAGATAAACTTCAACAAATTGTTGGAATATGTGCAGATTTGTCAGATAAAAGAGTTTGTGCTAAAAACAATTACAATCTTTGTTAGGTTCTTTGCTTTATATAAGTAAATGTGTCAGGTATTTTCTTAATAGAATGCTTCAGCTTCTTAGAGTTAATATAGATAAAAATTGTATTAAGCTTACCTCAGAATTTCTCAGAGATTTAAATTGGTTTTCAGTATTTCTGACTTCATATAGTGGAGTCACTTTCTATGATGTCAGACCTCTTACTGAGCAAATTCACTTAGATGCGTGTCTTACAGGCCTGGGCGGAGCATTGAATAATATGGGTTATTTTATCCATTATTATTTTATTGGTCATATAACAGTGCTCATTTGGAGATGTTAAATGTAATTGTGGCCCTCAAGGTTTGAGGCCAGTGTTGGGCCAACAAATGCATTCAGATATATTGTGACAATAAGGCTGTTGTGGATAGCCTTAGATATGGCAGAGCAAGGAATGCTATCCTTGTACACATAATATTTGGCTTTAGAAGCAATTTACAATATATCTCTCACAGTAACTCCCATAGATGGTTGTAATAATACTATCGCTGATCTTTTATGTAGGTGGACACATACACAAGGAGATATTGATAAGTTGCATACCTTTATCTCTAGTCCAGTATAGATGAATACTCATAATGATTTAACATTGTTGAATCATCATGATTTGCAGCACTATTATTTGTATTTTTAGATTCTGGAGTCGCGACAGCTTCCTTGGTCAGCACTGTTGATAGACTTTGGCAAGGCTTTCGACCAGCTACCTAGCTTGATTACAAGAGAATGTTTGGACTCTTTTTGGCGTTCCTGGTGGCCCTGGACCTGTCGCTTGCCCAGATTTCTACATTGCATGCCCTAGCATTCAAGGAGTACTTGCTACAATCCGGTATGTCAGCAGCTAAAATCACCAATCATAATACAGCTGTTAGATCTTTGTTGATAATTTATAATTGTGATGCATCTGTCTTCAGAGATCACAGGCTAAAAAGGTTATTAAGGTTAACAAACCTTTAAATCTTGTGTTTAAAACACTCATAGATGAAGACATATTGTTGGCCATGGTACTGGCCTGTGATGGGTTACAACACTCAGTCATGTTGAAGGCTTTATGTTTTGTTCAGTTATTTCTCATTTTTGAGATTGTCAAATATTTTGCCACATACTATAAATTCCTATGATGCATCCAGGGATCTCTGTATTGGAGACTGACTTTTTTCATAGTCGTAGCTGTGTCCTTGGAAAGTTTTGATGGTCATGTTGACTTTCAGGTCTTTGGACCAGGACCTTACACTTTTTCAGGATGCTTCCTTGTCAGGTGCTGTTCCCCTGACTGAGTCTGTGGCCTGGAAGCATCTTAAATATATTTCTAAGTTACTGGGTTCCAGAAACCTTTTACGTTCCATGATTTTAGGCGTGGTGGGGCCACTTGGGCTTTTAGGCATGGGGTTCCCCTCCAGGATATACAGGCCCAGGGAATCTGGTCTTCTTTGTGTGTCTGGAGGTACATTCAGCTGTCTTGCTCAGCAACTTCCCCGGTGGCTGCCCCCTTTCGTGACTACTTTTCTACATGACTACTGTATGCTGGGTG
Organism: Sabellastarte sp. h YS-2021; assembly: GCA_964017235.1. NCBI lineage: Eukaryota > Metazoa > Annelida > Polychaeta > Sabellida > Sabellidae > Sabellastarte > Sabellastarte sp. h YS-2021. Next base: position 73,402,201 of record OZ024938.1, on the reverse strand, counting down.
CTTGGGGACCTAGTATTTGCCCTGCCTTCAGTATGTCGCATGCTTTATTGAAGTCTCTTGTCTAATTATAGACTATATCGCAGTGACCGTGTCCTGGTTAGGATGAGTATATAGATATACATACATTGTCATTTGCTTGCTCACCTTTTATTTTGTGCTTGTTTATATTCAGGTTCCACCTTGACCTTTTAACGCTGCTGAGTTGTCTTTATTATGTGGTCCTGAGGTAAATTATATGACCTTGGGATCTCTAATTTGACCTTGTACTTCCAACTTTCTTGGTTCACTCGGCTATAGCTTGGGTTGGCCTTAGGCCATTCTGGAGGTCACATTAGAGTTTTTGCTACCTGGGTGAACCAAGATTTTGACCTTGTAACTTTCACCTTTTAGCTTTGACCTTGCTACTTCTAACTGTATTTTATTTGTTAATAATGATTACCAGAGAATATAATTTAATGCTGTTATTTATATGAGTACATTATGATGTATCAGTATAATATTTTAGTAGTCACATTTACATGTTTATATAAATGTAATAAAAAGTACAAACCCATCGCTGGTTTTTGTGGGAGGTCGGGAAATGACATATAAACAGCCACAGCAACCAGCACCAGCTGCCAGGAAATGGGATTTACCATCCCAGAGACTCAGATGTCAGAAAGCCAGGTGAACCGTGTGACAACCAAAGGACAGAAGTAAGCCAGAGGGTAGCTCACTTCCTTTTTTATTTGTTGATGACCAATAACTCGGGCCTTCAATACCACTTACATTCACACTGACCCCGACAAACACTTCAATAGAGTGCCAGTTGCCTCTGCAAGGGGCAAAGAAAGTCAACACAACATATCAGGAATCTCTAGTTTCCTTGGGAATCTATAGTCAGTGGTGAGCTAACAGCAGATCGAAACACTGCAATTGTTTTCACCAAACAACATGGATGCACAAACTGCCTCTCTTCCAACCACCAATGCACAGCAACAACATTAGAGGCAACTTGCCCATTCTCAGCCTCCCCAGAAGTCAGTCGACCCCAAGTCACAGAAGCAGTAAATCCACTGTACTTGCCTGCAATTGGTCCTTTTCACGACCACTGCTAAATGAGTGAGTGAGTGAGTGAGACTGGAGTGAGTGAGTGAGTGACTGGACCCCCTCAGGACTTACCCCCCTGAGCGGAGGTCTCCTTGGATTGATGTAGCTCTTTTAATTCTGGGTATGATTCGAACCCACTAGGGCATGGGCTGAGATCTGTCCTTAAACCAGGCTGGACCCGGCTGACCCGGTGCTCCCCCTCTTAAACTATGTAACAACTGGCAGCAGCTAGTATCATCTCGAACTGACTATAACAGGGCTTTGACTGGACTATGGACAAGACTGTTCGTAGGGTACTGTGATAAAACTGTGACATGTACTTGTCATGTTTACACCATATGGTATTTTATATATTTTATCACCACTTTATGGTTCCCCTTCTGCGTAAGGGGCTTTTAAAAATATTACTTTGTAACATTTTCCAAGCTTTAACTTTAGTACTAACATGTAAATACAATATCCCAAACCAAGAATCACATGTGCAGTGAACTTGACCTCCAACCTAACCTCTTACCTATCTTGACTAATCCTCAGTTCATTGCTTTAACTCTAGCAACAGATGTTGGAAGTAACAGCAGCTCAAATAAAAGTTCTTGGAATAACTGACTAGTCCTGAAAAGGACTGATAGATGCGAGCTTCTTCTGTCCCCAGGATAGATGCCATCTCAGATCCTGTCTTGTCTTCCTGCCCAGCCAATGCACCAAGATGATTGAAGTAGTGTTTCAGTAGCTCTCACTAATGTTTGGCCTCCCTTGAAGGAATCCTGTAGTTGTTATCTGTCATATACATCACCTGTTCATATAGTAGGACCACTACATTAGTTTGGGTTTAATCCTAACTCTTGATTCTGAGTCCAGTCGGGTTGAACGAGGGAAATGATCCAGTACTGTTGGCTTGTTGAGGACTGGTACGGCTTGTCTGTTAGGGGTATAAAGTTCTCTTGATAGTTTCCCAGGTGTCCCAACTCCAAGTCATGTTGGGACATAGATTCAGACAAGCCCTGGATGTACTATGTTCCGTCCTGATTAATTTTGTTAATTTCTTCTTCTTCTTACTCTTTTTTTGTTTTTGTTGGTCAGGCATGGTGGGTGTCTGAACTGTCAGTGGCGATTGCAAAAAATTTTCTTGTTCTTGTAACCTCCTGTAAATAATGGGGTCATGACCTTTGAACTTAGTATTCCCGCCAAATGCAGCCATTTTCATTAATATTAAAGTTTTCAACGGGGAAATACCCCTTTTATGGAAATGAAAAATTTTTACATGTCTCGATTTTAGTCGACTTTATCTAACTTTTTGAAACTCTGAAGCTTCAGAAGAACTGTATTTTCAGAGTTGTGGCTGATGTTCGAGATCTGATGTTGAAGATCGGACGTTGAGGACCTGATGTCGGATGTTGCTGAATAAATCTATCTCAGATTATTGAGACAGGCGATACTAGCTCTGAGGTGACTTGGAGCAGCTTTAAAGGGCTGTATAAATTATTATTATTTGTTATAAAAGTCATCAAAGACCTGGTACGCGTGAATCAGTGATCTGATCACACTGTTTGTGTTTATAGATCTGGAATATGCCAAAGACATTTGACTGTAATGCCTGTGGGGAAAGGCACCAGAGGCCAAATAATAGTAAATGCACACGAATTATTGACAGTGAACCAGAGGATGGCATTAGTGATACAAGTGTGAGACAATCTGACATTAACTTGCAAATATTGAACGAGTTGAAAAGTTTAAGTGGTCGGATGTCAGCCATGGAAGAGAGAGTTAACAGGGTGGAGAAGCCAGGCAACCAGTCAGCTCCAGTGGCAGCAAAAACCACAGCAGTAGCGTCAAGCACAGCGTCAAGCACGGTGTCAGACACTGTCATCCCTTCCATAGACTTCCTGAGAGCGTCGGGCACCATTCAGGCCAGAGTAGACGACAGGATCAAGGAACTACAGGCCATGCATCCACAAGGCAAGTTCAAATCTCAAAGAGGTGGTTCTGATACCTATTGGTGTAAAAAGAAGGTACCTTGGCCTCAAAATCATATTTTAAGTGGTACTACCAAGTCGAGGGTATCATATGATAACTTGTCCATGGCTCAGTGGGTTTCTGGTTTCTGTGCAATTATAAAAGATGAAAGTAATGTCCAAACAAATAATAACATGTTGAGTTATGTAGCTGATCTTATGGAGGACTGCCACGACTTTGGATGGCAGTCAGCCAGCGGAGCTCACGCTGTAGTACTTTGCCACATGGAGGAAAACAAGGTTAATTGGGAGGAAACCAATAAACATGACTGTGTCAGACGAGTCCATGCTCAAAGAAATCAAAATTTAAATATATCATTGGGTCGAAAGTTCAAATCCAAAGATATCTCCATGTTTGTGAAAATTGCTTTGCGAAAGGGAAGTCTCATCCCCACCCAGGCAAAGATTGTAGTCAAAAATTACCAAAAAACGAGTAGGGCACTGCAGTAATGCAGTGCCAGAAAGTACAAGTACAAAATCTTTCAGTACTCGAGTTATTGTAAATAGCAACAAATACTCTGTACAGAGTCAGAATTGGAAACAGGATTGGTGGTTTTGCAATAATGTATTGTATGCTGATGTTGTTAAAAATAAGGGTAAACTTGTCAATAATGTACAAACATCAAATGTTGATTAAGGGCGTGAATGTGTAGAAAAATACAGAAATGCTATCACTAAACGTGAAGTTAATGTGGGTAAAAACATCAGTGTTCATTGTTGTAAAAACATCACACCAAAACATGGTCAGAATGCCCATAAAATGTCAATAGCAAACAAAAATATCAATTTGCTCATGACAACATGACACCAAAAATCATTATTTCCGTGTCAAAGTTATGAAAAAAAACGGCAAGCAACTACCAGCTTTCCCACTTAAGGCCATGACGGGTATGGAACCCCTGCCATGGCCCCTAAATCATGTTAACAAAACACAAGGTCAGGTCAATTACACAATGAGTGTTAAAAATACATTTTGGCCCTTATGTACTCAAGAGAATGTTAACCATAGTTCACATGGTTGCGAACACATAGTGGGTGTCTGTGGTAGTGACATAAACAAGAACAAAAATGTGTCAGGTCTTGTCAATGAAAAGAATAAGTGTCAACTCCCACTAGCAAGAGATACCAGGGCAAGTCAAAATAAAGTTGACAAACAGGGCACAGTGTCAGCCCCTCAAAACGAAACTTCAGACATAGTAAACCAAACTGATCAAGTTAATGATAATGTTTCGGATCCCAACAAATACGCACTGGACTTAAGACTTCCTCCTCGTCATAGGTTTAGAATTCAAAAAGTCAAAAATTGTCGGATTTTCAAACTCTGGGATGAGCAAATGTCGGATAAATTTGGATATATCCCACTCCAAGATCAGACTATCCCTAGTCATGATCATAGAAATGCAAGCATGGCTGATGTTTTAAAAATGCATGAAACTATCAGTAACTGGGACACTTATAACTTCTTAGATTGTCAAATACAGGTTCCTTCGGAATTAAACGCTGATGTCTAGGAAAAGTACCTGGGTGAAAATTGGGATAGACAACTTAAATATCTCATAAGATATGGTTTCCCTTTAGATTTCAATAAAATTCACAACTATGTCATAAATTAGGCAATCATGGTTCAGGGAATAACTATCCCACAGATAATGAAGCATATCTAGCAGAGGAAATGGAACATAATGCAATCTTAGGCCCATTTCACACTCCTCTAATATCAGACCTTCATGTGTCCCCATTCATGAATAGCCAGGAGATCCTCATCGCAGAGTCATTGTAGACCTAAGTTTTCCTGCTGGCGAGTCTGTTAATGCTGGGATCGACTATGACCAGTACCTGGGTTCGAAATTCTTGCTTACCTTGCCCACCATAGATACAATCACTAACAAAGTAGTTAAATTGGGTAAGGGATCTTTACTTTATAAGATTGACATCTCAAGAGCCTTCAGACATGTCAAAATAGACCCTGCTGATTACAGATACCTAGGTCTACACTTTGAAACTATTTCCTTGATAGCTGCCTCCCATTCAGCTTTCAGCATGGTTCGGCCATCTTACAACGCCTCAGTGATGCCTTCAGATATATCATGAGCACCAAAGGTCACAATGTGACAAATTATATTGATGATATCATTGGATACGCAGTTAAATCCAAAGCTCAGGCCTTTTTGATACATTGTATAACCTCCTTCAGGACCTAGATTTCAAAATTAGTGAACATAAGTTAATAACACCGACCACAAAGGTCACTTGTTTTGGCATCGAACTAGGTACTGAAAAATCAACAATTGCTGTACCTCAGGAAAAATTACATGATATTAAGCAAGAGTGTCAACAATGATTAAACAAAACTACTTGTCCCAAGCGGCAACTTCAATCATTGCTTGGAAAAGTGCTTTATGTCACAAAATGCGTTCGGGCCTCAAGACCCTTCTTAAACAGAATGTTAAATACCTTAAGAGCAGCTCATAAGCATGATATTGTAGCGTCCCAGTGTTTGGGTTACCGTTTGTGTGCCAAGTTTCGCGTTGTGTTCAAAATACCAAAAGTCCCAAATTCTTTATCGGTTCAAATATCGGGCTCATTCATAAATGAGGCTTGGTATCACTTTTGGCCCAATACCTAATGTTTCCAAGAAGGTTAGTTGAATTTAAATCCAAAACAGCATAAAATAATCACAATATTATTTTTATTTCATATTCATTCAACAGATAAAATATAATTTACATGGCAATCATTACATTCGAAGTACCTCCCTAAATAAATACTTGGTACAATAATTTCCTAATAAAGAGATGTTACTACAAGCATGAATGAGTCTTGCAGGTGCTCTACTATAATTACCCTATCAGTGTAGGTTTCCTTTGGTTTCAACCAATTATATTAGGCTCTCACTTCCACACCTTTTCACCTGAAACGACGTTCCTTATATAGGAATCGCAGGTAAACACCGTCAAATGATGTAAAATTGACATCACGAAATTAAAATGACGTCACAAATTCGTGACGAAACGAGGTTTAGCGAGCGCCCATAACTAGGTCACCGCCATATTGGATATAGATTACACTTAAAAATGTGAAAATATGAGGATATAAAGCAAATATAAGGTAAAATATGATTAACCCTATCGCTACCATGTCTGTCGACCTACGTCGACGGCAATTGATATTCTACTGTACCATGCTTGTCGAGCATTGTCGACGATTTTTAAATATAATATATGTTTCCTTCAGTCGTGTATTATACACTTTTCCAAGTATATGACAACTATATCGCGTGTGTAGGCTTGTCTTTTACATATTTGGAGTGTATATGACGTCATATTTACCGCACTGTGACGTCATATTTTATTCTCACAGTGTGCTTTGTTTTGAGTGTGCACGTCGTATTTTCCGTGATTTTTTTAATGTTTTTACAATAATCTTGGCTAATTAGTTCAAAACTGTTGTGGATATTTTGTTACAATGGCTACATACAGTGCTTCTCAAGTTAGACAACGAATTTTAGACTCTGATAGTGAAGATATGGAGCTGGATCTAGAAACTAGCAGTGATGAGTTCAACCCCAGAGATTGTAGTTCGTCTGACACAGAATCTACCAACTCTGATAATGATGATATAGAAGAAAGAGTGGCACAGAGAGGTGTGGGTAGAGGCAGGGGCAGGGGTATTGGCAGGGGAACTGGCAGGGGCACTGGCAGGGGTGGGGATGGGGGTACCAGGAGGGGTACCAGGAGAGGTACCAGGAGAGGTGTGGGAAGAGGGAGGGGTAGAGGAAATAGAAATGAGATGGTTACACGAGGCAATATTGGCAGAGGGGTTAGGCATAGAGGGGGTGGGAGAGGCCGTGGCCAGGCACCAATAGAAACAGAATCAGATTCCATGGATGAACAATTGGCCAGGGCAGATAATGAAACTTTACTTGGTGACACTACTCAAGATACAGTTTCAGATGAGTTTGAGGTTCCAAATAATTTTGAATGGGTAAATCCAAATTTGGAATTTCCAGTTGTACCAAACTTTAGGGCAAGGCCGGGAGTACTGGTTGATACAACAAATATGCAGGAACCATTTCAATATTTTGAATACTTCATGAATATAGATGTAATGGAGAACATTTTGGGTGAAACTAATAGGTACGCACAACAGTACATTAGAGCTAATCCAAACTTACCCAGGTATTCTTCAGTACGTTCATGGGTACCTCTTGATATTTTTGAACTAAAACAATTCTTGGGATTGACATTGCTTATGGGGATTGTCAAAAAACCCGCTGTGTCTGATTTTTGGTCTACTGATCCACTGATTCAAACTCCACTCTTCAATTCTGTCATGAAGCGAAACAGATATCAGCAAATCTTGAGATTTCTGCACTTCAATAACAATGAACAGGGACCGAATCCACATGACCCCAACCGGGACCGAATGTACAAAATCAGGCCTCTGATTGATCAGCTCAATGAACTGTTTATGTGGGGAATTCAGCCTGAGAGGGAAATATGTTTGGATGAGTCCCTGTTATTGTTCAAGGGAAGATTACAATTTAGACAATACTTACCAGCCAAAAAATCACGATTTGGAATAAAAATTTTCCAAGTTTGTGAGTCTGCATCTGGATATTGTTACAAATTCAGGATCTATGCTGGTAAACTGGCTCCAGCAGAAGAAATCCACAGAATAATGCCAGATGTCCCTGGTGCAACCTACACAGATAAAATCACTGTGTACATGGTTGGACCACTCTTAGATTGTGGGTACCACTTGTACATAGATAATTGGTACACCAGTGTGAGACTGTTCAAATACCTTGGTGAGCATGAAACAGGAGCCTGTGGAACAATAAGAAAGAACAGAGTTCCTGCGGCCCTGAGATCTGAGCCAGTTGAGGTAGATGGAACAAAGGCAAAACGGTCCGGGAATGTACTAGGACTGAAGTACAGGCCAAAGTCTACAAAGTATGTCCATATCTTGTCAACTATACATAATGAAAGTACCAGAGCCGTACCTGTCAGAGGGAGGCACCATATGATGACAAACAAGCCAGTGGCCATTCTGGACTACAACAGACACATGGGTGGCGTGGACAGACTAGACCAGGTAAGATATGTCTTACAAAATGAGTACCAGAGCAGTACCTGTCAGAGGGATAAGTCCCTGTTATTGTTCACAACACTTTTCTTTATGTAAAGTTATCTCATTTGTGGTCAACAAAGCTCCAGTTACTTACCCTTTACAGGCTTACTTACCCTTTACAGTTCACTATACTTACCATTTGCAGGCTTTGCAGTACTACGATGCCACCAGGAAGTCTTTGAAGTGGTACCGGAAAGTGGCTGTCCATCTACTACAAGTTGCCATGTACAACTCCTGGGTGATCTTTGGAAAAGACACTGGATCAGATCTCACCTTTGTGAAGTTTCAGATGAAGGTAACTTTGAAATTATGTAGTGGTTAGTTATATGGTTAGACTTGTGGTTAGCAAGCTCGGCTTCTTATCACAGGCCCTCATGGATTCAACTCTTTATGTAAAGTTATCTCATTTGTGGTCAACAAAGCTCCAGTTACTTACCCTTTACAGGCTTACTTACCCTTTACAGTTCACTATACTTACCATTTGCAGGCTTTGCAGTACTACGATGCCACCAGGAAGTCTTTGAAGTGGTACCGGAAAGTGGCTGTCCATCTACTACAAGTTGCCATGTACAACTCCTGGGTGATCTTTGGAAAAGTTATATGGTTAGACTTGTGGTTAGCAAGCTCGGCTTCTTATCACAGGCCCTCATGGATTCAACTCTTTATGTAAAGTTATCTCATTTGTGGTCAACAAAGCTCCAGTTACTTACCCTTTACAGGCTTACTTACCCTTTACAGTTCACTATACTTACCATTTGCAGGCTTTGCAGTACTACGATGCCACCAGGAAGTCTTTGAAGTGGTACCGGAAAGTGGCTGTCCATCTACTACAAGTTGCCATGTACAACTCCTGGGTGATCTTTGGAAAAGACACTGGATCAGATCTCACCTTTGTGAAGTTTCAGATGAAGGTAACTTTGAAATTATGTAGTGGTTAGTTATATGGTTAGACTTGTGGTTAGCAAGCTCGGCTTCTTATCACAGGCCCTCATGGATTCAACTCTGACAATTAGTACCAGTGCTGAGGGCCTGCCCCTATTTGACCTTGAACTTTGACTTTTACACATAACCTTGTTAGGTTACTTCTTACAAGTGTTATGAACATATATATATCTCAAAATATGCAAGTAAGACAGTAATTCTAAATGTAATTGTAGGTTATTGGTCAATGGGTTTTTGCGCAGAGACCAAATCCAGTTCCACAGCTGAATGCTGATCAGGCACGCCTGACGGAACGCCATTTTCTTAAACCTTTGCCCCCCACTGGTGCCAGGCAACACCCATTTAGAAGGTGTAAACTGTGCCGAATGCAAAGGAGGATCAGGAGAGAGACAAAGTATTATTGCTCAAAGTGTCCAGGAACACCAGCTCTATGCATCACTCCTTGTTTTGAGATCTACCACACCGTCTTGAATCTTTAATCGTGTATTATACCGATTGTTGCCATGGAGACATCTTTTAAAAACACTTAACATGCATTAATACTGTAGTTAATTGCTTTCTTTCAGTTTTGAGTTTGTAAGATTGAAAATAAACAGACAAAAAACGTTTATTGTATCATTGTGCAATTGATGCCATATGACGTCTATTTTCCCCGGTCAGTGGCTATTAAAAAGCTCTGGTAGTGAAAGGGTTAATTTATCAACAAATATATATAAAATAATGCTTAAAAGGCGATATGACGCCTTTTAAAGTGGAGAAATCCAAGCTGGTAAGCGCGAAACCGCCAAATTCACCGACGCACCGCCATACACCGGTCTTGGTCACGTACCGATCACCACACTACCCCCCCACTTAAAAATATGTTATGTCCCCATAACATGTATACTTATAAAAAAAAATCTTAAGCTACACAAAGTTTAATACAGAAATAAAGCTGCTAAAGATTAAACTGAAAAGCTTAAAACACAGTATAATACTGCCAAGAGGCTAGACTCATAAGTTAAACACAGCCTAATATGATAAAGACTATAGACTCATTAGCTATAAACACATTCCAATACTGATAACAAATAAAAGACTAGACTCATAAGTTATAAACACAACCTAATACTGATAACAGACTAGACTCATAAGCTATAAACACATTCTAATACTGATAAAAACACATTCTAATATTGATAAGAGACTAGACTCATATACTGAAATACATAATAGTGAAAAGCATTTATATATATTTACACATACATTAATATCATTAACTTCAACACAAGAGTCAAATACTCTTCAAGTACTCTTTACATAAGTAAAGTAATAATATGACCTAAAAAGATCATAACTAAGTCAATTAACTAAAATAGCCAGTAAACATACAATAAACATACACATTGAAATATCCAGATATTAAAATCAGTCATTTTAAAACTACCTAGGTAACTGTTAATGTGACCTGAAAAGGTCACCAGTGACTAAAACAGCCATATAATACATACACAGTGGAAGCAATAAGCATAAAATGTATCTATATTGACATTCTTTAAAGTTTTTTTTTTTTTTTGTATATTTTTATTTCTGCATATTACATGGGTTTATAACAAAAAATAAATGAACAATCTTACATACATAACTTGGACATACATAAATAGCTTTTGATAAGCTGAAAGTGTTACTGCACACACAACATAGGACACCACTTTTCCCATAGTTTTGTAAAAAAGTCTTGTTTATCTTTTAACATAGCTAAATAATACTCATCAAAGTATGTTTGCTGAAACTTGTGTTTTAAAGCCATTAGATTTAAGATGCCATTTTTACGATTAATGTCATAGATGTATTTTTTTGAAATCAGCAAAAACACATTCAATGGAACTCTGTTTCTGTCTAAATTTTGGTAGCCAAATAATATATCAAATTTTGAAAAATGAATCTTCAGCCCATTTGTTTCATAAATCAATTTTTCAATTTCCCTCCAAAAAACTTTAACCCTATCACATTCAACAAACATGTGGACTATAGTTTCTTTTTCATGACAATGGGTACAGTCTGAGCTATTAACAATATTGATTTTATTCAAGTACTCCCTTGTACCAAGGATTCTGTACAAAAGTTTTAACTGAAACCACACTAGTAAATTATTATTTGCACTTTGGTAAGTTACATTAAATATTGAACTCCATTCTCTTTTATTAATAGTTACTTGCATTTCGTTTTCCCATTTTAACTTGATTGTATGTTCATTTTCGTTGTGTTTTGTAAGAGTTTTGTAAAAGGCACTAACACCCTTTTTATTTTTCCAAATGGGTACAATATGAGATGGGACAAAAGGTCTCTGAACTATATACTTTTCATCAAATTTGTATTTTTTAATATATTGCTTTACATTGTGCTTTACTCTAATGCAATAATGCAATGGGTTAATAGTACTAAACGAGTATTGGTGTTTTACTTCATCCATTGTCATTATTAACCCGTTGGGGTTTATAATATCTGATATTGTTTTAATACCCTTCTGAAACCAAATAGGAAAATACATATCATGACAAGACATTTTACTGTTGTACCACAATGGGCTGCTGAATAGGTCTGAGTTTGTTTTAACTGCAATTTTATCTGAAAATTTTTGCCAAGCCTCAAACACGTTTATCCAAAATTTGTCAGTTGTTCTATTTTTTAACAATTGAAAATAGCCAGGTCCAAAGTTTATTGCTTTAGTTATATCAACATTAAAATTTCTTTCGAATAAAGTTATCCACAAGGATTTCCCTGTGGCCATAAATAACCGCCTGATCCACGATATTTTCAGAGATGTAACAAAATCTTTAATATTAATCATTTTTAAACCTCCAATTTTCTTGTCCAACATAACTGTATATCTGTTTATTTTATCTGGTTTAGAGGACCATATAAATTTGAATAGAAGCTCGTTTATTTCTTTGACAAAAGAGTCGTCAGGATTTGGCAAGGATGTAAAGAGGTGATTCAGTTTTGCTAATAGGAAGGTCTTAACTATTGTTATTTTACCTAATGGTGTCAGATACCTTTTGTTCCATTTACAAATTAGTTCTTTTATTTCTATCATCTTTTGAACAAAATTCATTTTCAAGCAGTCGTCCAAATTCACAGAAAAAAGAATACCAAGTAACTTGAAACTTGAAATTGCTTCAAGACTGCAATTGTTAATATTAATTTTATGTTTACTGTGTTTCTTTTTTCCAATCCAGGCTATTTGTGTTTTTTCTGTATTGACTTTTAATCCTGAAATGCTGCCAAAAATTTCCAGAGTATTAAATGCTGCATGTAATGATTCTATACTACCATCTAGTATCAAAGTTGTGTCGTCAGCAAACTGTGTTAGTTTGATTTCTACATTTTCAATTGAGATACCTTTTATTTTTTTATTGTTTTTGATCATAATTGTTAAAATTTGTGCTACTATTATGAATAAATATGGTGCAATGGGGTCTCCTTGTCTACAACCACGCTGGATATCTATAAATTCTGATAATACACCACATTGAATTATAGTGGCCTTGATATTATGGTTAAACAGTTTAATCCATTTTATTAGATCTTTAGAAAAACCTAAGTAAGCCATAGTTTGATAGATAAAAGACCAAGAAATGGAGTCGAATGCTTTTTCAAAGTCAATCAAGACTAGCATTCCAGGTAATTGTTTGTCTTCGGTAAATTTCATTAGATCGAATATTAATCTGGTACATTCACCTATGTATCTACCTGGAACGAAGCCACACTGTGTGTTATCGATAATCTGGCTGAGATGAGGCTTTATTCTATTAGCAATCGCAGCTGATGCTAACTTATATATGACAGACAACATTGACAAGGGTCGCCAATTCTTAATATTATTTCGCGGTTTACCCTTTTTGGGAAGGCATGTAATAACACACTGCCTTAACGACAGTGGAAGTAAACCCTTGTCAAAACTGTCATTGATCGCATAGGTAATACAAAATTTCAAGTCTTTCCAAAATACTTTTAAAAATTCAAATGAGAATCCATCCAGCCCAGGAGCTTTATTATTTTTAGTATTTTTAAGTGTCATACCAAGTTCATCAATGGAGAGATATCCCTCCATTTCCCTAGCTTGCTCCTTGTTTAGTTTTTTAATATTGTATTTTCTTAAATGGTTATCGAGATTGAATCTTTCAGTTTCTGTATTTTCTCTAAACAAGTCCGCATAGAAGATTTTTATTTCATTTAAAATTTCATTTTGGTCCCTTGTGTACCTTTTATCTTGTTTTTGAAGATGCTTTATTGTTTTGTCCACATAGTTACCTTTTTCCAATGCACAAAAATATTTTGAAGGCTTTTCCCCCTCAATAACCCATTGTGTCCTTGACCTTATCATATGTCCCTGCATTTCTTTTTGTCGGAATTCAAGGAGTTCTTGCTTTTTTAACTCCAGTAATTCAAGATCAGTGGTGCTTTCACCTAATTCTAATTTTTCTATTTCTGAAAGTAATAATTTCTCAAAATTTGAATTGAACTTCTTCTTAAAAGCTCCATATTTAATCGATTCACCTCGAATCCTTAACAATAAAGCTTCCAAAAACAGGTCAGGGGCTATTGTTAAATGTATGTCTTGGTAACAACATTTCTCCAAGAATTCAGGTTTGTATACAGGGACTGCATATTTTTGATATTCTTCTCTTATACATTTATTAACTAAGTGAATATATTTTGAATCTTTTAATAAACTGTTGTTAAGTTTCCATGTTCCCCTTCCCCTTTTAAAGTTGCTAATTAAGAATGTAAGCTCTACCATTGAGTGGTCACTTCTATATCCAGGTCTAATATTTATACTATCTGTTAAGTCAGTGAACCCAGATGATACTATTATATAGTCTAGCCTTGATTGCTTAAGCGGATTCTTTTTGTGCCACGTATACCTCTTTTTGTCTGGATTATAATATCTGAAGAGATCTACAAAATTATTTTCTTCTATGAAATTGTTAACAAAACTTCTGGATTTAGGGTTGTTAATAGAAACATAATTAAAGCTATCTAATGTCGGGTTTAATGCCATGTTAAAGTCTCCACACCAAACTAGATAATCATGGTTACTGGTGTGCATTTTTTCACAAACAGAGGCATAAAAAACAGGGTCATCCTTGTTGGGGCCATAAATGTTTATGATTTTCAATTTTATCTCATTTATTTGCATATTGATTATCAATAAATTTCCTTCATTATCAGTTTCATTACTTAGAATTTCGTATTCAAATTTATTTCCAAAAAATATGGCGACCCCCCCTTGCATTATTTGCTCCATCCCATTGTTTTTTTACTTCAACAGAGTCTAACTTAGTTAAATGTGTGTCTTGCAGACAAATTATATCTGCTTCTGTGTTTTTCAAGTAATTAAGGACATCATATCTTTTCTTTCTATCTTTTAATCCCCTACAGTTTGCTGACAACACTTTGATCTTATCTAGAAAATTTCTTACCATTGGTAAATGTTTACAACATAATTACATTTACTACAGGTGTGGAGCCGAAGAGTCACCACATTAAACAACAGTATTTCCCCTAAAAGACTTTTTAATTTCTTGCTATTACAAGGAGTACTTGACAAGATCTCGTGGATGTTACATTTTAAAACATTTTTATTGATGTTTCTAGTCAATACGTAAGTATTCAACTTATCAATTAATAAAAGGTAAACAAAAAAAAGTTGGTAAGGTTGAACCTCAAATACAATATGCAGTGGACAAAAACAAAACACAAACACATATATACAATATAAAAAAGCCAACATAACCTCAGCTGGGATACTTGAGCAGTTAAGCTGGTTGCCGTGTGACATACTTAATTATAGTTGTGTGGATATCTATTATGTCAAAACTAGATATAACTAAACATTAAGCCATTAATCAGCAGTATTTCTGCAACATGAACTCATCACTAGAATTCTTATACCTTTAAAAAATACAAAATTATTATAGGACAATAATCATGAAATAATAGTATATTCTCCTTCTTCTATAGTATATTATGACCTGAGTCATACCGATAGATTTCACAATGAAATAATTTTTTTTTAGAAAACTTTAATATCAAATCAGCTGTTTTATTAACATTATGCTTTGAGGCCCTTTAACTATAAAAGGGAATTATTACTCAGGGCTGGCAACATGCAGGATATGGTGGTAAAAAAAAAAAAAAAAAAAAAAAAAAAAAAAAACATACCCACTTTTATAGAATTAGTACATTTTCAACCTGAATCTATAAGTGTTAATGACAAGCTGATTTAAGCTCTTAAAATATGAAGAGTATAAGAATATAAAGAGCATAAATGAGTGTGTTCACACATGTCATATTTTGACATAGAATTCTACCAGTGTTGTATCTTTGATACTATGGAGCATACACCATGTTAATGTGGCCATTTCTGGTTCACCCTTGATTGGCATAAAAGAATAGCCAGTGGTCTGTAACTACACTCTCACCATTACCCTTTAATGTTTCCCTTTTAAATATATTCAAAAGATACAAATAGATTTTATGGTAAAATTATCTATTATGTTTATCAATTGAATTCAGTGTACTAATTTGTCATGTATACAATATATAAGAATTCTAAAATTCTTAACTAGTCTTAGGCTTGAAAGTATACCATAATTTGACAATACTTTAAATAATCTTTCAGCAGGTTAATTACTTTCATCTTTTTCTAGACTTTCAGAAACTACCAGTAATTGATTTGTAACAATAAAGCATGTTTTTCTTTCAGTTGTCTTAATTATAAATTGTCATTATACAAGACAGTTAACAATTTGACATATAATAGTTCACATAAATTCCTGTCTCAACCTTTACAGTGTCTGTCTGTTTTTCTTTCAGTTGTCTTAATTATAAAATGTCATTATACAAGATAATTAATAGTCTGACATAAAATAGTTCACATAAGTTGCTGTCTCACCCTTTCCAGTGTCTGTCCAGCCAAGTTTTTGCCTGCCCACTTGGTCTCCTTGAACAAGTCAGGGTTCCTGAGAGAAAGTCCAATTCCCCACACCTTATCCGCTGCACTTGCCTCTATCAGTTTATTCCCACTGGTTGAGAGAAGATATCCTTTAAGTTTTTCACTTTGGGAAAATTTCAGTAGCATAGCTTGAAACATGTACTCAGTTGACACTTTGTACCATTCTCGTTTATCAAAGCCTTGGATTTTCTTCCCGAACTGTTTAACTTTTTCTGGGTCTTTTGTATTCAGGATTACCTCTGCTGCCTGGCTGTCACCAAAATGAAGTGCCTTCTTGTAAGTAAAGTAGTGCTCTGATGTTGGAAAGTTTTTACCTTCAGCTTGGAAGCAAAAGGGGTAAAAATTACTGAGAGGCGAGAACTTTGTGAAATAAGCCTGAATCCCATCTTTTGCTGGAGTGAATACCCTTTCTGGCAATAAATCTGGGTACTGGACAGTGTCGATATTGTCCACAGTATATATCCTCCCACCAAGATTGATCTTGTCAACATAGCATTTTGGGTTCAGTTCAGGGTATAATTCCCGCGCCTTAAAGTAGATAGGTAGCAGCATTTTCCTCCTTTCTATCACTTCTCTCGGGTAGTCCTCTTGGATTGAAAGGTTAATCTTGCGCAGGGCCTCTTTCTTGCTTAAAATAGCTTGCTTATCCTTTAAATTGCACAGTCTAAGTAAAACAGGATGCCTAGCTCCTTTCATGCCTTGTCCAATAAAGTGTACATTCTCAATATCCCGTGAGTCAAGATTTACCCCAACTTCACTCAAGGCATGTAAAGTTGAAGCCTCCAAATTCTGCTGAGTGTGACAATCAATGCCATATATTCTTATATTTTTTTTTCTTGAGTATGTTTCTTGCAGTATTAATTCTTCCCTTAGCTTTTTGTTTTCAAATTTCACTTCATTTATTTCTTTTTCCAACAACTGTTGTTTTATTTCTTTTTGTTCCCATTTGGTTTCAAGGTCTTTGATTTTTTCAACTTCTCCTGACAAATTGCTGAGTGAATGTTCTATAGTTCCAAGTCTGTTGGTAATTGGAGCCAATTTTTCGTCTAACATTTTACCAATTTCCTCTAAAATACCTTCCATTTTCAATGTTTATATTTAAAACAAAAATATATATATATATATATGTCCTCTGTGTGATTCTTCTTCAGTCAAGGAATATCAATCATCAAACATAGTTACAATTTCCTCTAATATATCTTCACATTTTCAATGTTTATATTTAAAACAAAAATATATCTCCTCTGTGTGAAACTTCTTCAATCAAGGAATATGAACAAGTTTTTTTCCCCAGAATAACAGACAAGTTTAAATAGTGTGTGCATTCACCATATATGCATTCACCATATAAAGTCACTGGTTAATTGAACTGTTTGACCTCTGTCTTCTGTAGTATAGGCCCAATATTAAGAGTCATATTGAAAAGACACATGTGTCATTTTTATCTGTTGATAACTTCTTTTCCTTTTGATTTCTTAGTAATTTTATGTTTCCATCATTGCCCTCACTAGTTAACATTTGCTATAACATTTTTGGCTTGTCTAATGCTATTTAAACATTCTTTAAAGTTAATTGAAATTATGTTTCAAAATTCAGAAAGATATGAAGAGTTACTTAAATGTTTCAATTTACTATTTATAATTTATGTATGTTGAATGAACCCGACTTTAGTAATTTAGAAAATTACCCTACCAAAAATATTAAGAGTCATATTGAAAAGACACATGTGTCATTTTTATCTGTTGATAACTTCTTTTCCTTTTGATTTCTTAGTAATTTTATGTTTCCATCATTGCCCTCACTAGTTAACATTTGCTATAACATTTTTGGCTTGTCTAATGCTATTTAAACATTCTTTAAAGTTAATTGAAATTATGTTTCAAAATTCAGAAAGATATTCTTTAGAGACATTCTTTAAAGTTAATTGAAATTATGTTTCAAAATTCAGAAAGATATGAAGAGTTACTTAAATGTTTCAATTTACTATTTATAATTTATGTATGTTGAATGAACCCGACTTTAGTAATTTAGAAAATTACCCTACCAAAAATTTGGCTCAGTTCAAAAAAAAAATCAGATATTTTATGCTTTAATTGCTTTCAAAAATCATGGTTAACATAATCTAGAAAGTTCATCTGACGATGGATCCTTGACTTCTCTTGCAGACGCCTCATCTTTGCCTCACAGTCTCTTCTGATGTCTCGTTCCTCCTGTAATTTCCTTTTCAAGTCCTGTATAGAAGCCTGTCTCTTTTCCTCATCAAATTTTTGTAGTGCCTGTTTTGCTTGTGCCTCAACTTTACTCCAGAACTTCACTTTCTCTTTAGCCTCCAACACTTTTCTAACGATCAAGTCTCTAGAAGTTTCAATTGTTCCATCCATAATCCTTTCCTCCAGGTTGATTGGCTTTCTGGGTGCTGTTTTGGGTGCAAAGGTTGGTACGTTTCTCAGCTGCGAGGTCTGAAGTGGCATCTGACTCTCCACAGGCCCTGTCCTCACCTTGCTTACTGCCGTCTCACATCCCTCTGGAGGGGTCACAGATTTGGGATTTATGTAATATTTATTCTTCCTCATCACTTGGTCTCCCTTGATTTGGTTATTGTTATGTTTGCGTGCACCATGCTTCTTGAGGTCTGACATTCTCTTAAAGACTTGGGTGCAACTTTCACACTGCAGTAAAGACACCTCCTCACGGTGCACTTCTGCCCAGTGCCTGCGTAAGCGTTGGTGAACTTTTTGCTCTGGCATGCTGGTACCGGGCACTTTATCACAGGCTTGTCTGGAAATTGAATCAAGTCATCTAAGACTTCTCCCTCCTCCAAATTATCATTTTCCGGCCAGACTAGGTCTGCTGCATCTTTGAGTATCTCTTCCAGAATGTTCTCTTCATTCATTTTTCCTAAAAAAAAATAATAAACACCACTAAGTATTTTATGTCAGACATAAGCATCAATTATGTAACATATTTACACTTTTTACATAATTTCACTTATGTACACTATTTATACTTGTGAGTTTACTCAGTTTGTGTTTCCTTATCTGAATGAATGAGACTAGGAACTACCCATGATTCTGGGGTTTCGCCTTCATATCTTTTAATATGATCTACATGCAATGTAACTTTTCTAGAAAGTTTATTTCTAGAAAGTTTATTTACACGATAATTTAAGTCCCCTATTTTATCAACTACCAAGAATGGCCCTTTCCATCCTTGACCAAATTTTTGTTTGTCACTTGGAAGGTGGTAGACCCAAACCCATTCCCCTACCTTAAAGGTTCTCATTGCGGAATTACGATCATAGGCACGTTTTTGACGTAAAGCGTTGGCCTTGACCGACTCTTTGACCTTTCCAAAGGCATTAGACATACTTTGTCTGACCCATTCAACATAATCTATGGGACAACTTGGCCACATTTCAGTGTTAGTTGCCCCATATACTATGTCGACAGGAAGTCTGGTTTCCCTTCCAAACATTAACAAATTCGGTGTACATTTAGTACTTTCCTGAATAGTTGCCCTATATGCCATCATCACGTATGGTAAATGATGGTCCCAATCAGATTTTTCAACCTGACAAAATGATTTAAGCATTGACTTCAACGTCCGATTGTATCGTTCAACCAAACCATCTGTTTGTGGACGATAGCGTGAAGTACGGATTTTTTTCATATCCAGCAACTTGCATACTTCTTGAAACAAACCAGACTCAAAGTTTCTACCTTGGTCTGACAAAATCTGTAATGGCACACCAAATCTGCATATCCACTCCATCACCAAACAGTCAGCAACTGTTTGAGCTGTTTGATCTGGGAGTGCATATGCTTCTACATACTTTGTGTAATAATCAGATACTACTAGTATGTATATGTTTTTTCTTTCTGTTTCAGGTAACGGACCCATGATGTCACATGCTATTTTGTCCATTGGAGCTGAGATAAAAAACTGATCATTTGACCAAGTATCAGCCCAGTTGCATTTAATCTTGTTTTTCATGGTTGACCTATTAACAGTAGCTTGTGAATTGACCTCACTATTTTCACTACTAGTCGCAATGCTAGTAGGACTACTGATCAAGGTTTTTCCCATTACATTTGAAGCAAGTTCACTGTCATCTAAACTAGAACTTTGAACGTCATTATTTAATTTGGTCTTGGACTTAGTTTCTGAATTATCAGGTTCTTTGACCTTATCGAACTGAGTCTCTACTTGACCTTGACCTTCTTGGTTTTTAGCCTGAGCTCTAGTTACAACACACACACATTGAGTGCTCACTAATGCACAATCTTCACAATCATCACGTTTACACTTGCATGGTGGTTGTCTAGAAAGACTGTCAGCATTTACATGTGCCACTCCCTTATGATGTTGTGTTTCAAAATCATAGGAACAAAGTACTGATAACCACCTGGCTAGCATACCTTCCGGTTCCTTAAAATTAACTAACCACTTCAGCGAAGCATGGTCAGTTCTCAGAATGAACTTTCTTCCCCACAAGTAATGGTGAAAATGTTTGATAAATACAACTGCCGCCAAAAGTTCACGCATGGTAGTACAATAGTTCTGTTGAGTTTTACTCAAGGTGTTACTAACAAAACTTATGACCTTTTCTTGACCATTTTCCTGAACTTGAGATAGTACTCCGCCTATTCCACACAAACTGGCATCAGTGTCAAGCACAAATGTACCTTCATTGTTGGGATAGGACAAAACCACTGGGTCACTACTCAATTTTTCTTTCAGGGTTTGAAAAGCCAGTTCACAGTTTTCATCCCATGCAAATTTGACATTCTTTTTGGTAAGAGCATGTAATGGTGATGCAATGGTTGAGAATGATTTCAAAAATTTCCTATAGTAAGAAGCGAGGTCCAAAAATGATCTCACTTGTTTGACTGAAGTAGGCCTTGGCCACTCTCTAATAGCCTCAAGTTTCTTTGGATCACAAGATACCCCCTCACTGGATACAATATGCCCTAGAAATTCAACTGATAGTTGAAACAGGTTGCATTTTGAAGGTTTTAGTATCAACCCTGCTTGTCTTAATCTTTGAAATACACATTCCAGATTGTCCTTTGTTTCTTCAAAAGTTTTCCCATAGGTTATAATATCATCTAAATAAAGGACAGCTTTAGACCACTGTAACCCACTCAGAACTAATTCCATTAGGGACTGAAATGTTCCAGGAGCATTTGACAGACCGAACGGCATTACCGTAAATTGTCTCAAACCCCTTCTAGAAGTAAATGCAGTTTTGCATTTATCTTCTGGATGCATTGCTACTTGATAGTATCCTTGGGCTAAGTCTAATGTACAGAAGTACTTTGACCCAGATAAGGAATCTAAGCATTCTGAAATCTTTGGTAAAGGCACTGCAGATTTCCTTAATACCTCATTTAAGGCCCTGTAATCTACACATACCCTTATGTCTCCTGTTTTCTTTTTGACAATAACCAAAGGAGAAGACCAGGGACTATCACTAGGTTCAATTATTCCCTCGGCCTCCATTTTATCAAGTTCTTTGTCAACTACGTCTTGTTGTGCCATTGGTAAGCGGCGTGGACGTTGTTTAATGGGTATAGCATTACCAGTGTCAAGTCGATGTTTTACCAAGTCAGTTCTACCAAGTCTACCTTCAGGACTTTTAAAAATGTCCTGATACTTGTATAGTAACTGTGTGACCTCGTCATGTTCAGTTGGAGAAAGTGAATCACTTGTTTTCTCAACCAGTGGTTTCAAATGTTCAGGTAAGTCACCTAACTTACTATGTTCAATCTTGTTCACATATGCAATGTGTTCGTCATTTTGTTTTGATTCACCTTTATCAAAATTGCAAACTTCCTTTACTGATTCAAGTTTGACAAGTCTGGTACCTTTCTTGATTTTGACAATTTGGTCGCTTACATTAGCTACTCTCACAGGTACAGTATTTTGTTTCAAATTTACCAGTGACCTTGCAACTAGTAGACCAGTGTCATTTGTAAGGTAAGTATTTGATTCAATTAAACCTTCATTTAAGTTTGCAGTCAATTGTTTGTCTTTCAATACTCCTTCTATGACCATTTCATGTCTTGGGGGTATATGAAAACTCGTTTCTGAATGTATGTAGGCCAATTGTATTTCACCTTTTCTTTTCATACCAAAGGTACGATCATTCAATTTCATGGTACCCTTGTGTAAGTTCAAGATACAGTTTTGACCTTCCATAAAATCCAATCCCAAAATTGTACTCTTATCACCTAAAGATACAACTTTCACAGGGACGTTAAACACCTGACCTTTGACCTCAAGATCCATGTTTGTTTGACCTAATACATCCATGACCTCCCCACTGGCATTTTTCAATATCAAATTGATTTGTTCCAATGGTGGTTTCATATTTTCAGGAATATTCTCATAGAATATAGAATCCACAATTGTGTATGTGGATCCAGTGTCAACTAAAAATTCTGTTTGAATTCCCATGACACTGCCATCCACATACCAACATGACGAATTTATCATTTCAATTTTTCCCTCAATTGGCCTTTCATTTTTGTTAGCTGAGAATTCGGCCTTGTCATTCTCAGCTACATCTAGTTTAACTTTGTTTTGGGAGATGTTCCAGCTTTACTAGCCTTAGCTGCTGGATTTTGTGGACATTCTCTAGAGTAATGTCCTTTTTCATGGCATCTATAACACTCGATCACTTTCTTATTGCCCATTTTGTTTAAACCTTGTGGTTTGTCCTGATTGTTTTGTTTGAGATTCTTCAATTCAACCTGAATTTTCTCTATCTCAGAAGCTGTTTTATCAAGTTTCTTGCAAAGATTTTGAAATTCAGTGCTTTGCAACTCACTATTTCCAATAGCCATTACTTTGGAATTCACTGGTTTGGAAAATTTCCTGTGGGAATTCTGCTCAAAACTTTCAAATTCAGTGGCCAATGAAATAGCTTCATGCAAATTTGCAGGGTGTGCAAATTGGACATGCTTCCGTATTTCAATGTTGCCCAATCCATTTATAAACTGATCAAGTACCCATTGCTCCTGAGCTTCCATGTTTATATTTGGAAAAGCTTTCACTGCCAATCTTTTCAGGGAGTAACCAAATTGCATTGGTGATTCAGATTCTTTTCTGATCCTATTTCTAAACTCTGCTCTAAAAGCTGACTCTTTCTCAATGGGATTGAACCTATTAGAAAGTTCATGAACCAGAGCTTCATAATTGTCCAAAGGTACATACGAGATGTCACTAAGTACTCGGCGTGCCTCGCCTTGCATGCTAATTGCAAGTTGCATGGCCTTTTCTTGTTGTGACCACCCATTCCAACTAGCTACCATTTCAAAATGGTGTAAATAATCTGCCCATTCTATTGAATGCCCGTCAAATTTGTCGGGATCCCTTTGCTTTCTATTTCTGTTGCCATTGGCACGATAAAAATCTCTGCCACTAGGTTTATAGAAATGTTCATGGTGGTTGACCTGATTATTTTGCCCTGTTTGTTTTTCAATTCTATGTGGTCTATGATTGCCGGTATTTTGATAGAACTGTGACTTTCTAGTAACATGTTCCTCAAAATCACCTGCACTGTGATCATATTCTCGGTCATTCTGGGGAATCCAGACTTGTGCATTTGGACTCAAATTGTGATTGTTTCTATTTTCACAATATGGTTTGTTGTTTGCTAGTCTATTGTCAATTGGCCTCTCAGAAACAATTGCTTTGGGCAATGTTTTTGGAGTTGACTGACATAAACGAGCATCAACATGATTGTGTAAATCATAGAAATCATCACTCTGATTCACGGCTGGGTCTCCAGCATGACCAGGAATATGGAAATCTTCTCCATTCAGGGATGGTGGAGCTGTACATGCCTCAGTGGGCCTTTGAAACCTTGGAGGAATTTTATTGATTTGCACCTCAGAGTCTGATATGGCTTTATCATTATCTGGAGCTCTGTTCCTTTTGGGCCATCTTGGCAACCAATCTTGAACAGTTTGAATCCAGCTATGATTGTGCTTTGGGTTTGACATATTGGACATATATTTGGACTAAAAAAAAAATGGACACAAAACATAAGAAATTACTACATAAGAAATTACTGTACCAAATATAAATTAACCAATCCTGGTCACGGCACCATAAAATATCTGTAGCGTCCCAGTGTTTGGGTTACCGTTTGTGTGCCAAGTTTCGCGTTGTGTTCAAAATACCAAAAGTCCCAAATTCTTTATCGGTTCAAATATCGGGCTCATTCATAAATGAGGCTTGGTATCACTTTTGGCCCAATACCTAATGTTTCCAAGAAGGTTAGTTGAATTTAAATCCAAAACAGCATAAAATAATCACAATATTATTTTTATTTCATATTCATTCAACAGATAAAATATAATTTACATGGCAATCATTACATTCGAAGTACCTCCCTAAATAAATACTTGGTACAATAATTTCCTAATAAAGAGATGTTACTACAAGCATGAATGAGTCTTGCAGGTGCTCTACTATAATTACCCTATCAGTGTAGGTTTCCTTTGGTTTCAACCAATTATATTAGGCTCTCACTTCCACACCTTTTCACCTGAAACGACGTTCCTTATATAGGAATCGCCGGTAAACACCGTCAAATGACGTAAAATTGACGTCACGAAATTAAAATGACGTCACGAATTCGTGACGAAACGAGGTTTAGCGAGCGCCCATAACTAGGTCACCGCCATATTGGATATAGATTACACTTAAAAATGTGAAAATATGAGGATATAAAGCAAATATAAGGTAAAATATTATTAATTTATCAACGAATATATATAAAATAATGCTTAAAAGGCGATATGACGCCTTTTAAAGTGGAGAAATCCAAGCTGGTAAGCGCGAAACCGCCAAATTCACCGACGCACCGCCATACACCGGTCTTGGTCACGTACCGATCACCACAATATTATTGTTGTATATTGTGAATTCAGAAGAGACCTAAACTGGTTCACTAGGTTCTTACTACAATTCAATGGTGTAGCTTTCTTTAACCATAACCCAATACATACACATGTGGAGCTAGATGCTTCACTCCAGGGTTTAGGAGCTATGTGTGGTCACGAAATTTATGCAATTGCTTTTCCTAAAGGGTATAAAAACTTTGTACACCTGGAGATGGTGAACATTTTGGTGGCAGTTCGAACATGGGCCCACCAGTGGCAGGGTCGAAAGGTGGTTATTCACTGTGACAACCAGGCAGTTGTGTCAGTACTGACCTCAGGCCATACTAGAGATGTGACCTTGGTAGCTATAGCTCGTAACATAAGCATGATTACTGCGTTCAAGGACATAGAACTCATTACAGTCCACATTGAAGGTAAATTGAATGTGGTAGCTGATACTTGTCCAGAATGTCTATAAATCCAGGTATAATTGCAAAAATTTCCCAATTGGTCCCAGGTCACATATGGATTACTCCCAAAGGCGATGCACTGACACTGGATTGGTCTATCTAATTGCAGGTTCCAATCCCAATTTGACACTATTATACCACAAGGCAGCCTGTAGAATGCATCAGGTTTTTGCAGATTCCACTAGAAGGTAGTATACAGCTATGTTCAGAATTTTTGTGGCCTTTTTAGCTTTCATCAATGTCCAACCAACCCTTATCTCCTCTACCCAGATTTTGGCCTTTCTAGAATTTCTGGTTTTCAACAACGTTTCTCATTCACAGATTTCTAATTACTTGACTACTATAAAAACAAATTATTCCATGTTGGCCCTAGACACAACTCCGTTCTTCGACCATAGAATCAAATACTTTACCAAGGCAGTTGCGGGGTGTGCCCCCCTTACAGTTAAATTAAAATCCATCATCAAACCCGCCCTTCTCATCCAAATTATCCAACAATGTGAGTACTTGTACATGAGCTATGTGTTCAAAGCTGCAATTCTCATAGCTTATTTTGCTTTTCTTAGAATCTCCAACTTGATCCCTCATATCATTGCTTCGTATGACCCCCTTAAGCATTTAGCTAGAGCTGATATATATATTTTGCACACCCTGGGGCCCATGTATTGTTAAAATGGTCGAAGACCATGAAAATGAATAACTCAGTCAGGGTATTCAAAATCCCTTCCCTTGGGGCTTCCCTCCTTTGCCCAGTCTCGGACCTCCAAGAATTATTGGCAAACACTCCTGATCAACCAAATAATCCTCTCTTTTAAGTAAAATGCTATGGAAATGGGTCCCTCTTACAGATACTAGACTATGGAAAATATTTTCTTCAATTCTAAATAAGCTTCACCTCAGTCAATCAAATATCACCTTTCACTCACTTCGGCGTTCAGGTGCCACCCTGGCCTTTAACTCCAGTGTTCCTATCCAAGACATTCAGAGTCATGGCACCTGGACGTCAGAGTGTCTCTGGTCTTATATCACTCAAGACCACCAAGCTTCTGAAAAAGTGGCCTTAGCCTTCCAACAACTACTCCAACCCTAGTCTACCTGGGCTTTGGGGTTTTCTTTCTAGTGCTTATATCTTGTCTTATCTCTGACCTACAAGTAGTAATTTCTCGTAGTTTAAACTTTAACATAATCCTTAATTAAATCATACTATACTCTCAGTGTTATGTCACTGCTTATCTCTTCTATATTACTGTTCAGCATATCCACAAGCTTTTAAGGCCACCTTAATTTAAAATCACTTTGCTCCATTAAATTTAAAGTTATGCCTTAACCACTTAAATCTTAATATTAGTACTATGTCCTATCACTATCCCTTAAATATCCATCATCTTAGGGCCACCTTACGGCTACCCTAACTAGTATTCATAAAAAAACTCTCTTAGGGTCACCTTAAGTGAACCCTTCTCAGGTTTTTCAGATTAACATGACCTTAATTTTCTGAATTTCATCCTAAAAACTCGTCAACTTTACTTTACGTTACCATTATATGAGAATCATAAGTTTAATGTAAAATGTCAAGTTATGGTCACCTTAAGTGACAGGTGAATTGCTAATATTCAGGGCACATTGTTGCACGTGCTATTTTTAATGTAAATTGCTCCGTGTTATATGGCCAAATTAACGTGGCCTCATGTAAGTACAGCTCACTAAGATACTAAAAGATAAAGTTACTTAGCCAAATAGCCAAAGTTATCAGGTTAAAACACAGTAAAAACAAGACATATAATACATGTAAAACACAGAGTAAAAGACATAAAATTGGTATATAATTGATAATATTAAGAATCTTGTGCCTGGGGGCAGGCACTAGCTCATATTTTAAACTCCTTACTGGACTGAGCAATACAGCACCCCTTATCTCAAACTGGAACACCTACTTGACTTCTGGACGCCGCGGCTGCCCCAGCCACAAGAAACATATAAAATATTTAAAACAAAATTAACTTTCAGAGATAGCATATTATATAAATTGTAACTGTAATTGTAATTGGACTTTTATAGTGCTTAATCTCCCCAATAGGAAGGGGACTCTAAGGCGCAAAAAACAAAAACAGTCAACCAATCTCAATGTCCAGGGACAGAAAAAAGTTCAGCACCATGGAGAACGCAATGACTGGTACTCTGTCTGTGTTTGTCACATGAAATTTTAAATTACTAGCTGACCAGAGTCAGACAGTTGCAGTGAATGACACAACTTTGAAATTAATGTTCTTTCTATTTTAGATATCTATTGTTTCCTTGGACCAGAAGCAGGGGACCACAGCTGCCCCTCTGTGACTGTGATGACCAAGTCTTCTGGCAAGTTGAGGAAGTACAGAAGATGCGACATGTCCAACTTCTCCATGTTCGTTGGCTATGATGTAAAGCATGACACAGATTTCAGACCTCTTGCTTTCCTTGTCTGATCATGTATCATCTGAAAATAAACTACCCCAGCAGAATATGTTTTATTGTGTACATGCCTTTACAGAGGCAGATAATACAATTGAAATGACATACAACCCTACACCCGTAAATGGGCCTGGGGTGGGTTCAGGGAAATTTTTGATTTCATAAAAAGTTTCTCCGATGAAAACTTAAATATTAATGAAAATGGCTGCATTTGGCGGGAATACTAAGTTCAAAGGTCATGACCTCATTATTTACAGGAGGTTAAAAGAACAAGAAAATTTTTTGCAATCGCCACTGACAGTTCAGACACCCACCATGCCTGACCAACACAGTGGCCTATTTACAAGAACACAAGGTGGTGGGGTTTATAAATGTTATTAGATTTTTCTGTTATTTTTACTATTCTTTACATGAGGCCTTGTTATATGGCCTTTATCACTATCCCTTAAATATCCACCATCTTAGGGTCACCTTATGGCTACCCTAACTAGTATTCATAAAAAACCTCTGTTAGGGTCACCTTAAGTGAACCCTTCTTTTCAGGTTTTTCAGATTAACATGACCTTAATTTTCTGAATTTCATCTTAAAAACTCTTCAACTTTATTTTACGTTGCCATTACATGAGAATCATAAGTTTAATGTAAAATGTCAAGTTATTGTCACCTTAAGTGACAGGTGAATTGCTAATATTCAGGGCACGTTGTTAAACATGCTGGTTTTTAATGTAAATTGCTTCGTGTACATAAGGTCACCATAAAGTGATTTAAATGTTAATCTTTATTGTTATGCTATATGACCACAGTAAGTGGTAGTGTAAAGTTATTGTCTGATTATGTATAAAGAAACCCCACCACCTTGTGTTCTTGTAAATAGGCCACTGTTTTTATGTACAATGTGTTTGGGTTGCCTGATGAGGGTTGAGCTTCCTCCTGTTTTGAGCGCTTCGGAGATAAACTTAATTCTCACCTCTTTTAAAAACATTTATTAACTTGTTTTGAATCAACAAATTGTTTTGTATCAAATTTTGACTTATTTTGTCTCAAGGAGCATTGACATTTTTCACAAGACTAAGTAAGTCTTTGTACAAGACCTTTATTGTTTGTTGTTATGTTGTGACTTATAGAATCGGCTATACTATGATGGGCAGTTTCAACAGTGGTGCAAACTGTGTTCGGTACTTGCTCAAAACAATCAATCAACTGAAAACCTATCGGCAGTAGGTAATGTGTCTTTCTGATATGTTCTGTTCACTCAGCCTTATCACAGGGAACGTATTTGACCTTTTATCTGCTCTTTGACTTTCGGGATTGAATATTGTTCTGTCTGTTGTAACTTTTACTAAATATTGAGCACCATTAAAGTTATTCATAAGTAGATTTTTTTAATGTTCGTAAAATATGGTGCGTGCTGGGTAATTCAGATACTACCTATTGACAAAGAATGTTTCTGCATTCTTTCTGAGTTTAATAAGGAAGTGACTAAGATAGAATCACCACAACACTTGATCAAATGAGAACTGCACATTCTGCGTACTCTGCATGTTCTGTTAAATTTTTTCTCTATGTAGATCAATTATCCAAACATTTACTGCCTTAGCATTTTATTATTGAGAGGTTAGAGGGCAGCTCTAAGATATTCACCAGTTTGTTGACAAAGTGCCATTCTGAGCTGACTTTGGCCACAACATGTTATTATATATTTCACACCTGGACAAATTTGTATAGGTCTAAAAGGTGTTCCCTGGTGTAAAGTGTAATAGATTTTATAAATGAACAAATAAGTCTTGATTGCCAAGTCTACTCTATGCTCTTATATTTACGTTACTTGGTTTGCAAGTGTACTGTAAAATGGAGCTTACATTCATAGATTCTTTAAATATGTAAGTTTGAAGATAAGTATCAATGGTAACATTTAACCATTGGCTAACTTATTGTGATATAATGTGAAAAAGAGTGGGTCAAATGGACTGATCATTCACAGAAAGGGCCGGGAGTGAAAATTGTTAAATTATTGTCATGTGTTGAATGATATGTGCCCTGATATATCTGTCCGCACTAATGATCACACAATTTCATTACGGTGGGAAACTGAACATATCACAACATGGATGATTCTCAGATAAATGTTGCAGACATGTGAATCACAGTGTATCACTTTTCTCAACTTATGATTATAATTAGGGGAACTTAAAAGAAAGAGGACAATGAAATACTCTGTTGTGTAGATTGGAGAGATCTTTAAAAAAAGAAAATTATCTGAAAAAAAAATTTTATATAATGTTATATTGAATGTTTTAACTGTATGCTGCAATTCTGTTTCACGATAAATTATCCTCACATCATTTTATTTTACTTGATTTTAATATATTGCCTCATGTATGGAATTCTGTTTACGAAACAAGAGGGAATAGATATGGCTTTGAACTGGACTTTTCAGAATCTTACCAACAAAAAGTTATCTACAAGATTACAAAACTTGAGGGAGGACATTACATTTAAAGAGGTGGATCTGTCTTTAAATAAACTGAACAGTCTACCAGACTTCAATCATTATAAACAGTTCTGGAAGCTTGAGAAATTATTCTTGTGGGGGAATAACATTACACAGTTAGATCCAAAGAGACTTCCCAAACATCTGAAAGAGCTGCATATATCAGATAATAAGATAAGTAAACTCTCTGATCTGAGTCAGCATCAGGAACTTGTCAAATTGGATGTGTCATGCAACAAACTGTCAGTCATAGATCCATCAAACATTCCACTAAATATGCAGGAATTAGATTTAAGGTGGAATGAAATCAGTGAATCGTGTGATCTGAGTAAGCATCAAAAACTTGTTACGTTGGATGTGTCATGGAACAAACTCTCATTCATTGATTCAACAAAACTACCAAGAAATACACAGAAATTATACATAAGTTCAAATCAAATTGGTGAATTGTGTGATCTGAGTGAGCATCAGAAACTTGTTGAACTGGATGTATCTCGCAATAAACTCACAGCAATTGATTCTATCAAAGTACCTTCTAATATAGAGCAGATAAACACATACAGGAATCACATCACGGAGGTGTGTGACTGGAGTAAAAAGAAACAACTGACAGACTTGAATCTTTCTTTCAATGAAATAACAAGAATACATCCAGAAAACATTAATTTATCATTCTTGAAAATAAACAAATTTGGAGCAAGTTTTTTTCACAATGAAAAATCTTACAATCATATGAGGAAGTGTCACTTGAATATGCATTATCTGAATGAACCTCCACAGGATGTATTCAATGAGGGATGGGCATCAATAGAGGAATACTACAAAAACAAAGCTTTATGGAAAAAGTAAGAATCACAAGTTTTTTTATTAGTAGATTTATTATTTACATTGCAAGTTTTTAGCTCTATCATCAGTTGCCACCACCCAGAGTAAGTTGGTCGAGGAGTCATGTATTTGCATGATCAAATCAGGATTATAGACAGGCACTGCATAATTTAACTTTTCTCTATCAATTAAATTGTTTATGCAAATCAGATAGTCTTTGTCTTTTAAAAGTGAACAATTAAACTTCCACAGACCTCTACCTCTTTTAAATTTACAAATTGTTAAATGTAGCTCGATAAATGAATGATCCGACCTGTATCCTGGTTTGATATCACATTTATTAATCAAATCTATGAGGCTGTGAGACACCAAGAAATAGTCAAGCCGAGTGCACCTCATTGGATTTTTACGATGCCATGTGTAGCGCTTTAAATCTTCATTTAAGTAACGGAAAGCATCTTTCAAGTCTAATGAATTCATTGACTGAATCAGGTAATTTCTAGCTTTTGGATTGTTTATATTTTTATAATTGCGACAGTCTTTTATTGGGTCTAATACAAGATTAAAGTCTCCACAAATGATGCAGTAATCATGATCTGATATTTCAATTTTTTCTTTTACAAGATTGAAAAAGTTGGGGGAATCAATATTTGGTGCATAAATATTTACTATTCTAATACTAAATTCACTCAAAGTTAGAAGGACAGAAATGAAGTTACCACAGTCATCAGTTTGTACCGACGAAATTTTGTGTTCGAAATTTTTTCCTATCAAAATTGCAACTCCCCTAGCATTTGTTCTTGTACCATTTAAAAGACATTCACCTGGCCACAGTTTTTTAATAAATTTTTGGTCATCAGTTAACCAGTTTGTGTCTTGCA
This sequence comes from Sabellastarte sp. h YS-2021, assembly GCA_964017235.1. Lineage (NCBI taxonomy): Eukaryota > Metazoa > Annelida > Polychaeta > Sabellida > Sabellidae > Sabellastarte > Sabellastarte sp. h YS-2021. The sequence continues at coordinate 73,370,016 of OZ024938.1, read as the reverse complement.
GACAGAGAATATCCGGGACATTATCAGCTAAATAAAACATCCGTTAGTTTGTAAATATCTCTTAATCCTTGACAGTTTGCCGAGATAATCTTGATGTTAGAACATGTCATATGTCAAATATAGCAATTGTGTAGAATAAAATGAATATGTAGTTAGGAACATACTGCCATTTGGCATAAATACATTGCAGAATAAATATGACCTACAACTTGGGGTAATAAGCTTCCAAAAATTATTAGACATTAACCCACAAAACATAAACATGACAGACAAAAATAACAAAAACAGAACTCCTTTGAAAAGATGAAGTTTGTAAAATTTACTGGCCCCAGTAAAATTAAAAACACCAGTGGATGGAATGATGGAAGGGGCCGATGAAGACTGTTGTAAATAAGTCCAGACAGAGGCACTTTTCCAGGACCCATGTGCCATTATATTTTGGAGGGGGACATTGTTGTCAAAGGCAAAGGTGGCCCCCGAGCGCCTGAAGGTATGAAATCCATGTGGCTTATGGGTAATATTCTTAGTTGTGAGAATAAATTTCAAAGCATCTCTAATGGGAGTTTCAATGACCTGACTATGAGAAGGAGTGATATTAGCAATAAGGGGGCAGAGGGGGGAAGGGGACGGGTAAGTAATAGCTGATGCAGAGCCCTGACAGGACAGAGATAGATATTCGCTAATTGGGGAAGGAGGACCACATGGTATGCTTTATGGTCCTGAAGGGTCTTGAACCATTTGATGGTGACATGAACTCCCGGAGGTTGAAAAGACAAATTCTGCCTTAGAATGTGGGTGCTGGGGTCAAATTTTTTACTACTATGAGGGGCGATATTACTCATCCTCAGGAAGCCGAAAAAACCAACCAGAAAAATGGCCCTAAATAAGCAAGGGTCAGGGAGAAGTTCACAAGATATGGATATGTGGTACATGGTTTTAATATCAAAGATGCCCTTAGGGGAGGGGGCAAACTGTGAGTTTATGGATACACTCCTGAGGTATCTATGAATTGCAAAATGGTTCAGAGGGGAGACATCCAGCAGAAATTTAGTACCCATGTTGCGAAGTGAGGAAACATAATTTTTAAGAACAGCAGGAGAAATTTGCCTACAATATAAGTATTCCAGAAAAGTAAGAACATTGTGTACAGAGATCTGCAGTGGAAGTTTCATAAATATTAAATGTGCTAGGAAAGTCTTGAGGTAGGTGGTGTGGGCAGCCAGGGTGGAAGGCCTGTAAAGCTTGGTCAATCCTGTGCCAAGCATTGTCCATCAACTCCGCTGAACCTGAGGTACCACCTAAAATATAAGAAAATTTTACAGGTTAAGGGCCAAGTTAAAGAAATTGTGGGAGATTTTGTCCCATTTACAATTATTTAGAAGGTGTTGCAAGGTCTTCTCGTTTATTCTATGGGGGAAAACCACCTAGATAAGGCGTCAGCCAGGTTGTTCTCGACACCTGCAATGTACCTGACACTAATGTCAATATCATGGGAGGCTGTAATAAGCCAAATATTTCTCAAGCAGGCAGCTAAGAAAGGATCTCTAGTTTTACTGCTACCAATCACCTGAACGACTGCTGCATTGTCACAAAACACAAGGACCTGGGTACCAGTCCAAAATTTACCGCACACCCTGAGGGCCACAAACACATTCAGCATCTCCCAGTGCACAATGGTTGCCTGAAAATTGTGAATTGGGTACAAGGGGGAAGCATAAACTCTATTTCTCCATATCCCCCTATGCCTGTGAGTGAAGCATCCACGAAGACTGTGTCTATTGGTTGGGGGAATGGCTTCTTGTATAAAACCTTGCCATTAAAATGGGGGAGAAACTGAATAAACCAATCTAAATCTTTAAAAAAATCAGGGGAAAGTTTAATTTTTTTCTTGTCATGGTTTTGTCTAAACAGGAAAAGCATTCGGTTGACAAAAACTCGAGCAGGGTCTACACATTTGTGAAGGTAGAGGAGCTTTCCAAGAAGTGATTGATAGACCTTTTTGCTCAGGGATTTAGCATATCTGGTTTCAAACATTCAGAGTAAACAGCTTGGAGTTTTTCCTGATCGATACTGAGAACATTAGATGCCAAATCAATGTGAATCCCCAGACAGGTAAGGGCTTTACATGGAGGACCTCTCTTGTCCTCATTCATAGGGAGAACCAGTCCGTGGATCAGGTCAGAAAGGGCACAAAATGCCTCACTAGACAGGTGAGTAGGTGAAACCGCCACAAAATCGTCAATGTAGGCAAATATTCTGAAGCTTTGCAGTGCCATGATGTAGGTAATCGCGTCGCTGAGCATCTGAAACGCCGCACTTCGGTGGACCCAGCCGAACCCCACCTAGACATCCAAATAATAATGTCCCTTCCATTGGATTCCAAATTTGAAGGCGTCAGCAGGGTCCACCCTTAAGTTTCGAAAGGCTCGAGCTATATCAATCTTGAAAAGGTCTTTTTCACAGTCGTCTTTAGTTATTTCAGTAACTATGTCATCAATAGTTGGGAATTTTAATAAGAAAGGAAAACCATCAAAATATGATCTATTCACTGTATCATTCACTGAGTTACCTTTTGGATAAGATAAGTCCAGGATTATTCGCCTCTTATTTCCTTCCTTTGGACGTGTAAGCAAGGGGGAACAGTGGAATTCCTCAAATTCCACCTTATCTACAGGGCAAAATATTGCACCTAACTGAATCTCCTTATCCAAGTAGTCTTGGACTGCATCCTGGTACTGGTTGGCTGAAAAATGGTTTGTAACTTCAGTATTAGATAAGCTATCAGTGTTAGTCAGAGAGAGGGGAAAGCCGAACTTAATGTATTGCAGCAGCAGGGGATCCGAATAGTCAGCTAGACATTCTTCCCACGCAGCAATGTTTAGAATGGAAATTACTGGGATTCAGGCTTGTGTGTAATTTGGGACCCCGGTGCTTCTGATTGTTTTAGATTGTGCTATCTGTAACAGGGGCGTCATAAAAATGACGCCCCAGATCGATGATGTCGGGTATAGATTGACAGCCGTGTTGGTCATGTATGACAGCTGGAGTGTCATTCTGCAAATGATAATCATGACACACTAAGTTAATGTCATAAACCGGATCCGAAACCTGCCCATCCTGACTATGGGACTCACGACTAATGATCTCGTCAATGATATTTATCCAATACTTTTGAACTGATATACCCTGGTGAGTAAAAATCTCAGATTCTTTCATGTATTCTTGATGCGTTACCTTAGCATGTTGCTCCTCATCTTTAGTGACTATGTTAACATGTTTGGCGCCGTCAAATTTCACAAAATTCAATAACATTTGCAAAGAATGTACAATCTGTAACTCACCTGCAAGAATAACCAAACAATCATACACAAATACTGACATGTCCTGCAAGTACTGAACTAAATAATAAAAACCCCCATACTGACCATCATCCACGTTATGAATAAATACAATATGATCAATACTATTCTTATCAGGACAATAAAAACCCCAATTTGTAAACTCCACTTGATAAACATTTACATTTGACGCATTGTGATTGTCTAAGGTGTGATAATGACCTGCCCTAAAGGGGTTAAGCCCCTGTCCCCTTGGGTCGACTGTGGGGTTGTACTCACCCCTTTGAGTGACTGTTATGCAATCACCTGAGTTCCCAATTCCCCAATAGTCAACTGCGGGAATTTGGGACTCCACGGGAAAAGATTGGTAGTTGCTGCCATTAACAACATCTAAACTAACAGTGTTATTCATATCATAGTTCATAACCATATTACAATCTGATCTGTCATCAATACTATAAGTTGGACCACTATCTTGGAAATTACATTCTTGTAGTGTTCCACCCTTAGTACGGTTTATTTCGTTAACAAAAGCAATGTTATAGTCATTTCTATCTCCCATTGTATTTAAGTCTTGACTTAGATCCCTACTTTGTCCCTGTGAGTTGTTCACAATGTCTTTTATCAGGCAGCAGTCAGGTGACTGACGCCATCCCTATGCTGGGATTTGATTAGCACTGTCCTTGTTTTTCACTTTAAAGTTACATTTGATCTCAGGATGAGGATTTGTCCTTCCATTCCGGGCACAAAAGCTAAAATGATGCCTATACTGGCCATGGTGGGAGTCATGTGTACAGGATCCGTCATTGAAGTAACGACAGATTCGTTTCTGATTCGTTTGGTTTGATGCAGGATGTGTGTTAACACTAGACTGAGCATTCATTGCTATCTGTGATGCACTTAGGTGGTTAATTGACCATTGGGTGGCATTGCTCCAGGTGAGAGTCCCTTCTTTGATTTCATGCATAGATACTGCATAGGTGTTGCGAACCGTCGCCCACGGCAGTGACGCAGCATCCCTCATGGAGTAAATGGTCTGTAATAGGGCATGTCGGGCAAGGTCATGGTCCTTAATGTGGTACATATTGAGGGGCTTCCCAGCAACCCACTGGGGCAGTGATAAATCGTCATACATTACTCGTTTCCTACCTTGGCCCCCATGGTAGCCCTCATTGGGCAAACGCATTGATGGTTCAGAGGTAATTGCATCAACTGTGTTATACCGCCCTGATCTGCGAGATGTGGTTGCCTTACCTTGTAGAGCCATGTTCCTGGTCTGGGCTTCATAGTTTGCCAGAATGCCAGCAACCGATTCAGAAATGGCAGGAATCCTCCTCAAGGTGTTGACGTCAATGCTCGAGTTGACCACATGTTGACCTGTGGTCACGATGCTTGCCCCCTGGGTGGGGATATCTGTTGATTGGATCAGCATATGGGGCACATGGGGGTGAGTCTGCGTCCCTTCTGCGGTACGAGGCGGTAATGGCAGAATGCATGCCTGATCCTGATGCAAATGCTGAGGTTGAAGCGGTGGTTGGCGCCTGTTGTGGCCATGGGACCCCAGGTTTAGTGGGGAAGAGGTTGATGCCCCCTGAGCTTCTAATTTCTCGACCCGCCCGGCAAATGATCTGGTTGATTGGGCAATGTCAGTCAATATGGCCATGATTGAATGGTTAGGAGGACCAGCTTGAACAGAACCTTAATCAGTACTCACGATATCCGGCGGATTTGACTGAAGAAAAGATCCTTGAGAGTCTGCATTGGCCACCTTTCTGATTTTTCTTGTAGATATTCTGGCTCGTGCAGAGGCAGTAACTTTTTTCCTTCTGTTGCTAGGTGTATCCTTAGGCATTCTTATAGCAATTCGATCACAATAAGCTAATAACTCTAAAACGTCTTTGGTTTCATAAAACTCTTAAAAAAATTCGAAATTTATTCCAACTTGGTGCCTATTTGTTGGACCCCAAGTTCAAAATGGCACAGGGGGGCACAGTACTGAGAACAGAGAGGGGCAGCCTCATTTGCATTCTGACGTCAAAGGTCAGGCCACATATGATACCACAGATTTTAAGGAAGGTAGCAACCGAGAGTGCAGGCACCTACATTGCTATGAATTTCACACTACTATGTGCTCCATGGGGTGTATCAATTTTTTGTGAAGTTCAAATTTAAAAAAAATCAAGGTAATTGGTTTATCAATATTAGTGATTGTTAAAAGTGTTAAGTTGTATTTTAGTATCGGTGATTATAAAAGATTTTTATCTGAATTTGTCATTCTTCCATTGAAAATAATTTAATGCAGAAGATTGACTTCAACACGATAATTGCTTGTGGCATAATAATAACACAATATGTTTCTAATACAACAAATTACTGCGTTAAGGAATGTCAAAATGCAGACCCTGTTGAAATGTGAGAAAATCTTTGTACCAAATGCAAGAGTACACGAATACAATGAATTGTAACTTTTTAATTGCACCCAATTTTCAAAAAAGCATGTATATCAGAAGTTATTTAAAATTATTCTAGCTCAGGCCCCGACCTCCTAAGATGGACATAACTTAAAAACGTCAGTTCTCGGGTGAAGGTCTGAACCACCATGTTATGAAGTCTGAAACCAGCTATCAGACACTTTATAACTTATACTGATATGACCATTCATTGTAGTTACATGACCATTTATCATAAAATAAATCCCAAATTCATGAAAGCTACTGGTGAAGGTCTAATACAAGTCTGGTAATGTAAACAAAGTAAAAACACGAATATTGAAATTCATGATATTTATTGGCAACAATAACAGCAACAAGTTAAAGTGTGTGTAAACAGAGTATTGAATTAAGAAAGACTAGAGTAAACAAAAACAGTTTCATCTTTTAATTTTTATGCAGATAAAATTCAAGTATATACAAGAATGAAGTTAAAGGTCTTTTTAGAAATTAAAATTCTATAGACTAGAAACGGCTAAATCAGAAACTAAATAATTAAAGTTTAAAAGCGACTTCAGAAAGGATATTCTACCAAACACCAAAGTTAAAGGCTTAAATTAAAGAATGTTTACAATTAACTATTTGAGAAATACCCAATGTAAGGAGTACAATAGTAGAATTAATAATAAAATTACAAATTTCAGGTGAGACTTCAGTGCTTCTAAAACCGAAGTTAATATAAAACATGTACACACAAGTGTAAACAAATTGGATAACAGATGAAATGTTTAAACAAAGGGACATGGAGTATTAACTTTGACAAAAGTTATTTAAAAGTAATGCCAGGAACAAGCTAGGAACATTGAATACAATAAATTATTATAGATATTAAATGGTCAGAAAACACAAAATAACATGGGAATTTTAATGAATTAATTTACTTAGGATTTATCGCAACACTAACAGAACCACCACATATTCTAAAGTTATGCAAGTTAGAAAGCAGGAAAACACAATATCAGAATACACACAACAGAAACACAAATGGGCCAAGTATAAAAAATTATAGAAAGATGAATCAATCTAAAAAGAAGGGCTTGTAAATATTCACATATTAATTTAACATAATATTAATTTATTAATCAAAAATTCATTTTTATGCCTAAAATAGAAAGTTTGAATTACTCTTTCTAAACATAGTTAGTTGCTTTATCTTTATACTGCTACAATGAGTCACAAATCTGCCTCAGTAGTACATTTAAAAGAAAACATTACACAAGAAACATAAACAAGTTAGTTCAATAAGGGTGTTACATACATAAGCATTGTACCAGTGCGTTGTTTCATCTAGGACTGGATCTGGACTATGTCATTGAGATCCCTGACAGAGGAAAGTCAACCCAACTATGTCATGTAAATATGGTAAAACCATACTTTGAAAGGGGTGTGAAAAAGCCTGTCCCGGTTACTGACTGTAATGTAGAAAATGATAGTAATCAGGAGCATGAAGCATGGGATGACACTCCTGATCTTGATGTTGAATGTAAAACCAGGTGTAGTTATTCTGAGATTCTTGATGATTTGGAAACCAAGCTGAATTATGTACCACCAGATAAGAGGATGACACTTATTAAATTGCTCTTGAAGTATAAGTCAGTGTTCCCAGATGTTCCTAACAGGACCAATGTACTCATGCATGATGTTGATGTTGGCAATACCTATCCGATCAAGCGGCATCCATATCAGGTAAACCCTATCAAACTCGAAAAATTTAGTCAGGAAGTGCAATACATGTAGGACAAAGATATTATTGAACCAAGTCAAAGCAGTTGGGCATCTCCATGTGTTTCGGTCCCAAATCCAGATGGTTCAATCAGATATTGCATCAACTACATGAGGGTCAATGTTTTGAGTAAAACACAATCATTCCCTATCCCAAGGATGGAAGCCTTTGTGACACCAGATGGTCTGTATCAGTATAAGATAATGCCATTTGGCATGAAAAATTCCCAAGCCACTTCTTAACGACTGATGAACACGTGTTTGAAGGATTTAGAAGGTGTTGGGTGCATGTGGATGATATTGTCATCTTTAGTGATACTTGAGAAGAACATTTAAAAAGGCTTGAACATGTACTGTTTTGGTTCACACTGGCAAATCTTACTGCAACTTTGTCAAAGAGTGACTTTAAGAAAGCAAAGGTTATTTACTCAGGGCATGTATTAGATCAGAGAGTTGTGACACCCATAAAGGCAAAAGTCATAAGCATCATTGACTATCCCATTCCTGAAAATAAGAAAAGTCTAATGAGGTTCATAGGAATGATGGGGTATTTTAGAAAATTTGCAAAAATTTCTCAGAGGTCACTGCTCCACTGACTGAACTACTGAAAAAGGATGTCAAATACCACTGGTCAGAGTCTTGTAAAAAGTCATTTGACAAAGTAAAACATCTTCATTGCTTGGAGCCCGTACTAACTGCTCCAGACAAGCTTTTCTGACTGGCTCTGGATGCCAGAGATGTGGGTGCAGGTGCAGTTTTACTGCAATGTGATAATGAAGATATTGAACATCCTGTTTGCTGTTTTCAAAAAAAAAATAATATACATCAAAAGAATTACTCCATGATAGAAAAAGAATGTTTAGCCCTCATTTTGGCCATTTAATATTTTGGTATCTACATATCTTCATCATCAAAACCCACTGTTGTGTATACAGATCACAATCCTTTAGTCTTTTTGCACAAAATGAAGAACAAAAATGGAAGGTTATTGAATTGGTGTTTAATGTTACAAGAATACAATCTACAAATAGAACATGTTAAAGGTAAGGATAGCATATGTCAGGACGTTTTGTCCAGAAACTGTGTTTAACGTATAATTTGTATACTTGTTATTAGTAACTTTGTAAAAGTTATACATGGTATGGATGTTACTTTTGTATTTGGATAAATATGCTTTATGAAAAAGTTATTAATTATGTTTATATATGTATATGGATTAAAAAATGTAAAATGTTATAACCCCTTGGCTTCCATTTTTTTTTCTTTAAGGGGGGATATGATACACATATAGGGACTTAGCCAGTGCATTGTTTAATCACGGACTTATTTTTATTTCCATGTAAATTCATTTTGTTATTTGATTCTATATTTTATGGAGCTTGTCAAATTTGCATTCATGTATATTACACACTGTTAGATTAATCTATTTATAGACTGGGGGAATCCCTCTAGACTAACTTCAGTGATTCTATTAATAGATTTGGGGAAATCCTATAGGCTACCTGTAGGTTCTAGAACTACCTCACTGACGACTGATGCTAACTTCAAGTTAGTACTGTAACATTCTAGATACTTTTTTGATTGTATATAAGCACTGCACATCTGACCATATGTGAATTTAGCATTTACAGGCTATAAGGAAGGCTACTTGTGTCTTCGAACTAATGTACTTGTGTTGCTGTGAACTTTTGCTGGAGTAAATTTTCTACAGAGTCTGGATAGATTTGCTGTACTTTGGATACTTTTACCTCTGCATACAGTGTGGTACTACTAGAGAGTGGATTTACTGCATTTTGGACATTGTCCATATCTTGTAGCGGACAGTACAGTAGTGGAAACTCTCTGAATATCTCTATACAGACATAATGTGTGATTGGATCTTAAAATCATCACAGGATTTAGACATTTCACATTATGGGACATTAAATGGATCATAGGATATGGATAACTGTTAGGAGAGGACAGATTGCAGGATAGACCGCTGGATACAGTGAACAAACTTAACTCAATTAAAGTGGCCAGGTCAGATTGGTTTCATTACTTTATCACTGTATGTATTATTGAGATTATACCAGTTGACAATTATCATTATTTTTTACTGTTAAATAAATTTGTTAAGTTAAATGTTTTTGTCTTTTCCTGTTGCAACTTAAAAAGCAACTGGTAATTGCTACTGTGCTTGCCCCGTGACCAAAAGAAAGGGTCCAGCTGTCATGAAAGCCAATGAGGTTTCCTCCATTTGAGAAGGGGATGTCACAGAAAGTGACTGAAAAAATCAGATTTTTGTAAGAGTACTAAACTACTTCCCCAGTAGAAAACTTGAACAGGAGGAACAGTGTGGCTATGGATAATATCTATGGACAAATAAATAAGAACCCCAATCAACCCTGACAATTAATCATCTGTGTAACATTTGGGTAGGTGCATTCACTGGCCAGGATGTATTTCTGGTATCTACACCACTGATCCCCAATAATGAGTGACAACTCAGGGTTTAAAGATTGGATGCATGGCTAACAATTTTCGCCCCAAATGAATGAAACTATTGATGAATTTTAGGAAATATTATTTACAGTGACCACTATATAAAAATATAATCCAAATACCCACATACAATTTCAAGATAAGAAGTCCAAGATTATATGGCTCAAAATTATGAGAAATAAATTAGACATTTTATAAATATTCCCCTGGGTCCCCCTTTCTCATCAAATATGTAAATTTTCAATCTTATCATTTGACTATCCAGAGATAAAAGAGACTGATAAGAAGTTTACATTCAAGCTACGACACTTTCTCAGCTTACTTATCCAGGGCTGTGATTGGCTAGGATATCTCCAGCAATGATCACCCCATAATCTGAGGGAGAAGGGGAAACGTACAACTTCCCTAGGTTTAACTATTTGGCGCGAGATGTATTTTAAGGTCTAATCCTGGATTACCTCACAGTTGTTTACATTCTGCAAGAAGCGCATGGGTGAATTCCAAACCTACAATGGAAAATACCAGAAAAACAGGACAAATCATTAATTTCAGCCTATAATCATCAAGGAAAACTGGAAATTTTGAAGTAAATAATGCTAGTTAGTGGGTAAACAACTAAGACAAATCAAAATAACAGGACCCCCACTGAATTAAATAGGGGCAATGATCCACCATCGTCACAGAGGGCTTCAGTGTTATTGCTTATTGCATTACCTTATAATGCAGTTGATATTGATGGAAGAGATGAATTATTTTAATTAAAGTATTGTTTTGTGTTCCATTATTTTATCCCAGGAGGTAAGGTTTCTGTTGTTTATTTGTAGATTTTTATTGCCCAAATACTGCTAATGCAAAATTACATTTGTTGAAATGATTTATTACACTTTTTTACATCACAACCTGGGGGCCACGGTGGCAGAGTGGTAACAGTCTCGCTTTCCACCTTTAAGGCCAGGGTTCGATCCCCAGCACGGCCTCAAGTGGGAAAGCTGGTAGTTGCTTGCCATTGGTTTGTAGTTTACAGTACAGAACCCTGACGACTGTATGTACTGGTTTCCTCTGCCCTTCCAACTACCCGTCATGATATTACCTGTACAGTGTTGAAAGTGACATAAACCCGAAATAAATAAATATGTCACAGCCTCTTCACAGTCAGCCCTCAATGGTCACTTGTAAAAATGAAAACTCTGTCAAAACCTAAAAAATTACCAGTTTCTAAAATATTTTATAAGAGGTATGAAATGTGTAGCTTTCCAGGTATAACTTGAGGGGTTCAGTTGTGTAGTGGTTTGAGTTCTTGCGTTTAACCTCTGATGCTGTCAGTTCAAATCTTGGACAGCCATAAACTACCCATTGCAAAACCCTGGCTATTGCACAAGACGTAAAACAGAAAATAAATCAATCTAATCCAGGTATAACTATGAATGGCTTATCTGCAATTTAGTAATCGCTTGTCATTCTTTGGGCAACACAGTATAGATTCTTCAATTTCTCTTTGGGATTTGTTCATTTTTATTGGTTGACATTGCAAACAAGTTACAAAAGATTTGAATTAATATACAATCATATATCTCCCTAGACTTTCTTCAAGTCCTTTTGTCTACTAAGATATTATATGAGGACTGTATAACTTTTTTACCAGAATGTGGGGCTGACAAAAGGACTTTTCTCATAGGTCACAGGAAGTGGCTGGCCACCTAGTGAGAAAAACACACACTGCAATTATGGGAAAAGTCACATAAGATTATCAGCCAATGAAACTACCTGTATTTGTATCCAAACTACAACACTATAAATACACCCACTCCAGTCCATGTGGTTTAGCTCCCCTGTGGCTGATCAGCCCCTGGTATTCCTCAATAAAATAACAATGGCTCGGTGTCCTGTACTGCTGTTCTAAATGTATGTGTTTATATGGCCAGACTCTTGTATTTCTTAAATTATCAAGCAATCTCATCTGCTCTACAGAAAAAAACCAGTGGTGTACTGCTAGATATACTGGTTGTGCTTTCACAAGAGTTATTTCATTCAGTAAATGTTCAAGGACATGTACAAGTTTAAGCAGTAATAAATCAAGGTTTTGTGTCAACACAACTGAAATCAGTAAATCTGTTTATACATGTATTATGTTGGATGAGAAGGTTGTGTTTTACAAAGTGTTTGTCTGTTCCGGATTAATAATACAACAGTAATGAATAGTTTTTTCTGACTTTCATTTTTATGTCAGCAGACTTGTCATTCAGCTGACATTATGTCATCACTCTCTGGCTTGGGTGTACGCGTCCGTGTGAACGACTTCTCATCCAAAACTACATGTGCAGAGACATGTTTTTTTTCTTCAAAAAAAGATAACTTATCTATCAAGGATGAAAAATTGTTTAAGGCATGCAGATCTGTTCGTTCGTCTATTTGTTCGTCTAAGTGTGAAAATTTCAACACTTTATTACAATTTTCTCATTGACCATTTAAGGGATTTCTCTCATATCTTGCACATATGTACTAAGCCACAAGTAGATTCCCTTGTGTGAATCAGGCCTGGATCTTTCTTACTTATTATATCCCCAGACGAAAGTCGGGGATATATTGGATTCAGGTCCGTCGCGCCGCCGCCGCCGCCGTAGAAATTTCCTTGTGGACGCGATAACTCAAAAACAAATTAATATTTTTTTTCAAACTTGGTACACATGTTAAGGCTGCCCAAAGGAAGATCCCTATTTTAAGGTGACCTTAAACTCCCAGTAAAAAAGAACTTATGGCCACCTTAAGGTCAGAAATTGGACTTTTGGCCACTTAGAGCCCTGTAGGTCACAAACTATGATGCTCAGCTGGCTGAAATTTTACCTGACAACACATTAATATGTTCTTAGTACATGTGCCGAAAATCACGACTTTAAGTTGAGGAGAAAATTGTGTTTGAGGCCCATAAATACCCCCACTTAGGGATTTTTTGCTATACTTTTCACATATTTTGCCCTATAATTTAAAAGTGGTAATTCTGATGAGTCTCAAACTGCGCTAGGTATAACTTTGATATGTAATCCTTGTCTGTAGAAAATTTTAGGGCTGTAGGTTTACCCAAAGGGGTCGACTTAAGGTCTCAAAAGTGCCCACAGAGACCCAATTTATGCACTTTTTGCCACTTTCAAGCACTGTAGCTTTCAAACTATGTCTCTCATCTAAGTTAAATATCATCTGGGAATATATCTATGTGTTTTCTTATATGTGCCCCAACATTTAGGCCTTTAATAGACAGTTAACCTGTGTATCAGGACCATAAACACCCACCCGAGTGACCCTTATAAGACATTTTTCACATCTTTTTCCCTGTAACTTGGAAATGGTAAGTCTGAGAAGTTTCAAACTGTATTAGATATATATTCTGTGTGTAATCTTAGTATGTAACAGATTTTAAGTCTGAAGCTTTAATTTTGAAGGTCAAATTGAGGTCTCTAAAAGGCTCCCAAAGACCCAATATTTGAAATTTTTGCTACTTTTAAGCCCTGTGACTGTCAAACTATGTGACTGATAGAGCTCAAATTCTATCTGGGAAGATATTAGTATGTTATTTATATATGTGCCAAAAATTAAGGCTTTAAGAAGACATTTAACCTGTGTATGAGGACCATAAATCCCCACCCGAGTGACCATTTTTAGACATTTTTCACATATTTTGCCCTGTAACTTGGAAATGGTAAGTCTAAGAAGTTTCAAACTGTATTAGATGCATATTCTATGTGTAATCTTAGTATGTGACAAATTTTAAGTCTGAAGCTTTAATTTGAAGGCCACATTTAGGTCTCTAGAAGGCCCCATAAAGACCCAGTATTTGGACTTTTTGCCAATTTTAAGGCCTGTCACTGTTAAACTATGTGACTGATAGAGCTGAAATCTCATCTGGGAATACATTATTATGTTCTTTTTACATGTGCCAAAAATCAAGGCTTCAAGTAGACATTTAACCTGTGTATGAGGACCTTAAACACCCACCTGAGTGACCCTTTTAAGACATTTTTCACATATTTTGCTCTGTAACTTGGAAATGGTAAGTCTGTGAAGTTTCAAACTTTATTAGATACATATTCTATGTGTAATCTTAGTATGTAACAAATTTTAAGTCTGAAGCTTTAATTTGAAAGCCACATCAAGATCTCTAAAAGGCCCACAGAGACCCAATATTTGGACTTTTTGCCACCTTTAAGCCCTGTGACTGTTAAACTATGTGATTGATGGAGCTGAAATCCCATCTGGGAATGCATTATTATGTCCTTTTTACATATGCCGAAAATCAAGGTTTTTAGTAGACATTTAACCTGTGTATTAGGGCCATAGACACTCGCCCAAGTGCCTTTTTGGACATTTTTTCCGTATTTTGCCCTGTTATTTGGAAATGCTTAGTGTGACAAGTCTTAAACTGTATTATATATAATTTTTGTTTGTTATGTATGTCCCCCAAAAAGTTTCAGATCTGTAGTTTAATTGCTAAGGTCTCTTTAACAATTGTAAAATGCACACAGAAACCCAATTTATGGACATTATGCCACTTTAAAGCCCAGTAACTGTCAAACTATGTGGGTTATAGAGCTGAAATCTTTCAATTTTTAAAAGGAAATGCCTGTCTATTTAAATTTTGAATATTAATAATGTTATGGCTATCTTAGCCTTTTAAGAACTTATTTTTGTGTGTTATACCTCTGCTTGCTGAGTTTTTAACTTTTTAAAATGAAACTGGTTAAACGCCGGTTAAACATATTCAAGTAGACAAAATGGACACTTTAAGTGAGCTTTAAGTCCCAATATTAATGAAATTATATCCGTATGTAGTAAAACTAGGGGATTTTTAACCCTCAACTAGCCCAGTTTTATTCAACTTGCCTCAGTTAATTTTGATACAGCTCCTACAGCTATGAACTCATTTCAGTTGATAATCACATACTTAAAATTCTCAATTCTTTTTGTATTTGAGTACACCCTTTTATATAGATTGTTTGTTTACCATTTATGCTGTAGCACTCCATCTCTTTGTAGTCCCAACCCACATCCCCCACCCGGATTCCCCCCACCCACCTCTGGGACCTCCAGCTATATTGAGTGACACTAAATAAACAAAGGTATTTAATGATATCAGATGAGAAACAAAGAACTCAATGGGGTTGCAGATCTTGTGTAATAGTGAGAGAGGTGTGGAGAAGGGGAGAGGGGTGGCGGTGGGAGGTGGTGGGCTTCATTACATATAACACAAAGGGGAGTCAGAACTGAGATTGTGTCACATATTTAGGTTGCATATATATGGACCACATATATAGGTATAGAGGAAATGAATAACTGAAAACAATTTGCAAATTCTAAAAATAATATAATAAAATAATAATATAAATAATTTTTTTTTTAAATAATATTTTATTTGTGAACAAATATAGAAACAGATATGCGCTTTTGGGATTATGAATTTTAGAATGGACATTGAATCATCAATCATTTAAATACTTTGAAGGAAGATTGAAAAGTATGATGAGTTGAGTTAAAAATAATATTTTATTTGTCAACAAATATAGAAACAGATATGCTCTTTTGGGATTATTATTTTAGAATGGACATTCGATCGTCAATCATTTAAATACTTTGAAAATAGGTTTAGAGTTATCATTGCAGGAAGATTGAAAATATAATTTGAGTTATGTATTCGGCGTCTGGGGATACACCATCTTCCTTGGGAAGATATAAACAGAGTAGATTGATGTGCTGAAGTTCATATAATAATGGGTAATTATGTTTTAAAAAATTCCCGATCAAAACCTGTGGCGTGAGTGATGACCTGTCTGGGGATATGTTGGCGCCGAGTTGGCCCAATCTAGTTTTTTATGAATTTTTAAAATAATTTTTAATGCATTAAAATTCATGAAATCATGCACTAAATCACTTACAAATTGAAAAGTATTGCATTTAGAGCATTTTGTTAAAATATGTTAGACAGCTACTTTTCCCATAGCTAAAACATGGTGAGTAACTTGGGAGTCTATCCCAATAGCTAAGTTTTTACTTTTTTTGGTAACTTCCATAATGAGTAAAATCACTTGTAACTTGAAAACTATTGCATTTAGATAATTTCATATTAATATGTTATTCAGTTACTTTGGGGTCAGCTATAACAAAATTAAATATATATTAAAAGTGCCTAGCTGAGCAAAATTACTTTGAGATTCTTAATGTTTAGTAAATCAGTCGTAACTTAAAAACTACTGCATTTACAGTATTTTCTTTATGTTTCTTAACAGTTAACTTTGTATTTACTTCTGAATACCATTTGCTGGGCATAAATTTGAGTCGTTTTCTTCTTTCGCTTCTACTCTGAAACTGCTTGTTTATGTGTAGACCAGATTCTGGATTGAAAAAAACATATGGAATTTTAAAGGCTCCATTTTCAAATGTATGAGTCAAACTGGGGTTGTCATATAGTGAATTTTATGTTTTTTGCCGATAAATATCTCCTTTATTATTACTTGAAAATTGGATTAGATTCCTCCCCATGGCCAAACATGGGTCATAAAATTGGCAGAATATTTGGACAAACCTTTTAAACCCCAACATAAGTTCAAGTCAAAGGGTTTGAACCCTAAACTCCCAAACTTTTAAAGGGATTAAACCCAAGACTTGTAACAATTCCTAGACCCTCAACAAGTAGAGGTTACAACTTCCTACACCTTATGGTTTCTGATATGTCGCCTGGACAAGATATTAAAGATTAAGGTCACTACAGCAAGGTCAAAGGTGAAATCAAAGTTACACCATGACAATGTAAACCTATACCCCCAACCAATGTCCCGACCAGGTTTCAACTTCCTACACTGTAGAGTTTTTGAGATACAGCCCAGACAAACTTTTTCCTGCTGCCGCCCCAACAAAATACCCGCCCACCCATCTGGATGCCATGGGTGAAAACATTAACCTGACAGCCCTTATGTGCTGTAGGGTAAAAAGTGGCAAATAAACCAAAAGTAGCACATATAACCAAACATTGTAACTGTTACAAAGAAAAAAAGCCATTTTCTCATTTCACATACTTTTAAACACAGAAAATAGCTATTACTCGTTTAGCTATTGAGTTAGACCTCAAAAATATGTACCATCTTGTAGGTACAAATAAAGTAGCTGAACAACATATTTTAGTAAAATGCTGTAAATGCAGTCATTTTGGGGTTATAAGCAATTTACTTAACGTAGGTACTAGCACTACTACTCACTTAGATATGGATCTAGATCTGCAATAATAGGAAAAACACTGAAGACTGGATGACCATCAAATAAATGCGTATGCTATCCCATGGATACAATTAATATGAATGGGTTAGAAGTCTACCCAAAAAAAATTTTACACAAAAAGTTCAAGAGCTTGAACCCTATTTTCCTGATCTAGTTGGAGCAGAATGAAAAACAAGGCCACTGCCGCAGCGGGTATCTCTCGCCTAAGGATCAGTAATAATGGATAACTAAAGGAGATTTAAGGCCTTTGTAGTAAGATAACCGCACTTGACATTGAAGAAGGCGCCAAAGGTAAAAGTCAGCAATTGGTAGAGTCTCATGTCATGACTTTCTATAAGTTGTTTTCACATTTGGAACCCCAAGTAGCAATGATAAGGGAGATACAAGGCTTTTTAATAGGATAACTCCATTTGACATTAAACATGTGATATGGCGGCCATTTTGTTTTTAGAACTAGGCCAAAATTACTATGAGGCTAGCTTTTCTAGCCATATATCTTTTGTGAACATTTGATGAAGCTAGCTGGAATATTTCAAGATTTAGAGCACCTTTATGATTTTCAAACAAATAGCTATGGCAGCCATTTTGTTTCCAAAATGTGGCCAAAATTGTGCACAGGCAGGTTTTTATAGCCATAAACATTTCCTGAAAATTTGGTGAAGATATTCTTACAAATGAATGAGATATTAAGTTTATGTAAAAACATGACGAACAGACGCACGGACGAAAGGCATTTTATAACCTCCTGATTATAAAAAGCCATCATCTTGTAACAAATTTGAAGTAACCACTTTCTGATATTACCTTGACTCAAAGTCACCATTCAATTGTTGTTTTTTTTCATAGAGCCACTTGGTTTTTTTTTTCATAGTGCCACTTGGATATGCCTTAAATTTCACCATTCACCGAATCAAAATGAAAAGAAACCTAAGCAAAGAGTAAAATTCTTGGGAGATGTTGATACAATTTTATCTACATTGTATAAATTCAGAGTTCCCTTATTCATGTACACCTAAATGGAGAAAGAAATAATGAGTACAGTAAATCACTTGAGTGTACCTGTGTAGTAAAATTTACAATGCATACTGCAGGGGAATCATCTGGCTATCTATATCAACAAACACTCCCATCCAGGTCATCTCAGATGTAAACACAAGTATGCTAATGTGTAGGGGAATCCTCTGGGATGTGTGCATTAATTTAAATGTGATAAAACTCATTACAGGGAAAACCCCCCTGGCTGAGACAAGTCTTTGTATTTCTCTAGACAGAAGCTTTTTTTACTCATCAAGTGGGTTCATAATGATTTCATGTATGTCAGATTTGCTGGAATGAGAAATACAAAGACTTGGAGCAAGTCTAATATCATTACACTTATTACTGGACTGATGACATCACACCTACCCCTTCCCAGGACATAAAACCTGTCCACTGAAAACGTCCAACTCTCCACACTGAAAAAAAGAAAACCCAGATTAACGCTAAAAATAAAGCGAGTGTTTCTTCTTTGCAATCACAATCCTGAATGTGTCACTGGACACGCAGTAAACCTCAAGTACTGTGCATGCGTATGATCATTCATAAATTGTCCCTAAAAGAAACCTCAAGCATTTTCTTATTGGCATCATACATTCGTTGGGCAAAACAGTATTGATTCTTTAGCTTCTGTTTGAGACATTTTTACTTATATTGATTAACATCACAGAAAGTTGTACTAAAATTTAATTAATATACAATCATATATCTCCTTACTACAGTTACTACTAGACTGATGACGTCACACCTACCCCAAACTGTGAAATATTGTGACAAAAGCAGACAGTACTATGTCTGAGTGGTTCCCGTATTGCCACATGGCATCTGATGACCATGTTCTATGGGAATGATTGCTTTCTAATGGAACAACCTCCCCAAATGCTAATGTTACTCCTGTCTGAATGAGGGTAAGTCCCTGATCATTCAACCCAAGTCTTTGTTTCAAAATTGTTAGATGGTTACTCAAATCTCTTTCTGTGAGAGGTCTCCAGTCCCACATAATTAGCAGAGCGTTAGGTAACAAAGATGCAGAAGACAGTAATCTTTTCTGCACTTTCACCAGGTACATTGAAGGACATGCTTACAATCAGGGTTCTCTCAGTACACGGGCGTAATCTGTGCACTTTAAATTCTTGGGCCATCTCAATTTTACTTCTGTATGATTTTTGCATATGGTAATGTAATCCCCTCACCAACTGTTTATCTAGATCAAAGTAATGTTCAAATGGAACAGAACTAAGTGTAATATCGTGGAAGTGAAAGCTGTTAATGCTAAAGCAGCTGCAAAAGGAAAAGGTTTTGACAAACTATACATGACATAATCTGAAATATTCTTTCAGGGGTTGAGCATCAAACGACCTAACCAATAAAACCGATCACACAAAGGCCTTCCATAGAGTACTGAGACAATTGGTCACAGTTTTAAAATTAAACCCTCTTCCCACCTGTATTTCCATTTACGGTAGTAGGGGACCTATTTCATTAGCTCTTGTAATAGGATGAGTCAGATAAAAGCATTCTGACTACACTTTCTCAATGTGAGAAAGAGTGACCAATTCTGGACAATCAATCTGGACATTTGCAATCAAGTTATTTACTAATCGAGCATGAATGCGTATTAGATGTAAGTTGTGCTTAGCCGGTTTATACATAACATTATGCATGCAGCACCCCAAAAATTATCACCCCTGCTATGACTTGGTGACTTTGACGATTGCATTGTTGTCACAATGTAATTCACCATGCTATTGGCCCATTGAGAACCCCACCAATGCAAAGCCAACCATACCTCGAACATATCATAATATACTATCCCAGTGTCAATTTTGAGGTAACTTACTATCCTCGTGCTGTAGAGGGAATGCTCCCAAACTGCACTGAAACCCTCTAAGGACTCAACCACATGAACGTCATGATGAGGACCATAATCTTTGAAAGCAAAATATATCCTAGGGTTTCAAATTGTCAGAATTCGCCTGAACCATTCCAAATTACAATGAAACCCTTCACCCAGCCAGATGAGATAATTATTGTTTTTCGGTTAAAAGAAAGCTACGCATCACTTTAGCTAAATTGTCAGTTTTCCCAATAACGAATATAGAGAACGCTTTTTACAACAAAGTTTGGTGATGAAATTGTCTTTCCTTCTCTCATCAATCTTTTCTTGGAGCAATCACATGATGTTTGTTTTCAAATCTACTCTGATACCCATGCAAATTGTAACTTTACTGTGTTGCCTGGATACACCCAGACATTTTTGAATGCTTACTGTATGACTATCTTGATCAGTTTTATATTACGTTCATTCATAATATCCTAAATCAAACAATACAAATAAGGTAAAGTAGGATTGTAAGGACTACTATCATAGACTCCCTGTGGTATGTATCCATTAACTGAAGATTTCTCACCAAAAGAGAGATCAAAGATTATGTATCTTGCACAATTTCCCTTAAAACGTGACATTAAAGGTGAAATTTGGTACTGGGGAAGAGGAAGTCCTGCAAAAGTTCGAGCAATAGCACCCTCTGTGACTTCCATATCCAAAAATCTGGTGACTTGAGCAGGAAAATCAAGCACAGATTTATGGTTAAGAACACTATGTCTACACAGATGCTCAGGTTCCCCAATACCATGGTGGAAACCAAAAGCCAAGAACACTAGGCAGTTATCATTTAATTTAACTGCATAGTTTTTAGCTTCCAAGTTAAAAATGGATTCAAAAGAAAATCCTTCGACTATCATAATTCTTATGGCCAGAATCAGTAATCCTTAGTGTCAAATTAATGTACTTTTCATTATTTAAATGAGCATCCTTTTAAATGTCATCAATAGCTCATTTATCACATTGATTACTTTCAGACACAAAACGAAGACTTTATTTTGAAAGTTGGATTATTAATGCACCTAGGCATGAAACGTTTATTCACAGAAACATTATGACTATTTAATAGTGACACAACTATGCATGGGTTTGAACTTTATCCAGGGGACAAACGTTTCTCCCTTCATCTATGCAGAACCTCTTGCGATTACCATTTTGTTGCACATAATCTCTATTGGTTTCCTTGGAACCTTTATTATCTTCACGGTCCTTATGATCCCCATCACCTTCAATTTGACCATGAGCAAGTGTGATATTAGAGCACAGCAAATTAATGCTGACAAACTTGATTAATGCTTCTTTGAACTAACATCCACCTTTTAAAGACAGCTAAATCATTATTTGACAGAACACAAAATATAACATCATCGCAAACCTTACTTCAAGCACCACAAACACCGTAATCAATAACACTATTTTTACACATTAATGGTGGGCAGCTGCCACCACTCGGACAGACTTCTAACAAATCAATATCCAATTGACACTGTTTACTTTAAACATCCATGCTCAAAGCACCGCCCCCTGCCCAATGAATCATTCTGATAATTTAGCTCCCTCATATAAAATTCTGAAGTAAAGACATTTCATCCATTTGCCTTTACCTAATCCTCACTCCTACAAAATTCAGGGATAAAATTGGGGGGGATTATTCAATAGTACCTCACAAACCATATCATCTACTAAAACCCCCTTATCATTTTACTGCCTTGTAAACTATTGTGTCTTGACATTTGAGAATGTTTGACTTGCCACACCCAAAAATATCACACTATTTTAACATAATCAACAAAAACATAGAAAGAATTTAACATCATATGAGCCATTTTTCATTTCATTTTTTCGTATCCTCTGTTGCAGCAAAGTACTTTTGTCTGCACATATTTGTTCTCCATCCCCATGCATTGCTGTGATATGTGCTGATTTGGCTATGTTCAATGTCAAATCCGATAAATTCAAGAGCTGCCAGAGCTTTGACAACATAGGCTTCTTCTTGATTGCATCTGAAGTATCCAATATGTTTTGTTTTCCCATGGTAAACACAGTTTGTGACAATCCATTAAACATCACACGTTTTCTTCCAGGTGCCATCAACAAAGCTTCGCTCATCGTTGGTAAGGCAGCACAATTGACTTATCTATAGTGGTATATATCAACCTGACTTTTTTCTTTTATCTTGAGCATTGTCAATCCAAGATGCATCAGCATCTAACTGCGGCAATCTATCAAGTACCATAACTCACACTAACAAGTCCCCATGCCAACCATCATCTTCTTTTAGGTTCAAAAGCTGGTGATTGGTTTTAAGGTATTCTGTGCAGCATCTGGCCGCTGTTGGAAATTCTCTGCCTTTTGATCTAACTTTGCAGGCTTCAGGAAATCTAACAAATCCTCCTGTGTGTTACTTATTAATCTGTCCAAGGATGGTTCCTCACCTTGTTCTACAGTCCATTATTAATTTCACAGCATAAGATGCCTTCTTTTTTCCCTCTTCTTTTTCTTGGACTGTGAACCAGAATCAGAGCCTATTTTCTAAACATCACTAATGACTGGCTTGGTGCAGTGATGTTTTGGTCTTCTCCCCGTATTAAATAATTGCTCATTGGGGTTCAGGCGCAACACTGAATCTTGCTTCTTTTTGGTTTATGAACCACTTTCACATAGACATTAAATAATTAATGATATGCAGTGTATCACCCTGTGTGAAAATGATTCCCAATAAAATTTCACAAACTGTAAGCTTAAATTGTAGCTCTAAATTGTCTGTAATCCACTGCTCAAGGTTAGTCCAAAACTTTCTTGATTCAGTACAGTAAAATAGATGATGAACAACAATGTATCAACAACTTCAGTTTCACAGTAAGAGCATACTGGTGTTTCTGTCTTCTTCCAGTTGAACATATTGTTTTAACAGTCCAAGGTTCTATGAAGTATGTTAAATTGAAATGTTTCGAAGATAAGTTTCTACTGTGACATTGAAACCCAATGTGATTTTGGGCTTCCAATCGCCTGCTTCAAGAAAAGTATAAATTAATCCAGGTTTCAAGTAAGGTTGGGTGTTCAGATTTAGAGTGAACAATCTCCCAATAGATATTGTTGTTTTTAACACGTTAACTGGTTTTAGTACCTTTTCAATAGACGAGGGAGTGACATAATTCTCATGATATGTTGGATTAAACAATTTTAATTTTGACTTCCAATCAGTTGGAATTGTTTTAATAATACTATAATACTACATTAGTGTTAATTGAGGGGATAAATTGGTGGACATATCTTGGAAATTTAAAAGAGAACAATCTAGTTTAATTAAATCTATTATCTTTGTTTGGAGAAGTCTTTTATTATTGTCTACTATGGATAGCTCAAGACAGGATTTATCTACAAGGACAAACTTATTATAAAATAAATACCCATTCAAAATCTCATCTACTGTCATAAGTTTTTAATTTTTAATTCAGTAACTGTTGGTAAAATTGAGTCTTTGCTGTATCATGTCTATCAGTTGAAAATTTGAAACCAATCTAGTCCTTGGAAAAAGCTACACAGAATAGGACAAAACTTTCAACTTTTTGTACTATTATCTAGCAAGCGTTTCATCCATGCTAATTTCTTAGTAGCCTGAACAGTGTTTATATCTGGCATCTTAAGATCTCCATTTTGTATATAATTTACTATTGTATTCTGCTTCACTCTTAGAGGTTTCTTTCTCCATAAAAAGTTGAAGAGGAGTTTATCTATGTTATCCAGTATTTTTAACAGGTGTATACAAGCTACTAAATATGTATAGAAACTTAGGAATAATTAGAGATTTGATAATTGCAATTTTTTCCATGATAAATCTCTAGCACTCCATATCCAAAGAGATCCTCAATAGTCTTTAACCTTACAGTGAAATTCAACTCTATGCTGGTGTTTAAGTTGATTGAAATCCAAATACCAAGCGTTTTGAACAATTTTGTCTGTATTGTTATATTTTTCAAGAACAAGGTTGTCCCATCGGCTGGTTGTATAATTTTAAATTGTTCTTTATTTATATTTATTCCTTTTTATATTTTTTTCTGATCTGATACCAATTGTAATAATTTCTGCAATCAATATAAATAATAGTGATGATATTGAACATCCTTGTATAATATCGCTGTTCAGTGGAAAATAATCAGATAAGTATCCATTATTTGAAACACATGAAAAATTATTATTTTATAAATTTGTATGCAATTAATAAAGTTTTCACCAAAATTGAAAGCTTTCAGTTTTTAAAAATAAAAGGCCATTCAACTGTTCCAAAAACCTTTTGAAAATCAATTGTGAAAATTCCTAACTGATTTTTCTGGGATGTGAATGTAACAATATCATCTATCATTCTGATATTCTCAACAATAAATCTGTATTTAACATAACCAACTTGATCCGTGTTTAATATAGTTCTAACTATTTTATGTAATTTACATGCTAGAGCTTTAGGTAATATTTTGTAGTTGGTGGCTAGATGGCTCAAAGGCCAACATGATTTCAGGTAACAGAGAACCTTATCTGGTTGAGGTATTAAACTAAGTAATCCACGTCTTTGACTATCAGCTAATTCACAGTTATGGAAGGAATATAAGTAACTTGCTAAAAGTAGTTTTTGCATGTCTGACCAGAAGAATTTTCACAGACTTCCCTGTCACTTAGATCTAATTCTGGTATATCTCTATTTTTAAGAAAATGTTTCTATTACTGTAGGTATTAGCAGAATCTATTTTACTCTGGTATAGATCAGTATAAAGCTGTTTTGGTTCTGTAATTTCAAGTCCATTAATTAGAATAAGTTTTCGTATATACTTAGTCTTATAATTCCCTTTTTTCTAAATTTAAAAACTATTTTGAGTTCTTTTCTCCATGTCCTGCCGAGTTTGCCTTTGACCTAATAATAGCTCCATTCAATTTCTGGGTCTCAATGCGTTCTCATTTGTTTTAAATCAAGGTCCTGGTTAAACTTTTTTCAGATCCATCAAGATTACCTTCTGAAGTACATAATTGCCTTTCCAATTTTACATCAGCATTCCTTAGTTCTTTAGCTTTTTTGAAGCATAGGAGAGTTACTGTATGAATTTCACATTTAATAAATTCCCATAATAAATTTTTGTTTTTCAAAATGTACATTGTTCAGAGTTGTTGCTTTTGTGTTTTGAATTAGGGTCGCATATGTTGTATCACATGACAAACTATTATTGAATTTCCCAAAAGTTCAGGGGCAATTATACTATGATCTGACCAGTATCCAGGTTTTATTGTTATGTCTCTTATTTGATATTCCATAGCTTTAGAGACTATCCAATAATCTAAATGGGACTGAATAATGTCATTGCAGCACCTTTCTTGTCATATCAACAGTGTTGCATTTTTATTATGTAAGCTCAAAATGTCAACTAATGAAAATTTTTGAATGTAGCATTGTAAATTTTTGCTATATTCTGTCATAGTCTCTTTTTGCCAGCCCTTTTTGTCTTTTATCGGATCCAAACAGACATTAAAATCATCCCCTATGATTATATTTTATCACTATAACATTCTAATTTTTTTTCAGAGTTTCAAAAAACTGATATTGACCAGTCAATTTATCTTTGGTTGGGACATATAAATTAACTATTATGATATTATTACCTTCTATTGTACAATTCATTATAAGAATGCACCCAGCATCATGATCTTCTATACTATAGCAAAAACTATTGTTTAAATTGTGAGGCAATGAGAATAGCTACACCTTACTGTCAGAAGTTCCATGGGAGAAGATGTCACTGCCCCACTCTCTTTTACATCTTTTTTCATCTCATTTTAGTGTGTGTGTTTCCTGTAATTATGTAATACCCTTATTCTTTTGTTTCAACCAGTTAAATACTGGTTCCCTTTTTTACCATCTCGCAGTCCTCTACAATGAAATGAGTTAATGAATGCTGATTGTGAGTAGTCAGGCATTTTCGAATATATTTAATCTATATAAATCTTCTCTTTAAGGTCTTGTATTAGGTGTCTTTGTTGTACATAACACATAAACACACATACACAACATTCAAAACAGATAGGAGATCACAATAAGAATTAAATAACATAGAAATGAAATGTAGAACAGGAATGAAAGGAAGGAACACTCATTTCTACATATGATGTGCTGCCATTTAAGATACCTGATTTTTAACTAAAATCACGCTTTGTAAACGATTTCCAATATAGCAACCTCAATATCTGATGTAGTACTTGGTAATATTTAGAAATGTTTACCAATATAACACTGAAGTAACAAAATTAATTCATAGAAAAACAAAACATAATTATATCTAATTGTTCTTGACACCAATTCATTCAACGACAGTTTTTTTTTTAAAGTATTATTTACATACACAGAAGGATCGGTATTGCTTAAATACCTTTTTGCACAATTATCCTTGTAACAAGTATCTGATGTCGTTTGCAACAAGTTCTAGATTTAGCAATTAATTTGTTTCATATAATTTTGAAAAACATATGTTTTGACAATTGTATGCACAAATTTTATCAACATCTGAAGTGGTTTGCAAGAAATTCTAGATGCAAATAAAATTAATGTTTTGCAACCATGATTTCATGACTTTTTTCAAGACACCTAGATTCCAATACCCTATTGAACCAACATCAGAAGACATTTACATGTTTAATCTACCAGAACTTTTTAATTATTAATTGCTGTTTTTACTCATTTTTAAACTGATAAAGGATATAGAGATTAAATTAACATATCTGGATTATAATTAAGTTAATGCTCTTTTGAATTTATTGTTTTAGAGTTGATGAAGTAATTGTTCAGTGCTTGGTCTTGCCTTTCTATTCTTTCATTTTTTTAACTGTTCTATGATCTTGATTAACAATTTCCTCATAAAAATGTAACCAGCCCATTGTCCTTGATTGTAGAGATCTTTACCTTTGAGTTTTGCCAATTCCTCAGAATCTATCTTGAGAAGCTTCCATTCGCACATCCTCTTTTGTGTTGATCAAAAATTGCAACAGATGCTGGTTTTGTGTGAACTTACCCAGTAGGCCTTCGGCACCTTCTCTTCTGCAGCACTTCTCCACTTATTATTACTAAAATTTTTGACAAACATTCCATCCTTCAAATTTCTGTCATAATCTTTGCAAGTAGTTTGTGGTCCCCAAAAGATGTTGCTTTCACACTCATTATGTATTGTTCCATTGAACTGTACTTCTCTAAATTAACCTTGAAAACTGATGGAAAATGGTTTGACAAGGGGGAGTTTTTGGTGAAGAAGGCAGTCATCCTGTCTCAGCATGGTGTAAAGATTCTTTCTGGGTGTAGGACTGGTGGCAACTGTGATAGGCTTTCTGTACCACATATTTTACCATTTTTGAACAACTTATTGGAATCTTACCTTACATTCTAGTCACTAGATAATTGTCTGGCAGTCTGAAGTACAGGCAGTAGCTACTTTCTTTCAGTTTCAATTGCATAATGGTAGTCATCTATAACTGACATCCCATGCTGCCTGGAAAGTTCTGAATATTGTTGCTGTAATGCCATTGTATCTTTCAAGTGATGGAACCTTGTGATTATTGGTCTGGTTATGTCTTTCTATTGGTATCCAATTCTGTGAACGAAAGTAAAAGTCTGTTCATTGAATGAGGGAAAAAATGCATTGACATTTCTTAGAAAACCTCTTCACAGTTCTCGCTATCTATTTCTTTGATTTCAAAAATCTTAATGTTCTCATACCTTGAATGTGTTTCCTGTTTGAGAATTTTGTCTCTCAATATCTTATTTTCTGTTTCGTAGTCTTCTATCAAGTCAAGCTTTGTTATATCCTTAATTAAGTGTAATTTTTCCATGATAGTCTGAAGTTTCATATACATTATTTGACTCATGTCAGAAATACTAAATTTTCCAGAAGGACTCACTTCCACTTCTGAATAAAGTATTTTGCTAAGATTGGGAGTGTACCTACTCTCTTCCATTGTTGATTATTTCTGCAAGCAACTTACTTTTCAAAATAATAAAAATAGAATGTTTTCCTCAAAATATTTCTTTTCCACCTTCGTAGGGTGAAGTATTCCAGTATACCAAAGCAAAGTACCTGTGACTTTATGCTTCAATGATTTTCTACTGTCCACACTTTCACCAAAAGTGTATATTATAAGTGTTTTCCATTAAAATTTGCTGTCAAACTTCATGTCACTTTCAGCTGTTTTCCTTTAGCAATTATTATTCTCAAAAACAATACATTAATAGTGGCAATAACATCCAAATAATAGAAGAATATTCCACATGAATCACTAAAGCACTCTAACTCCTTCCATGTCATACACAAACTTGCACTTTCACAATTTTGTCCTTCTCTTTACTCTTCATTGTAAATATAAGTCTCAGCAATAGCCTGAATATCTACTACAATGCTTAAGCACATAGTGCCACCATGTGCACCTCTTACTAGAATTATGAGTCATTTAAAGACCACACTGGATCTGTTGAGATTTTTAAAATTCAATGGTTCTTCTTTGTAATGACAATCCCAAATGAAGCATGTCACTGCCCACATGGTAAATCTTGTGTACTGTGCATGTGCAAGAGGTCACATAAGTTGCCGCCGAATAAAGCGGCAAAAATTTCCTTATTTGTGCAAAATGACATTTCTAAAAACAACCTAAATAATAATGTTTACTTTCATATATTCTTAGGTATGCAATTAAAGCCATAAGCAAGCAACAGTATATATCTGGTAAGTTATTATATCTAAAATTTTAATCACTATGTATGTGAATATTTTCACAATATGTTATTCTAAAGTTAATACATACTGGAGTGTTGCAGTATTGTTCATGCAGCTTAAGATATTATGCAATTTAAAATAGAAATTTCCAAAACAAATTTTGCATTGAACAATTAATTAATACAAATCTGACAATAAATGTGTAAATGTCAATAAAATATAACCTTAATAAATTAATGTAAGAATCTTAGCAGCAATATGCAGTATATGTCCAATACGTGTCATCATATCTATCAAATTTTTGGGGAAATAAGTAAAGAAATTTCGTCTTTTGGTTTTATCAGTTCAAATTCCATATTGTTTTATTCCATTTTGTGATAATAGAAATTGGAAGTGCCATCATGACGCTAGGTCATCACATATAGGACACAATAATAACCTCGAAAACATTGGGTAGGCAAATTAATTCACTCATTAACTTAACAAGCTAATTAATTAACAAGCTTACAGTCTTCTGGGCACATTTGACAGGACTAACAAGCCAGATATGATTTGTAGGCCAATATTTAAGTCCAGCGTTACATATACATAATGCAAGGTTATCATGTGAAACATATAAATATGAAAAGCAGAATAATATGGTCATTCATACCAATGACTATGAATTTAGAAAAAAAGATTAACAATGGGATTTCCTTCGCATGTTTGGAAAATACTCTTTCACCCAAAATTTGTCACTTCCATTTGTAGGGGTTTACATCGCTTTCAACACTGTACAGGTCATATCACGACAAATAGTTGGAAGGGCAGAGGAAACCAGTACATACAGTTGGTCAAGGTTCTGTACTGTAAACTGCCGACCAAGGGCAAGCAACTACCAGCATTCCCACTTGAGGACATTCCAGGAATCGAACCCATTCAGAGGTGGGAGGCCAGAGGATTACCATCAATTTGTAGGGACTTTATGACAGAAAACTATGGATACCATTTATGTGTAATATATGACAATTTCTATTTCTGTCTTCAATGCTTGAGGGATTTAGGAAACATTTGTTTTAAGGGACTCTTGCTGTGCTTAATGCTCAGGAAACCTCAGTAATAGATAAAACCTCTGCAATGTCAATAGGTTTTTCCACATGTACACTGGCCATCATATTGCTTATTTAATTACATCATCTTTTTCTGTCTGTTTAAACTAGATTCCGATATTATTTTCAAGTTCAGTTAAGGAGTGAAGATCACGAAGGGACTTCACATAGTGTATCAACACTTGAAACAAAAACTGTCAGTTCCTACAAGAGAGAGAGTAAAGGTAAGTCAGCATTATAATGTTTGCATGTCAATTTTTTCTATTGGAGTCATTGTTGAACAGGCTATCAGAATCTTCATGTTGCACAATTCAAACTTACAGCCATCTAGATTTTAACAAATGTGAATGCTTCAAGACCCTACAGCTCATAAGACTCATACCCCAGACTCAATCATTCAACTATTTAGACAAGTCTATAAAATTTTGTCACATGTAATTCTGTTTTGATCAACTACAATGTTGGATACCTAATAATAGTTTTAAGAAATAAACTTTTCTCATCAATTCTGATTTATTGCTTTGAAATTTGGATTGATAATTCAGTATGTGAAGTTACCGTACTCAGTATTTCATGTCTAAACTTTATTAAATAACTGTTTTGATGTTGCAAAAATGGAACATAACATAGAAGTAAAAGTATTTATTTACATTTTCAGAACACAAAGCTGATGTTGACGCAATACCTGGGGTAATCGAATGTTTATTATAAAATTTCATACTTACTATTATTTTGTAAAGTTACATTTAACACTAACATGTTATACCACAAAACGGGTAGATTATAAACCACCCTCTGTATTGTTTTTGTTTGTATCATACTTTTGACTTCCATATTAATTTTTTTTTTAAAAATGAATTTTACAGGATTTCCTGAAATATGAAATTTCTTCGAAGGCAGCATCATTGTACTTTCCAGAAGAAAATATTGCAGTTGAGATTCCACCAAACTGTTTGTCTGCTGAGCTGACCCCATGTACTGCATCTCTTTCAGCAAAGAAATGGCAGGGGTCTCATCAAAAACATGCAATGAGTAAGATATATGAGTTCAGCCCAAGTGGTTTGACCACTCAAAATAAGATCATGTTTGTGATCCCTCTGTTTGACTCTCACCACTATGACTATGAAAACATGACACTGATGTATCAGGAAGACAGAAACAGTCAGTTTGTAAATGCCGAAGAATTGAAGGTCCACAAGCCAACATGGTTGTTTTATGGTGACAAATGTTACGTCTTTCTTAACCATTTTTGCAAAATGTATATATCAGAGATATTTCTGGTACCAAGATGAAATCCATAGCTTTGGAATCCTTGCTATTCTGCAAAAAAACTGGAACAAACCTGGAACTAGTAACAACATTTGGATGTTACAGCAAGGAATCAAACTGCTCAAGCAAGAAAGTAAAACAGGTATTAAATCTTACCTTATTTCAATAAGGTAAAAATAAGGATTCTTATTTGCATGTTACATTTCTCTGACCCCCACCTCAGCTCAACATACCGCCATATAAGGTGTTTTAACAACAAAATCTGGCCTTCTAAGATGTATCTTTACAAGTGCACTAAAACACTGTCTCCCTGTTAATTGAAGCTGGCAATAAAATGTGAATGGCATCTGTAATTTGGCCACAACCCACAACAATAGAAGTGTTTAATGTCAATAACTATGTTCATTCTCACGTGTTTTAGCATTACATGGATTCATACTATAAGGTAGCAGATCAGCAACAAGCAATAATATTCAAAGACAGTATTTTCACTGTAGTGCCAAAGGCTTCGCTGGAAGATTGGGATCCCAAATTTGTGGGTGATGGAAAAGAGGTAAAGTTACATATCTTTTTAAGTATCTTCCAAAACCTTTAATGTCCACACATATGATATTGATTAACCATACTCAAACATTAAAACCTACCAAAACAGGATATTTGAATAATGTCTAATAAATATCTACTTACCGTATATCCTTACTGAAGTCACTAACATGTTTGTCAGTAGAGTTGCATTTATGTTGTTCAAATTACCTGTTTATTAGTTATATTAGCCAATCAATCACACATATTTAAATGCTATTATTCAATACATTATTCATCATCTGCCATGTATGTTAACAGCATAAATAATTAAAGTCAGAGGAATATTTTTCTTTATTTTCTTGCACCTCCTACCAAAGATAATTATTTTTTTATATGCAAGGTTCAGTTTTTCATGCATTGAAATCCATTGAAACATGACTGAGTAATTTAAGGGAAAATATTACTTTCCATAATCCCCTTAAACTGATCATATTAGTTGATAAATCTGAACTTATTTTGTTCATTACTTGTTGGAATTGGTTTATAATAAATGTATAATGATTGACATTGTTTATATTCTTCAGTTTTATTACTCGAGAAAATAAAATGTAGTTCTGACAGTATATGTGTCTCTTTTCTCCTGGCAATATTAAAAAATTATGTCACTCAGATCATATCATAGAACATGCATGAAATTACCATTTTTGAAATATTCAAAAATTCAATTTTAGATGAGACTTGGAGCAAGTATCGTGGATATGTGTGAGAGTAATATTCCAGGTCCACCAATTAATTTGAAGCATAAATTTGTTCAACTCCAACCATTGTCAGCGGAAAAGAAAGATGTTTCCACATGTTTAATCCAAGAGGGTGAATCAATCACTCTAACTTGTGATGTGGTAAGCCATTTGAAGTATATGTAGTTCACAGATAATTGGTAATTCATATCAAATTTACAGAGTTGTAATATGGGTAGGAAAATTTATACATTTAAAAGGAGTTCGACCTTTTGAACATTAGGCAATCAAAAATGAAACTTTGTGCAATGGATGTTATACATGGTAGATATGATGTAGTTTCTCGAAAAAGCATAGAACTGCATGGTATGACTTTATTAAATCTACATTTAATCAAAATCAACAATCGGTGAGGTTGTGCAAATGTTATCGTAGATTTGGCATCAATGAATGATGTTGATGTCATTCCAGGATTATACATTTTCCCTTAGATCACATGATATGTATTACCAATGAAAAGATTAAGTTGGATCTCACATATTACATCCTAAATGCCTGATGTACTTTACTTTTTTTAGTCCGGACTATTGTTGTATGATATCAGAGCAGATGAATCTCAAGGAACTACATGCTTACAAGAAGATACTGAATTGGCAAATATCCTCTATCAACATATGTCACTTAAAACCATGGCTTCCTGTGCAGAGATTATGCATATAAAGCTCAAACCAAACATGGACCCACGAGAATTCACTCGATTCTTTCTTCACCACTTTGTTGAGAGGTACAATCGGCCATATAACATAGTTCCCCTTTTACTGTCATTGGTCAAATATTTAGACAGATATCCATGTTTAAAAGAACTTATACCAGAACTGAAGCAGCTAATACATAAAAGAAGCTCTGAAACTGTGTCAGTAAGAGCTGAGATACAGGTGATGAGTAATTTTATCTTAATTTTATGTGACATAATAACTTTTCATGATTTAGCTTATTTTTGAGCCTCATAAAAATTTGGTACATTTAGAAAAGTAGCTTCCTACCGTGGATGTATTGAGACGGATTATTTACTTCCTGTTATCAGAAAATAAAACTCTATTACACATAAAATCTGACTTCATCAAAGTCATCTTATCTATAATGATATATCATAGTTAAATATTATTGTCACACTAAAACCAGTGTACTTAATTACAGTGAGGCCATATATTTCATAGATTAGACCACAGAATGAACTGCAGATATTGTGCCAAAACTGCCAATTAGCAGTTGCCAAACAAACACTGAAACTCAAACCAGTGATTGACAGCTTGGGCCAAGTTGGTAAATCTTTTACATCCAAATTAAGTTACAGTATTATCACCTCGACAGACTGGCAGGAAATCAATAACGCCAGAACAGATGCCGAGGCATTGGGATACATCAGAAAGGTATGTCTCAGGTCAAATAATTAATGAAAGTCAGCACTCATTTTAACCACAGGTTAGAAATTATCTGCATTATTGACCAATAAATTTGCATCATTGAGTTAACATTGACATTTTTTAGAAACCAGTAAAACACATTGTTAGTGACTGGAGACATGAGGCCTACATTCTGGATAAAAGTGAATAAATTGTCATGTTATTTTGGTATAAATCACATAGAAATTCTAAAGTTTACATTAAAGCACTCTTGGCTCTATAAAATGGTGTTCATATTCAGCTTACAAAAGATTATTTAAAGAGGAATTTGATAAACATAAACAAAACACAGATATCTAGCGTCTTACTATGGCTTCCCATCTTAAATCACCCTGACACACTCACTTTCCTAGACAATGAATATCAAATTACTGGCACCACCTTAATTTGTGATCACCTTTTATTTGGTTTTGCCACAGAAAATAACCCTTCACTTTCAATTTAGCAACATGAGAATATCAAAAGCACATTTTGAGCACAACATCCTTTTAATAAACTTATGTCATCACAGCTAGAAATAGTGCATGTTGTTCACTGTGTAGTAAGTTAAATGACTAGTTTTACCAAAAAACCAAAATACCACCAAAAAACTTAATCCCTTCTGCCTTGATATGCGGAAGGATGTTCCTTGTGAAACAGCTTTTCATTTATTTGATTTAACTCTATGCTTGATTACCAAGCAACCTTTTGATCGTCCATTCTGATCACTTACTTCAACATTCAGGATTTCAGACAGAAGTACATCTACCTTCGTATATCCCGGCAATAATTTTAAGACCAGCCTGACTATGCATACTCAATATTAATATATTAAACAAACAAAACCATCTCCAACTTTTGACACCAAGTACAGTCTTCAGATTTAGGTTGCACGGATATTATATCAACTTTATATACAAATACTTATTTAAGTTTCACCCTATTTTTTGTATATGTGTTACAAAATTTTGACTATATTTTGATTTGGATAGGCTTGGGTTGGAATCTACAAATTCTTTCAGAATGGATTCATAATCAAATGATCCATTTGCCAATCAGTCCTGTAAAACTGGATCCCTGAAAGAATAACAGAAGCCAAATAACCCTGTAGACAAAAACACTCCAGATTTTAATGATTACTTTGCCATCAAATTCTTTCTAGATGAAAATTTTTATATTAAAATAGAAGCATAAGAGTGTCATTCAGGAATTTATCATATTATGCTTTTGGTAGCGTGAGATAACATACACAGACAACGCCAGAAAATCTATATCACCAATTACAAAATGTTGTTTTTGAATATTTCTGAATGTATACATTCATTTTTATGTATACTTACACCATCTCCAAATTTGAAATGTTTCCCAATCTGTACAGAAAGGGCATTGTACACCCGTATCTATAATTTAGAAGGAAGAATTATGGCGCATTCAAAGAAAAGTATCATATTAAACAAATTTTCGAAAAATATCAAGTGGCCATATCAAATATTGACATGGACATAAAGCAGCATAAAGTTAAAACCAACTAACCACTTTATCCTGTATGCTTGAAAGTAGTATGTTACTTTAGCAATGGTTGTCATTATACCTACAAACCTAATAATATCTCGAGGTTTGTGAACAATTTAAATTAATTAAACCATTAAATAGGGAAAAATTGTAGAGATATAAGTGAAAGCCTTTGGCAAAAAATAATCAATTATCTTTCGACAATGACTACATTTGGATACATTATCCAATACTGAATAGTATAATGGGCAGAAATAGTTCATTGTTCCAATTGAACAAAGCAAGCTGTTGCTCGTGCAATGGTATCAAGGAGCAAAGCAAAAGAATTTTTAAGTGAGATAAAACAATGATTTTGTAATAATACACCCCAAACATTAGAAGTGGATGCTCAGTTAATAATTGTAGGTCTTATAGGCGGAGATGAATATTTGTCTAAGAATATTTTCATTGTGTAACTCAAATATTACACATTTTCAATTCCAAGGCCCTGATTCTAAGAAGTTTGCAATTAATAGTCTTCTTTGAGTAACAATATATTCCAAACATAATTTCTATACACATTTTTAAGAGAAGTTGAAAGATGAAAGGTCTTCTTATCCATGTGATTTGAATCAATTCAGCATTTGGTCCCTAATACCACTAATTCACAAAATAATGGTTTTCATGTTTTTATGTCTGAGATTAGTGTATTGTGAAATCATTTTATTCTAATTAGTAGAAACAATGCTGAACTTTCATTGGTCAATCATCTTCTGTTATCATTTAATCTTTATGTATGTCCATTGTACTATTGAGGTTTGGCTTTGTACACTTTTGTAGAATGGAACATTAATTAAAACAACACTAGAAAAAATGACAATCGTTCTGGTTTTTTTTTTTGGTTCTTTTTTTTGGTTTTTTTTTGTCTGGACATATAAAACAGGGGAGAAAGCCCAAGCTTTGCAAATTTTTATAACTTTGTTTTAGGCATTAAATAGCAGCTTAGATCCAGAGATGCTGAATGACATTTTGAGAGTGCTCTTTCAGGAAGGGACGGGTAAGGAACTTCAAGCCAAGACAATTGAAAAACACTACCATGACGAGATAAACAATCACCAGTCCTGTGTGGACTGCAAGGCAAGGCAGAGTCGAAGTCAAAGGGGGATGTCCGACAATAATTCGTTTTTATGAAATTTAAGATTATCACTGTTTGCAGTTTCAAAACAATCATTGTTTTGTGTTGTTTGTGTAACAATACAAAATAAAGAGCAATACTTGTGTACACAAACATGTTCTGCAGTTCAGTCATCTTGCTCGAATTACTGACTTTTTAGCAGATTATAAATTAATAAAACTAATAAGAAAATGCTTCATGAAAGCATGTATCTAGATGTGATGACTAAATGATATAGCCATTATAGCATCATTAAATCTGATGATTATTCAATTAATTTAAATCATTCATGCAATCAACATGTACTAATAATTCCATTTCCATTTAATATTTGGAATACCAATAAAAAACAATAATTCAGCAAGAAATAAATATCAGTGCATGCTCACACAATACAACTATTACAATTTCCCCAATAACAAAACAATAACATAGACAAGGACTGGTCCCTTGGCGTGAACAGATTATCAACAAATTACACGACAGCTGGCTTGAAACACAGTCCCAAACTCCATTCTTAAGATATAATTATTAACAATGTGTTTCTTACCATAACTTTGATTACATAATCTAAGCTACAGCTATTTAAAAGTGGTTTTAAAGGCAATGACTGGAGCCAATTGAGAGCAGCAAGTCAGTACAACTTGAGAGTAATATGGAAATGAAAATTCTCTTTGGTAGAATTCAGAAAGATTTATTTCATCATAAGGCTCTATTCAAACATCCCACAAAGCTTCAGACCAATGACCTGATCTCTATTTACAGCCCCATTTTTTCATTCATCTTTGTCTTATTTTTGTTACTGATATTATCAAAACCATTTGCAAAGAGTTTTATTTAAGCAGCTTAAATCACTTAACTAAATGCATAACACAAATGGTATGTTTTAGACAGCTGTGAAAAAAATGTTTTCAACAGTCTTTTCAAAGTTCTAGTTTTGACGGCAGGTTTTGGATCTGATGAAAGGAATAGATCCACAGATGTCATAACCTTTTCCTTCAACTTTACAGTTTGCTTTCTCTACTTATATGTTTTTGCTTATGTTGGGTGGAAGTTTGTTTTATTGTAAGTTTTATGCAGACGTTCACAGAGATAGATTAGCGACTCATACATTTGTTGATATTTCTATGGAACTGTTATCAACATTCTAATACTAACTGGTGTAAATAATATGAATGATTTTTTAAAGGTGACAGTCAAAGGGTGGTATTTTGACTCGTTCACCCTGTACAAACATTTCCGAAGTCACTAAAGTTTATACCTTATTGCTGAAGAGTTTTGAATGGGAGAAAAGTGGGTTTCCTTGGATAAACTTGTGGACCAGTTTGTGCTGGTTCAATATGTCAGACAGAATTTTGTGTCAAGCCACTAGACCCATTTAAACGTTCTTATAATGCCAATTTTAACAATCCATTAAAAATTTAAAATTTTTTTACAGCTCTTGTTTATGCCATTTAAAACACCCAAGTCAAAGGATTATTGCTTAGTTTTATATTGCAAGGGAGAATATATAATTTACTTCTAAGCATAGAAACCACTTACTCACTCCATATTTGTCACTTTTCAACCATCCCCACCCCCTCTTGCAACCGAAATCCTGATTTTTCTTAGTAACACTATTTGAGATACAGACATATCATTGGCGCCAGTCTTTGGCTGATGTTTATCTATCTCACCAGATGGCAGTCTCCATACAAATGAGACGATAAAGTAGTGACCCCAAATCACTGCTAACTTGTTTAAAAATAGAAATGCAACTCGGCTGATATACTAGTTCAAATACTTTTAACAAATCTTTTGATTGCCTTTTCCATCCAGGTTTTTGACACAATGTTGAGTATTGTTAACATCTGGTAGGAAGAAGTGCACAATTTCTTGTGTTAAATACAAGTCAATTTGAAAATCTTTGGAAACAATTGCACTTAAGATAACATATTTTTGTTGTTTTTTGTTGGGGCACACACTTGGCAAATCCTAAAATATTTAACAACAATTGTGTTAGTGTTTCTGTTCTAGGTATTATGGCACAAGAGACAATACATTCCCAGACTGGCACTTGGAGATAAAAAGGCATGAGTAGCAGTCAGCAAAAGATGACTGTTTTCTGTCTTATGTCTGCATAATTGGCTTGATACATTAGAAAAGCCTGTTTTGTCAGGTGTATTTATCCTTTCAATAGTAATTTCAGCACTCCAATGTTATCCTAAAGTATTGACACCCAATGAACTGGTAGTCTTTGAAATGTTGTCTCAGTCATAAAATACACTTTGTGGCCAAGGAATTAGATTGCTGTGGTGTTAAATGCTGCTTATGGCTGAGTATACTTAAACCCTGAATATCTGACACCACGATTTTCAGTATTTCTGTATTTTATTGTTTTAGAAATTTCTTCACACTCTTATAATCATCCGGAACTTACAGCACTGACAGCAGCTGTTGAAAAACTTGTATTGAATCAAACTGTTGCAGGGTGTTCAACACACACAGGTATTAAACATGATTTTAGAATCGCCAGAATACAAGCCTTTTTATCCATGAGTTGCTGTGTGATCAGAATGGAACTTCCAAATGTTCTTGTTACAGAAAGTAACAGGTGGTTATATGTGGCCTTGTGAATGGATTTGAAACCCATAATTTCTGATCATTCATGTCAGAACTAACAAGAAACATAGAAGGACTTCTTGGTATGAAGATCCTGTTTGATCTTGCACTGGGGTTCATAGGACTAATTTTAACCCTTGAAATGATTCATTGCAAAACGCTGTGGGACCTGGTTGTATATATGTATATGCTACAAGTTTGAACCTGTCTGACAATCTTGACTCATCCTGCATTGATTTAAAAATACAAGTCTCTGTGACGTAAATCCTTCTGTGTACAATGCTGACCTTTTCATCTATGAACATCAGGAGGAATTGTAACAGATTGTTTTAAGCTGCTGCAACAAAACAGATCAGATCCTGATACATGCAAATTATGTGTCGGAATCTATAAACACACAAGGACAGACTGAATGGATTTTAGATAATATTCTCAGTCATACACAACGATGAGGTAAAAAAAATGTTTTTGAGCCTTCTATTTGAGCAGTTTTGGACTTAGTATCCTGTTCCACAGCCAGAATCATATTGGGTCAGATCCTCAGCAATACCAGGTTTTTGATCTTAAGAAACACTGAGGTGACAACAAGCTATCACTTCCCTCATATGCTGACAACTAGGCCACTGTCCACCTGTAAAGTGTTTTCAAGATATGTAAGAACTCACCATGTTTATTTTGGCAACCATTTAGAATTGCAGTGATAGAGTGTAAATAGTGAGTTCCGTGTCCTAATATCATTCAGTCGTTAAGATTTTAATTGCAATTCTAGTACCTTTTTAAATTGTGAAGTTTTGTAACTTTGCACAAATTGAAGCACTAATCTGCTTGTTGCAGAAATTGACAATATCTCAAATACAGAGGAACGACCATGATATAATGTCTTCATACATCACACTTTGTACAATGTACATTTTCTTAGTCTTATGATGACACAATGCATTCAATGTGTACATTCCATCAGAGTCATAATGTACCCTAACATTGTAACTTGTACGCCACACACCAGCTCATATAGAACTGAACATAGAGCTTTTTAGTTATACTTCCTAATTCACATTCATGCTGTTAGCAATCCTTGTTGTTAATTTATACATATTTTATCTTTTTAACTTTCCATTTTTAATAATTTAGATAGTTGTTCACATTAACACCTTGGTGAAAATTTAGGTGTTGGTTGTTATTCATTTTTGCCTAATGTTCTTTTAAGTTATACTGATATTTTGAAGGTTTAGTCAAATGTGTATTTTTTCCTAACTCATGGTAAGATCTGTTCCATTCAAGATCTTAACTCATTCTCTCCTCAATTGGCAAAAGCATCAGTGTTAGAAATACAGCTGGGCATCTTGCCTGTAAGAAAGGGATTGGCCAGAAGCCTTACTATTGTGTAAACATGTACTATTGGCTATTAGTAGCGAACTTTGATTCAATTAGCTTGGTCAGTAGATACCATAAAGCGTTGAATTAATGCTGAACACAGTTTTGACTATTTGTTTTAGGAGTTAATTAGATTTGTTTAAGTACGCTAGTACATATCAGTTTTGCATGATATAGTCAATTGGCAATGTAATTATGTATAAGTGAAATAATCCAAGAGAAAAACACAAATTTTTGTTTTGCTTCTAACAATCTACCAAAACAACACAAAATACTACAAGGTGTATTTGTGACAAAATGTTTTAGCATTCAAAAACCCAAAATTTGATTAGAAATACAAAATACATGACAACATTATTTAAGTGACAATATTCTATGTCTGCAAATTGTGAATTATATTCAGTGTGTCATGGAAATCAATTTTACTGTAAATACATAATAAATGTATGGTCTTTTAGTTTTTTAGATGTTTTGTTGTATATAAATGTGTTGAACATTCATGCATCAATGATGTTTTCTCGGAAAGTTTATCAGAAATGCCTTGTGAATACTATGTAAAAATTATCATGGATCCTGTTCTACTCATAATTATATATTGGAAAAACTTCAGCCTGATATTAAGGCAATGTATAGATAAGAGGTACCTCTGAAATACATTGGTAAACCATGTTAGCATGGAAGCATTATGTGGGTGTTCCACCACACGACTAAGGCTCCCGATTAAGGGTTTTTGAGGGTCGGTTTCAGAAATTTGCTTAGTCCCAGGCATCCTGTAAGGGTCAGTTGTGGTCGGTTGTGGCCGTGAGAGAAATCAAACATGTTTGATATTTCTCCCGACCCCAACCGATTATTTTTTCCCGCCATAAACAAAATGTACAGTCCCAGGCTTCCTCAGGCCTCCTCAGACCAAAATTACACAATCCTATGCTGTCCCAGGCCACCTGCGACCCTTAGTCCCCGACCCTTAGTCCCAGACCTCTATCACTTAGTCCCAGGCTTCCTGCGACCCTTAGTCCCATTGCCAAACAAAAATCGGCGATCCTGGTCTGGGGATGCCTGGGGACGCCTCAGGACACCTTGTGGGGTCGGGACTTAATCCTGGGTTAGTCGGGGCTTAGTCCCAGGAGGCCTGAGGCGTCCTGGGACCCAGTCGGTTTGTCTACGACTAGAAAAATGGCTTAATCGGTTCTTAGTCCCAGACCATTTGGGGACAGTCTGGGGCCTCCTGGGGCGTCCTGAGGCCGATCTGTAGTTAATCCCAGACCTTCATACCGATTCTGTCTTCCACCCCATTGGTCAATTTTTTTTCCATTTTTTCCAAGACTACCCACGATTAAGGGTCCCAGACAGGATCGGGGCTTAATCCTTTGGTGGAACAGGGGCATTAGAATGTGTAAGTTTTTGTAGGATTAGCCCCCAGAAATCATATAACGTTATTGAATTTTGAGTAAATATTATTTTTTTTTTGTTTATTAGTTTTTAATACAGGGGATGTATTCACAAAATGGATCAAGCTGAAGTTCAGCAAAAAATTCGCTGAAATTTGCAGACTGAATGGGTTTTAGATATTATTCTCAGTCATACACAAGGATGAGATAAAAAATGTAGGATTTTTTTGAAATGACAAAGTGGAAGGTAAGATTTTAGAAAGAACTGAAATCTCTTTTCTCCAACACTGGTTACTGTCTCAATAACTGCTGTTTATTCTCATTTATACACTTAGAAAAGGTGGGAGATATATGTGTAAAGTACCTTGTCAAAGGGTACAATCCAAATGAGCAAGTCAAGGAGCCAAAGCCTTCTGCTCTCAAGTCAATACTCTATTTACTAGTCCACAGAGACCACATTATCCTGACATGTTGAGATAAAACAAGCTATGTTGTAATGAATATATTTACCAATTTATGAAATCTAAATATTGTTATCACAGATGATGTCAACATTACATTGATACCATTTGAATAAGTATTAAAAAGTTTTTTTTCCGTCAAAATTCAAAAATATCATTTAACAATCAAGGCAGTGTGATGGTGTGAATTTAAACAATAGAATTTAATAATGTTGTTTCTCTGTTACCTGCATAAAGGGAAAGAATCATTCATTGATCTCAAAATACTGAAGTGCAATATATGATTTGTAATCTCTCAAAACACAGCATAGTCAAACAAGTTGTGAAAGCATTTTATAGCACAGGCTCTGTGTGAGGCTCCAGATTCTACAGATCAAGACTATGATGAATTTTCCAATGCTCAAGTGCCCTTCTGATGGCTTTACAAATCGTGTTTGTTGACCAAAATAAATTCCTTTTTTCAAACTGCAAATGTTCAGGGCTATGCTAGTAGTTACGTTCTCATAGTATGACATAAAAAAAACAAAATCTAAAAACTGGCTTTATTTTGTGAATACCAATTTAATTAAAGATTAGCGAAGCTATTTTTCTGTAAAATTTTAAGGTTACTTTTTTATCTTGACTTTATCTGTTTTTTTAATACAGAATATTTTCTAATGAAATTCATTTTGAATGAAGAATTAATATATATTTATGAGAAGCAGAAATGGTGTACTGTCTTATACTGAGTCAGAATATAGAGGAATCAGTCTTCCAGTTTTAGATACATATCTGTCACAGTTTTTTTCATTATTTCAAGGACGATGTTTGCTGTTGATTTCTGTTTCACCTTCACAATTTAATATCATTAGCACATGGTAATTTTCTATATTGTGTTTTTCTGTATTGGTATTGAGACCCTGTTTCAACAAATAATAGTTATTTGTCTCTTCACATCATTTTCCTCTTCTGCAGGCCTAACAAAACATCTACAAGGTCACAAGAAGGGTCAAGACAACATGACAGAGCACAAGAAGAATCAAAGTAAAAAAGACAGAAAACAAGCGAAAATGTGTGAAGATCTGAAAAGATTTAATGGGGCAGATATAACAGTGGTTTTGGGGAGATTTCCTTTGTGTGGGCAGATTTGTGTACAATTAGTATGATCATCACAGGAACTGTCGAGTTATGTCACATCAATATCTGGAGTTAAGCTGTAACTTGCATTAATATGGTACTAATACCCCAATGTTACATTTTTTGTCAAAATTATAAATTAAGATTTTACATTCTGTACAATAACCAGGGTCATAAAGACAGGCCCAAAGCCTTTGAATTGTGCCTTTACATTGTTAGGAAAATCAATTTAACTTCATTTAATTTGAAGTCGTACTGTAGTCGTATAAATGTTCCTTATAAGTCATACCACTGAAGGATATTGTTTTTGTCTGTGTGAAAAAGAAAAACAATTCAACCATTATACA
The DNA here is from genome assembly GCA_964017235.1 of Sabellastarte sp. h YS-2021. NCBI lineage: Eukaryota > Metazoa > Annelida > Polychaeta > Sabellida > Sabellidae > Sabellastarte > Sabellastarte sp. h YS-2021. The sequence goes on along the minus strand of OZ024938.1, from coordinate 73,326,055 downwards.
ATCAACATACCCTGATTCCACATATCTTTTTTAATTGATATTGATTTCTTTCACATATCTTGCGTCACTTTAAATTTGCTAAAAATTGTTAATATCTCAGACACAACATTTTTTAAAAAGTTTTTGAGCCTTCTATTTGAGCAGTTTTGGACTTAGTATCCTGTTCCACAGCCAGAATCATATTGGGTCAGATCCTCAGCAATACCAGGTTTTTGATCTAAAGAAACACTGAGGTGACAACAAGCTATCACTTCCCTCATATGCTGACAACTAGGCCACTGTCCACCTGTAAAGTGTTTTCAAGATATGTAAGAACTCACCATGTTTATTTTGGCAACCATTTAGAATTGCAGTGATAGAGTGTAAATAGTGAGTCCCGTGTCCTAATATCATTCAGTCGTTAAGATTTTAATTGCAGTTCTAGTACCTTTTTAAATTGTGAAGTTTTGTAATTTTGCACAAATTGAAGCTCTAGTCTGCTTGTTGCAGAAATTGACAATATCTCAAATACAGAGGAACAACCATGATATAATGTCTTCATACATCACTCTTTGTACAATGTACATTTTCTTAGTCTTATGATGACACAATGCATTCAATGTGTACATTCCATCAGAGTCATAATGTACCCTAACATTGTAACTTGTACGCCACACACCAGCTCATATAGAACTGAACATAGAGCTTTTTAGTTAAACTTCCTAATTCACATTCATGCTGTTAGCAATCCTTGTTGTTAATTTATACATATTTTATCTTTTTAACTTTCCATTTTTAATAATTTAGATAGTTGTTCACATTAACACCTTGGTGAAAATTTAGGTGTTGGTTGTTATTCATTTTTGCCTAATGTTCTTTTAAGTTATACTGATATTTTGAAGGTTTAGTCAAATGTGTATTTTTTCCTAACTCATGGTAAGATCTGTTCCATTCAAGATCTTAACTCATTCTCTCCTCAATTGGCAAAAGCATCAGTGTTAGAAATACAGCTGGGCATCTTGCCTGTAAGAAAGGGATTGGCCAGAAGCCTTACTATTGTGTAAACATGTACTATTGGCTATTAGTAGAGAATTTTGATTGAATTAGCTTGGTCAGTAGATACCATAAAGTGTTGAATTAATGCTGAGCACAGTTTTGACTATTAATTTTAGGAGTTAATTAGATTTGTTTAAGTACGCTAGTACATATCAGCTTTGCATGGTATAGTCAATTGGCAATGTAACTATGTATAAGTGAAATAATCCAAGAGAAAAAAAACAAATTTTTGTTTTGCTTCTAACAATCTACCAAAACAACACAAAATACTACAAGGTGTATTTGTGACGAAATGTTTTAGCTTTCAAAAACCCAAAATTTGATTAGAAATACAAAATACATGACAACATTATTTAAGTGACAATATTCTATGTCTGTAAATTGTGAATTATATTCAGTGTGTCATGGAAATCAATTTTACTGTAAAGACATAACAAATGTATGGTCTTTTAGTTTTTTAGATGTTTTGTTGTACATAAATGTGTTGAACATTCATGCATCAATGATGTTTTCTCGGAAAGTTTATCAGAAATGCCTTGTGAATACTATGTAAAAATTATCATGGATCCTGTTCTACTCATAATTATATATTGGAAAAACTTCAGCCTGATATTAAGGCAATGTATAGATAAGAGGTACCTCTGAAATACATTGGTAAACCATGTTAGCATGGAAGCATTATGTGGGTGTTCCACCACACGACTAAGGCTCCCGATTAAGGGTTTTTGAGGGTCGGTTTCAGAAATTTGCTTAGTCCCAGGCGTCCTGTAAGGGTCAGTTGTGGTCGGTTGTGGCCGTGAAAGAAATCAAACATGTTTGATATTTCTCCCGACCCCAACCGATTATTTTTTCCCGCCATAAACAAAATGTACAGTCCCAGGCTTCCTCAGGCCTCCTCAGACCAAAATTACACAATCCTATGCTGTCCCAGGCCACCTGCGACCCTTAGTCCCCGATCCTTAGTCCCAGACCTCTATCACTTAGTCCCAGGCTTCCTGCGACCCTTAGTCCCATTGCCAAACAAAAATCGGCGATCCTGGTCTGGGGACGCCTGGGGACGCCTGGGGACGCCTCAGGACACCTTGTGGGGTCGGGACTTAATCCTGGGTTAGTCGGGGCTTAGTCCCAGGAGGCCTGAGGCATCCTGGGACCCAGTCGGTTTGTCTACGACTAGAAAAATGGCTTAATCGGTTCTTAGTCCCAGACCAGTTGGGGACAGTCTGGGGCCTCCTGGGGCGTCCTGAGGCCGATCTGTAGTTAATCCCAGACCTTCATACCGATTCTGTCTTCCACCCCATTGGTCAATTTTTTTTCCATTTTTTCCAAGACTACCCACGATTAAGGGTCCCAGACAGGATCGGGGCTTAATCCTTTGGTGGAACAGGGGCATTAGAATGTGTAAGTTTTTGTAGGATTAGCCCCCAGAAATCATATAACGTTATTGAATTTTGAGTAAATATTTTTTTTTTTTTGTTTATTAGTTTTTAATACAGGGGATGTATTCACAAAATGGATCAAGCTGAAGTTCAGCAAAAAATTCGCTGAAATTTGCAGACTGAATGGGTTTTAGATATTATTCTCAGTCATATACAAGGATGAGATAAAAAATGTAGGATTTTTTTGAAATGACAAAGTGGAAGGTAAGATTTTAGAAAGAACTGAAATCTCTTTTCTCCAACACTGGTTACTGTCTCAATAACTGCTGTTTATTCTCATTTATACACTTAGAAAAGGTGGGAGATATATGTGTAAAGTACCTTGTCAAAGGGTACAATCCAAATGAGCAAGTCAAGGAGCCAAAGCCTTCTGCTCTCAAGTCAATACTCTATTTACTAGTACACAGAGACCACATTATCCTGACATGTTGAGATAAAACAAGCTATGTTGTAATGAATATATTTACCAATTTATGAAATCTAAATATTGTTATCACAGATGATGTCAACATTCCATTGATACCATTTGAATAAGTATTAAAAAGTTTTTTTTCCGTCAAAATTCAAAAATATCATTTAACAATCAAGGCAGTGTGATGGTGTGAATTTAAACAATAGAATTTAATAATGTTGTTTCTCTGTTACCTGCATAAAGGGAAAGAATCATTCATTGATCTCAAAATACTGAAGTGCAATATATGATTTGTAATCTCTCAAAACACAGCATAGTCAAACAAGTTGTGAAAGCATTTTATAGCACAGGCTCTGTGTGAGGCTCCAGATTCTACAGATCAAGACTATGATGAATTTTCCAATGCTCAAGTGCCCTTCTGATGGCTTTACAAATCGTGTTTGTTGACCAAAATAAATTCCTTTTTTCAAACTGCAAATGTTCAGGGCTATGCTAGTAGTTACGTTCTCATAGTATGACATAAAAAAAAACAAAATCTAAAAACTGGCTTTATTTTGTGAATACCAATTTAATTAAAGATTAGCGAAGCTATTTTTTCTGTAAAATTTTAAGGTTACTTTTTTATCTTGACTTTATCTGTTTTGTTAATACAGAATATTTTCTAATGAAATTCATTTTGAATGAAGAATTAATATATATTTATGAGAAGCAGAAATGGTGTACTGTCTTATACTGAGTCAGAATATAGAGGAATCAGTCTTCCAGTTTTAGATACATATCTGTCACAGTTTTTTTCATTATTTCAAGGACGATGTTTGCTGTTGATTTCTGTTTCACCTTCACAATTTAATATCATTAGCACATGGTAATTTTCTATATTGTGTTTTTCTGTATTGGTATTGAGACCCTGTTTCAACAAATAATAGTTATTTGTCTCTTCACATCATTTTCCTCTTCTGCAGGCCTAACAAAACATCTACAAGGTCACAAGAAGGGTCAAGACAACATGACAGAGCACAAGAAGAATCAAAGTAAAAAAGACAGAAAACAAGCGAAAATGTGTGAAGATCTGAAAAGATTTAATGGGGCAGATATAACAGTGGTTTTGGGGAGATTTCCTTTGTGTGGGCAGATTTGTGTACAATTAGTATGATCATCACAGGAACTGTCGAGTTATGTCACATCAATATCTGGAGTTAAGCTGTAACTTGCATTAATATGGTACTAATACCCCAATGTTACATTTTTTGTCAAAATTATAAATTAAGATTTTACATTCTGTACAATAACCAGGGTCATAAAGACAGGCCCAAAGCCTTTGAATTGTGCCTTTACATTGTTAGGAAAATCAATTTAACTTCATTTAATTTGAAGTCGTACTGTAGTCGTATAAATGTTCCTTATAAGTCATACCACTGAAGGATATTGTTTTTGTCTGTGTGAAAAAGAAAAACAATTCAACCATTATACAATCAACATACTCTGATTCCACATATCTTTTTTAATTGATATTGATTTCTTTCACATATCTTGCGTCACTTTAAATTTGCTAAAAATTGTTAATATCTCAGACACAACATTTTTTAAAAAGTTTTTGAGCCTTCTATTTGAGCAGTTTTGGACTTAGTATCCTGTTCCACAGCCAGAATCATATTGGGTCAGATCCTCAGCAATACCAGGTTTTTGATCTAAAGAAACACTGAGGTGACAACAAGCTATCACTTCCCTCATATGCTGACAACTAGGCCACTGTCCACCTGTAAAGTGTTTTCAAGATATGTAAGAACTCACCATGTTTATTTTGGCAACCATTTAGAATTGCAGTGATAGAGTGTAAATAGTGAGTCCCGTGTCCTAATATCATTCAGTCGTTAAGATTTTAATTGCAGTTCTAGTACCTTTTTAAATTGTGAAGTTTTGTAATTTTGCACAAATTGAAGCTCTAGTCTGCTTGTTGCAGAAATTGACAATATCTCAAATACAGAGGAACAACCATGATATAATGTCTTCATACATCACACTTTGTACAATGTACATTTTCTTAGTCTTATGATGACACAATGCATTCAATGTGTACATTCCATCAGAGTCATAATGTACCCTAACATTGTAACTTGTACGCCACACACCAGCTCATATAGAACTGAACATAGAGCTTTTTAGTTATACTTCCTAATTCACATTCATGCTGTTAGCAATCCTTGTTGTTAATTTATACATATTTTATCTTTTTAACTTTCCATTTTTAATAATTTAGATAGTTGTTCACATTAACACCTTGGTGAAAATTTAGGTGTTGGTTGTTATTCATTTTTGCCTAATGTTCTTTTAAGTTATACTGATATTTTGAAGGTTTAGTCAAATGTGTATTTTTTCCTAACTCATGGTAAGATCTGTTCCATTCAAGATCTTAACTCATTCTCTCCTCAATTGGCAAAAGCATCAGTGTTAGAAATACAGCTGGGCATCTTGCCTGTAAGAAAGGGATTGGCCAGAAGCCTTACTATTGTGTAAACATGTACTATTGGCTATTAGTAGAGAATTTTGATTGAATTAGCTTGGTCAGTAGATACCATAAAGTGTTGAATTAATGCTGAGCACAGTTTTGACTATTAATTTTAGGAGTTAATTAGATTTGTTTAAGTACGCTAGTACATATCAGCTTTGCATGGTATAGTCAATTGGCAATGTAACTATGTATAAGTGAAATAATCAATGTATAGATAAGAGGTACCTCTGAAATACATTGGTAAACCATGTTAGCATGGAAGCATTATGTGGGTGTTCCACCACACGACTAAGGCTCCCGATTAAGGGTTTTTGAGGGTCGGTTTCAGAAATTTGCTTAGTCCCAGGCGTCCTGTAAGGGTCAGTTGTGGTCGGTTGTGGCCGTGAAAGAAATCAAACATGTTTGATATTTCTCCCGACCCCAACCGATTATTTTTTCCCACCATAAACAAAATGTACAGTCCCAGGCTTCCTCAGGCCTCCTCAGACCAAAATTACACAATCCTATGCTGTCCCAGGCCACCTGCGACCCTTAGTCCCCGATCCTTAGTCCCAGACCTCTATCACTTAGTCCCAGGCTTCCTGCGACCCTTAGTCCCATTGCCAAACAAAAATCGGCGATCCTGGTCTGGGGACGCCTGGGGACGCCTGGGGACGCCTCAGGACACCTTGTGGGGTCGGGACTTAATCCTGGGTTAGTCGGGGCTTAGTCCCAGGAGGCCTGAGGCATCCTGGGACCCAGTCGGTTTGTCTACGACTAGAAAAATGGCTTAATCGGTTCTTAGTCCCAGACCAGTTGGGGACAGTCTGGGGCCTCCTGGGGCGTCCTGAGGCCGATCTGTAGTTAATCCCAGACCTTCATACCGATTCTGTCTTCCACCCCATTGGTCAATTTTTTTTCCATTTTTTCCAAGACTACCCACGATTAAGGGTCCCAGACAGGATCGGGGCTTAATCCTTTGGTGGAACAGGGGCATTAGAATGTGTAAGTTTTTGTAGGATTAGCCCCCAGAAATCATATAACGTTATTGAATTTTGAGTAAATATTATTTTTTTTTTGTTTATTAGTTTTTAATACAGGGGATGTATTCACAAAATGGATCAAGCTGAAGTTCAGCAAAAAATTCGCTGAAATTTGCAGACTGAATGGGTTTTAGATATTATTCTCAGTCATACACAAGGATGAGATAAAAAATGTAGGATTTTTTTGAAATGACAAAGTGGAAGGTAAGATTTTAGAAAGAACTGAAATCTCTTTTCTCCAACACTGGTTACTGTCTCAATAACTGCTGTTTATTCTCATTTATACACTTAGAAAAGGTGGGAGATATATGTGTAAAGTACCTTGTCAAAGGGTACAATCCAAATGAGCAAGTCAAGGAGCCAAAGCCTTCTGCTCTCAAGTCAATACTCTATTTACTAGTACACAGAGACCACATTATCCTGACATGTTGAGATAAAACAAGCTATGTTGTAATGAATATATTTACCAATTTATGAAATCTAAATATTGTTATCACAGATGATGTCAACATTCCATTGATACCATTTGAATAAGTATTAAAAAGTTTTTTTTCCGTCAAAATTCAAAAATATCATTTAACAATCAAGGCAGTGTGATGGTGTGAATTTAAACAATAGAATTTAATAATGTTGTTTCTCTGTTACCTGCATAAAGGGAAAGAATCATTCATTGATCTCAAAATACTGAAGTGCAATATATGATTTGTAATCTCTCAAAACACAGCATAGTCAAACAAGTTGTGAAAGCATTTTATAGCACAGGCTCTGTGTGAGGCTCCAGATTCTACAGATCAAGACTATGATGAATTTTCCAATGCTCAAGTGCCCTTCTGATGGCTTTACAAATCGTGTTTGTTGACCAAAATAAATTCCTTTTTTCAAACTGCAAATGTTCAGGGCTATGCTAGTAGTTACGTTCTCATAGTATGACATAAAAAAACACAAAATCTAAAAACTGGCTTTATTTTGTGAATACCAATTTAATTAAAGATTAGCGAAGCTATTTTTTCTGTAAAATTTTAAGGTTACTTTTTTATCTTGACTTTATCTGTTTTGTTAATACAGAATATTTTCTAATGAAATTCATTTTGAATGAAGAATTAATATATATTTATGAGAAGCAGAAATGGTGTACTGTCTTATACTGAGTCAGAATATAGAGGAATCAGTCTTCCAGTTTTAGATACATATCTGTCACAGTTTTTTTCATTATTTCAAGGACGATGTTTGCTGTTGATTTCTGTTTCACCTTCACAATTTAATATCATTAGCACATGGTAATTTTCTATATTGTGTTTTTCTGTATTGGTATTGAGACCCTGTTTCAACAAATAATAGTTATTTGTCTCTTCACATCATTTTCCTCTTCTGCAGGCCTAACAAAACATCTACAAGGTCACAAGAAGGGTCAAGACAACATGACAGAGCACAAGAAGAATCAAAGTAAAAAAGACAGAAAACAAGCGAAAATGTGTGAAGATCTGAAAAGATTTAATGGGGCAGATATAACAGTGGTTTTGGGGAGATTTCCTTTGTGTGGGCAGATTTGTGTACAATTAGTATGATCATCACAGGAACTGTCGAGTTATGTCACATCAATATCTGGAGTTAAGCTGTAACTTGCATTAATATGGTACTAATACCCCAATGTTACATTTTTTGTCAAAATTATAAATTAAGATTTTACATTCTGTACAATAACCAGGGTCATAAAGACAGGCCCAAAGCCTTTGAATTGTGCCTTTACATTGTTAGGAAAATCAATTTAACTTCATTTAATTTGAAGTCGTACTGTAGTCGTATAAATGTTCCTTATAAGTCATACCACTGAAGGATATTGTTTTTGTCTGTGTGAAAAAGAAAAACAATTCAACCATTATACAATCAACATACTCTGATTCCACATATCTTTTTTAATTGATATTGATTTCTTTCACATATCTTGCGTCACTTTAAATTTGCTAAAAATTGTTAATATCTCAGACACAACATTTTTTAAAAAGTTTTTGAGCCTTCTATTTGAGCAGTTTTGGACTTAGTATCCTGTTCCACAGCCAGAATCATATTGGGTCAGATCCTCAGCAATACCAGGTTTTTGATCTAAAGAAACACTGAGGTGACAACAAGCTATCACTTCCCTCATATGCTGACAACTAGGCCACTGTCCACCTGTAAAGTGTTTTCAAGATATGTAAGAACTCACCATGTTTATTTTGGCAACCATTTAGAATTGCAGTGATAGAGTGTAAATAGTGAGTCCCGTGTCCTAATATCATTCAGTCGTTAAGATTTTAATTGCAGTTCTAGTACCTTTTTAAATTGTAAAGTTTTGTAATTTTGCACAAATTGAAGCTCTAGTCTGCTTGTTGCAGAAATTGACAATATCTCAAATACAGAGGAACAACCATGATATAATGTCTTCATACATCACACTTTGTACAATGTACATTTTCTTAGTCTTATGATGACACAATGCATTCAATGTGTACATTCCATCAGAGTCATAATGTACCCTAACATTGTAACTTGTACGCCACACACCAGCTCATATAGAACTGAACATAGAGCTTTTTAGTTATACTTCCTAATTCACATTCATGCTGTTAGCAATCCTTGTTGTTAATTTATACATATTTTATCTTTTTAACTTTCCATTTTTAATAATTTAGATAGTTGTTCACATTAACACCTTGGTGAAAATTTAGGTGTTGGTTGTTATTCATTTTTGCCTAATGTTCTTTTAAGTTATACTGATATTTTGAAGGTTTAGTCAAATATGTATTTTTTCCTAACTCATGGTAAGATCTGTTCCATTCAAGATCTTAACTCATTCTCTCCTCAATTGGCAAAAGCATCAGTGTTAGAAATACAGCTGGGCATCTTGCCTGTAAGAAAGGGATTGGCCAGAAGCCTTACTATTGTGTAAACATGTACTATTGGCTATTAGTAGAGAATTTTGATTGAATTAGCTTGGTCAGTAGATACCATAAAGTGTTGAATTAATGCTGAGCACAGTTTTGACTATTAATTTTAGGAGTTAATTAGATTTGTTTAAGTACGCTAGTACATATCAGCTTTGCATGGTATAGTCAATTGGCAATGTAACTATGTATAAGTGAAATAATCCAAGAGAAAAAAAACAAATTTTTGTTTTGCTTCTAACAATCTACCAAAACAACACAAAATACTACAAGGTGTATTTGTGACGAAATGTTTTAGCTTTCAAAAACCCAAAATTTGATTAGAAATACAAAATACATGACAACATTATTTAAGTGACAATATTCTATGTCTGTAAATTGTGAATTATATTCAGTGTGTCATGGAAATCAATTTTACTGTAAAGACATAACAAATGTATGGTCTTTTAGTTTTTTAGATGTTTTGTTGTACATAAATGTGTTGAACATTCATGCATCAATGATGTTTTCTCGGAAAGTTTATCAGAAATGCCTTGTGAATACTATGTAAAAATTATCATGGATCCTGTTCTACTCATAATTATATATTGGAAAAACTTCAGCCTGATATTAAGGCAATGTATAGATAAGAGGTACCTCTGAAATACATTGGTAAACCATGTTAGCATGGAAGCATTATGTGGGTGTTCCACCACACGACTAAGGCTCCCGATTAAGGGTTTTTGAGGGTCGGTTTCAGAAATTTGCTTAGTCCCAGGCGTCCTGTAAGGGTCAGTTGTGGTCGGTTGTGGCCGTGAAAGAAATCAAACATGTTTGATATTTCTCCCGACCCCAACCGATTATTTTTTCCCGCCATAAACAAAATGTACAGTCCCAGGCTTCCTCAGGCCTCCTCAGACCAAAATTACACAATCCTATGCTGTCCCAGGCCACCTGCGACCCTTAGTCCTCGATCCTTAGTCCCAGACCTCTATCACTTAGTCCCAGGCTTCCTGCGACCCTTAGTCCCATTGCCAAACAAAAATCGGCGATCCTGGTCTGGGGACGCCTGGGGACGCCTCAGGACACCTTGTGGGGGTCGGGACTTAATCCTGGGTTAGTCGGGGCATTATGTGGGTGTTCCAGTGTTCCCAGTCGGTTTGTCTACGACTAGAAAAATGGCTTAATCGGTTCTTAGTCCCAGACCAGTTGGGGACAGTCTGGGGCCTCCTGGGGCGTCCTGAGGCCGATCTGTAGTTAATCCCAGACCTTCATACCGATTCTGTCTTCCACCCCATTGGTCAATTTTTTTTCCATTTTTTCCAAGACTACCCACGATTAAGGGTCCCAGACAGGATCGGGGCTTAATCCTTTGGTGGAACAGGGGCATTAGAATGTGTAAGTTTTTGTAGGATTAGCCCCCAGAAATCATATAACGTTATTGAATTTTGAGTAAATATTATTTTTTTTTGTTTATTAGTTTTAATACAGGGGATGTATTCACAAAATGGATCAAGCTGAAGTTCAGCAAAAAATTCGCTGAAATTTGCAGACTGAATGGGTTTTAGATATTATTCTCAGTCATACACAAGGATGAGATAAAAAATGTAGGATTTTTTTGAAATGACAAAGTGGAAGGTAAGATTTTAGAAAGAACTGAAATCTCTTTTCTCCAACACTGGTTACTGTCTCAATAACTGCTGTTTATTCTCATTTATACACTTAGAAAAGGTGGGAGATATATGTGTAAAGTACCTTGTCAAAGGGTACAATCCAAATGAGCAAGTCAAGGAGCCAAAGCCTTCTGCTCTCAAGTCAATACTCTATTTACTAGTCCACAGAGACCACATTATCCTGACATGTTGAGATAAAACAAGCTATGTTGTAATGAATATATTTACCAATTTATGAAATCTAAATATTGTTATCACAGATGATGTCAACATTCCATTGATACCATTTGAATAAGTATTAAAAAGTTTTTTTTCCGTCAAAATTCAAAAATATCATTTAACAATCAAGGCAGTGTGATGGTGTGAATTTAAACAATAGAATTTAATAATGTTGTTTCTCTGTTACCTGCATAAAGGGAAAGAATCATTCATTGATCTCAAAATACTGAAGTGCAATATATGATTTGTAATCTCTCAAAACACAGCATAGTCAAACAAGTTGTGAAAGCATTTTATAGCACAGGCTCTGTGTGAGGCTCCAGATTCTACAGATCAAGACTATGATGAATTTTCCAATGCTCAAGTGCCCTTCTGATGGCTTTACAAATCGTGTTTGTTGACCAAAATAAATTCCTTTTTTCAAACTGCAAATGTTCAGGGCTATGCTAGTAGTTACGTTCTCATAGTATGACATAAAAAAAACAAAATCTAAAAACTGGCTTTATTTTGTGAATACCAATTTAATTAAAGATTAGCGAAGCTATTTTTCTGTAAAATTTTAAGGTTACTTTTTTATCTTGACTTTATCTGTTTTTTTAATACAGAATATTTTCTAATGAAATTCATTTTGAATGAACAATTAATATATATTTATGAGAAGCAGAAATGGTGTACTGTCTTATACTGAGTCAGAATATAGAGGAATCAGTCTTCCAGTTTTAGATACATATCTGTCACAGTTTTTTTTCATTATTTCAAGGACGATGTTTGCTGTTGATTTCTGTTTCACCTTCACAATTTAATATCATTAGCACATGGTAATTTTCTATATTGTGTTTTTCTGTATTGGTATTGAGACCCTGTTTCAACAAATAATAGTTATTTGTCTCTTCACATCATTTTCCTCTTCTGCAGGCCTAACAAAACATCTACAAGGTCACAAGAAGGGTCAAGACAACATGACAGAGCACAAGAAGAATCAAAGTAAAAAAGACAGAAAACAAGCGAAAATGTGTGAAGATCTGAAAAGATTTAATGGGGCAGATATAACAGTGGTTTTGGGGAGATTTCCTTTGTGTGGGCAGATTTGTGTACAATTAGTATGATCATCACAGGAACTGTCGAGTTATGTCACATCAATATCTGGAGTTAAGCTGTAACTTGCATTAATATGGTACTAATACCCCAATGTTACATTTTTTGTCAAAATTATAAATTAAGATTTTACATTCTGTACAATAACCAGGGTCATAAAGACAGGCCCAAAGCCTTTGAATTGTGCCTTTACATTGTTAGGAAAATCAATTTAACTTCATTTAATTTGAAGTCGTACTGTAGTCGTATAAATGTTCCTTATAAGTCATACCACTGAAGGATATTGTTTTTGTCTGTGTGAAAAAGAACAACAATTCAACCATTATACAATCAACATACTCTGATTCCACATATCTTTTTTAATTGATATTGATTTCTTTCACATATCTTGCGTCACTTTAAATTTGCTAAAAATTGTTAATATCTCAGACACAACATTTTTTAAAAAGTTTTTGAGCCTTCTATTTGAGCAGTTTTGGACTTAGTATCCTGTTCCACAGCCAGAATCATATTGGGTCAGATCCTCAGCAATACCAGGTTTTTGATCTAAAGAAACACTGAGGTGACAACAAGCTATCACTTCCCTCATATGCTGACAACTAGGCCACTGTCCACCTGTAAAGTGTTTTCAAGATATGTAAGAACTCACCATGTTTATTTTGGCAACCATTTAGAATTGCAGTGATAGAGTGTAAATAGTGAGTCCCGTGTCCTAATATCATTCAGTCATTAAGATTTTAATTGCAGTTCTAGTACCTTTTTAAATTGTGAAGTTTTGTAATTTTGCACAAATTGAAGCTCTAGTCTGCTTGTTGCAGAAATTGACAATATCTCAAATACAGAGGAACAACCATGATATAATGTCTTCATACATCACACTTTGTACAATGTACATTTTCTTAGTCTTATGATGACACAATGCATTCAATGTGTACATTCCATCAGAGTCATAATGTACCCTAACATTGTAACTTGTACGCCACACACCAGCTCATATAGAACTGAACATAGAGCTTTTTAGTTATACTTCCTAATTCACATTCATGCTGTTAGCAATCCTTGTTGTTAATTTATACATATTTTATCTTTTTAACTTTCCATTTTTAATAATTTAGATAGTTGTTCACATTAACACCTTGGTGAAAATTTAGGTGTTGGTTGTTATTCATTTTTGCCTAATGTTCTTTTAAGTTATACTGATATTTTGAAGGTTTAGTCAAATGTGTATTTTTTCCTAACTCATGGTAAGATCTGTTCCATTCAAGATCTTAACTCATTCTCTCCTCAATTGGCAAAAGCATCAGTGTTAGAAATACAGCTGGGCATCTTGCCTGTAAGAAAGGGATTGGCCAGAAGCCTTACTATTGTGTAAACATGTACTATTGGCTATTAGTAGAGAATTTTGATTGAATTAGCTTGGTCAGTAGATACCATAAAGTGTTGAATTAATGCTGAGCACAGTTTTGACTATTAATTTTAGGAGTTAATTAGATTTGTTTAAGTACGCTAGTACATATCAGCTTTGCATGGTATAGTCAATTGGCAATGTAACTATGTATAAGTGAAATAATCCAAGAGAAAAAAAACAAATTTTTGTTTTGCTTCTAACAATCTACCAAAACAACACAAAATACTACAAGGTGTATTTGTGACGAAATGTTTTAGCTTTCAAAAACCCAAAATTTGATTAGAAATACAAAATACATGACAACATTATTTAAGTGACAATATTCTATGTCTGTAAATTGTGAATTATATTCAGTGTGTCATGGAAATCAATTTTACTGTAAAGACATAACAAATGTATGGTCTTTTAGTTTTTTAGATGTTTTGTTGTACATAAATGTGTTGAACATTCATGCACCAATGATGTTTTTTCGGAAAGTTTATCAGAAATGCCTTGTGAATACTATGTAAAAACTATCATGGATCCTGTTCTACTCATAATTATATATTGGAAAATCTTCAGTCTGATATTAAGGCAATGTATAGATAAGAGGTACCTCTGAAATACATTGGCAAACCATGTTAGCATGGAAGCATTAGAATATGTAAGTTTTTGTAGGATTAGCCCCCAGAAATCATATAACTTTATTGAATTTTGAGTAAATATTATTTTTTTGTTTATTACTGTTTAATACAGGGGATGTATTCACAAAATGGATCAAATCAGATTTCTGGCTCAACATAGGATTGATCTCTGTTCTGAATATGGCCCCAGACTGGTGTAGTACATGTTTACACCAAGAAACAGATTAATGCAAATCTGTGTGTTATGACACAATAATGTTTACATGTATTCGAATATTTCAATTTTAATCAAATTTATGGTGCTTACAAGTGTGTGGTATCAGGTATAATAACATGCATTTCTATACTTTTAAGGGTTTTCCTTTTCCTCTAAGCTATTTTAATACTGATTATGTGAATAAGTGAAATTGTTACTTCTTTGTTCCTGCATCATCACTTGTAAATGACTAGTAGGGTGTTTCCAAGTGTTGCCATCAGTTAATGCTTTATTGAAATTCTGTATATTCTAATTTGTCTCAGTATTTTATATGTTGTCATATATTATGTGTAGCTTGCCCACTTAAACAACAAATGTACTTGCTCAAACATGAAACAATCAACACAGACACTCAGGGTTACCTTTTGTACACTAGATGGTACATGTTTTACATCCAATTTGTCCAAAATCAGCTTAAACTGAACTATTGGACGTTAGAACATTCTCTGGTTTCCTGAAGTAAAATTAACATCTCTTTTAACCACAGGCTATGTAACGGTTATGTTAATTGAAATCAACCACAAATGTGAGTGAGATATTAATATACATGTTATGTACATGTTTGAAAACCAAAAACTTTGCAAATTCTGTGATAAGCTTGAACTGTACATTAATTGTCCAAATCCATTCAATCAGTTGTACATAACTCCTACATTTTATTGGTGTTTGTGAATAATACACCAATCTGTTCTCCTGGGCAGTGTTTGGGTATAACTGGGGAACTGTCCATGAGATTTGTGTAACATGTGACAGGAGTGGTTGCTGAGATGATTGTTGTATATATGTAATTGCTTCCTGCATTGGAACTATTGCCTAGTTTTAGACTGTCCCTTTTTAGATTTCAGTATATTATACAGAATAGGACTTTAATGTGCATACCAATATTTTACAAAGTGTAAGGCTGTAATCGTCTACAACTGTTAATATTTTAATGATTTTTTCATACATTTGTATCCATTCAATTGGATGTATTGAACAAATAAAGGATTTTTTGGTGTTTTGTCTTAGTGTATTGTTTCTTTTGTGTTAAGTGATCAATCTCTGTAATTCATGTTGTGTGTTGTAAAAAAAGGATTCTTTTCTTATAGTTATTTTTGTGAAATGTTTCTCTTCATCTGCCGTTCCTGTGTAACAGTAAGCTGCAAAATAAAAGCCATAGCAAACTGTCTGTGATAAAAAACATGAATGGTATCACACACTCCTAGAGTCAATCATCAGCTCTCACCACTGAGATCAGAGTTAAAATCCCGGCCTGACCTCAAGTAAAAAAGCTAGCAGTTACATTCCATTTGCAATTTACAGTACAGAACCATGACCAATTGTATGCACTATTTTCCTTTCCCTTCCAACTACCCATCACAATATAACCGATGAGGTACTAGGTATGATGAAAACACCTAATGAATAAACACAATAATAAATAAAATTAAATAAAAAATAATAAATAATAACGAATGAACTTAATAAATAAACTCCTATCACTTGATATGTGATATACTTTTACATTTCTACTATATATATTACATCACAGGTTTTTGCTAAATGCTCTAGTAAGTGGCCAATTAGACAATTCCAATTCCATATATGTGTTAATCAGCATACCTCTGCAAAAGCTGTATCCATACAAAAATACAAGATGTAGGAACCCAAAGTTTAAGTTCATTAGAAGCTTTGGTAGTCTCTCCGGAAGGTACTGTACCGTAACTCAGAGATTATTCTGCCTGCACGCAGCTCAGAAAAAAGCCTTGTGGGCAAGTTTGCTTCATTTCTCAATGATGCATTCCCAACTTCTGACTCGTCTACTAATGCACGTAATTTGGCACCTTCTGCTTTTAATCCCTTTGATTTAAGTAAGTTTAAAAATCCAAAAGATTATCAGTGTCTCTCTAATGAAATCATGCTTATTGGACCCTGTACCCACATTAATCCTGAAAGATTGTCAATGTAACCTTTTGCTGTTCATAACCAAGTTGGTAAATTATTTCCTCATTGAAAGTTCTCTTCTGGGTGCTTTAAAAAACTGATATTAGCTTGTAATGATCTTAAGAAGTACTCTCCATTGTCTGGTCTCTCCCTCCTGGTGGAGCAAGTTATCTAAGCAGTTAATGTAACATATCAATGGTAATAAGCTGGACAATACTTATCACTCGTCTTCTAAAATTGGCCATTCAACTGAAACTGATTAGCTGTCAGTAAAAAATGAGGTCCAGCCTTCTCTGCCATGAGGTGAACCCACAATACTCTCTTTTTTGTCTCACATTCTTGTTTGGTGGACATTTCTTAAATTGGTTTAACTCCTACCTGAGTAAACACTGTCAAAATATTAAGATAGGTTCTACACTATCTCAACTAAGAAACCCATCTATGGACTGTCTCAAGGGTCTGTGCTGGGTCCAGTGTTATTCAAAACAGCTACATGAATCAAAATAATAATCCTTCATACAGATATAAATTTTACTTCTATGCAGGCAACACCCAACTACATGTCTATGTGTGTGGCTAGATGCTGATTTTTTCCCCAAAATATGTTATTTGAAGACTTTAAAGCTTCCTCCAGATGCACGACCTTGGTAAAATTAGATTGTATCTTACTCAAGTGGCAGTCCTTGCTGCAAATGTCTTGGTAAACAGTTGTTTGGACTATTGTAACTCTGTTTAGGCGTTTGTCATGTTTCAATCAGAACAAGCTGGAGAGTATTCAGAATACCCTTGCACACATTGTCACAAATTATACAAAGTATGCTCATGTTACACTCATCCTGAAGCAACTCCACTGGTTGCCTGTCAATTACCACTGCATATTTGAAACTAAAACATTCTTTTATATATTTCTAGAGTGGTTCCCCTACCTATTTTAAACCATCCTCTTGTAGCAGTTGTTCCTACAGTATCAGGTCTCCCAAGTTAATGTAGCCTCCAGAAAGATACTGAACCCCATAAAAAATATGCGAAAATAACAAACGTATCACAAAATTATGTTCCAGTGGACACAAACCATTCATCTAACTGAATAAATCATCTAATAAAATACTTCTATAGCACTTAATCTCCATTAATTTCATTGTACTTTAATTTTAACACAAATGATCGATTAAAGGACAGGGTATAAAAGGTGTAGAGTACAGTGTCCAAAAACATTTGTAAATGTTAATTGTACTCTCCAAATGTCACTATGGTAGTTATCATATATTTCAACATTCAAATATCTTTGGTTGTGTTAATCACACTTTGCCAAATCGCACTTTATCAGTGGTCTCACCTGTAAAACCAATTAATATGATCACGAAGAATTGTCTCCCATTATTTGTCATCATAAATAACCTGATAGATGATTACCTGATTTACTGTGCATAAATAAACGTCTATCAGTCTAGGAGCCTAAGCCTGTCACGTGATGGAGATTAAATGCTATAAAAATACCATTTTTGTATTACATTTTATTTTTCCCTCCAAGTCGAGTTTGCTGGGACAGAAATTAGGGGGCTGATTGGCCAAGGGTTCATTTGCCAAAGGGCCGATTTGTCCAGCTCCCAGTGTAAATTGCTAGCCATTTCATTTTAAATACTCTGATGGTCATATCCACTATCATCCAAGGTTGTTTGACCACTGTTTTCACCACTGTTTTGAAAGACACAGAATCATATTACATAAACCTTTAATTTTGAAAAGTTCTTCTGGTGTAATCATCTGATACAACTCTTTGAATCCCTTTGAATAACTAGAGTAATTGAGGACAGAGGTACAGTCATTTGTATGTGTCATGAGCTCATATCCCCAGGCCCTTATAAAGACAAGTTGGGATTATATTTCATTAATGTTTTCTTAAATCAAGTTTTGATATGGTATAGTATATTCATAATGCACTGGTACATAAGAGATAAAACACAGCTTTAGGAAAATGGTGAAATAGATACAAGACTAATTAACAAGATAGAATTAATGGTCAAAGGTGATGGCAACTGTGCTGACCCAACACAAAGGTCAAATACAAGTAGCCAACCAGGTTACAAGTATATACACCACAGACTTGATAAGTGTAAGCTTTGACCAATTAAAAGTTAAAATAGAATACCATCTTGAGTGGAAAGTCAGCCAAGTACCGAGTCTGAGGGTAGTCAGAGGTGAAGTTTCTGAAACAGAAAAAGAAGAAGTAGTAGCCCAATATATATACTTCCCCTCATATAGGACCAAGTAACCCATGCATGTATATCCTTAATAGTGATGCCTTTCAGAAGGCCCAAAAGGCTCCACCCTTCAGACTTTAATACATGCACGACTCCCTGACTGCACCACCATGGCCCCTTGTTATTATGAGGAGCACCATCTGGAATATTCTGTCATTCCTACAAATTTTCTCAAAGTACATGATCAGAAACAGATGTGTCGTTACCACTTATAGCATCACAAAAGGGGTTTGTATATGCAGGATTATGCATTCTGGCACCATTGTCATTTGGATTTTGGCTGAGTGTACAGATCCTCTCAAATAAAGATCCTTTTCCATTTTAATCCCCTGAATGTTTTTGTGTCATGCAACCAACCGATTTTTCATATCTAGAACTACATTTACTGCCTCTACTTAAGTCTTCTGGGTTGCCATATTCGAAAAAGACTTGGCTCTCTTTAATATATGTAATGAAATATATATAGTGGCATATCATTCTTGTCATAATGACTTAATGATATTTGACTAAATAGCTTTTGGGTTTGTGAACACACACTCAAGTTTATTATTTGTTCATGTTATATTCATATGTTCGACCTGAGGGTGTGATAAGAATATTTCCCTCGAAACAAAACATGTTAGGTAAATATATTTGTTAGCAACACCCATTTTTGTAAGATTTTTAACATTTGTATCTATAATTTATGACAGAAATACCGACAAGACATGGACTTTGTTACTGTTCCAACAACTTTTGGGCCATTTATTTTGGTTAGAGCTTTGTGTGGGTGAAAAATGTATTTTGCATTGGCACATCTGATTCTGTTGATGTTTTCTCTCTAGATGGCATGATAATTATGCCTTCTTAATCTAACACAGTATTAAATATAATATTTCCTCATTTAAGCCACATAATATAAATTCATAAATCCACGTAACAATATTTTTAGCAAACACATCTACTGTTAATGAAAATATATTTTCATACCTGGTTTGTCTGTTATTAACATATCTGTTAGGCATTGCTCCATCTGAATATCCACAAGGAGTTCTTGTTTTAGTGTGTAAAAGTCTGGAATATACCAGGTGACAGAGGAAGGAAGTAGCTCGATGTGCATGTGATGTGGCCAGCATTTAATTCATTATAACTTTCTTTTATTGATTTGTGTTTCTCTTTTGTGACACCATTACTATTACTTTAATACTGATTAAGTTCAATATTGTCCAAACCTGAAGCCAAACTTATAAAGCTAGGTCAGCTGATTGCTGATCAATGAATTGTTGTGTCATTAGTTTGAAAGCAGACATGCCAGTTCCTTGATGTGTATTTTTTGTTTTAAATTCAGGATCAAAGAGCTGGCATTATAGTTCATGTGTTGGTTGCTCGCTGAAACTCACTAATTCTTACCATAAGTCTTAAAGCTAGAGGCTACTAGAGGCTGACTTTCATCTGTTCTTGTGGAGCAAATATTGTTTCCTAGTTGCTTCGGCTATCATCAAGTGAATGACTATTTCAGCTAAAATGCTATATAATGCAAGTTCATACAATAAATGAACAACTCCTACAAATTAATATTATATGATTCCTGATGCCATATTCAATGCCATCACAGGTACTGCAATTAATGGAATGACCAGAAGCAAATCAATGTTTATGTTTGTAAAGCCCCTCCCAGGAATACCCTTACATCAACTAAATGCTGACTCAAAAATCTTTGTTTTATTAATGAAAGTTATAAGAATAACTAATATACTATGTTTATGTACTCAGGCATCACTCATCTTATCAACCAAAATGCAGTTACACGAGTGTAGTTTTCTCTATTTTTTTTATTTTACTGTTTTCCTATGACAAAGATAATTTAGTTTCTTTCCATAAATTACACAAATTGATATATCTATCATTTTTGCATAAATTAATGACCAGAAATGAATAATAGTTGTGAATTAATATGTGAAGCTATTCCATTGTTAACATATATTTCCCAAATGTTGTAATTTTCTATTTCCACATGGTAAGCTTCTTCTTATTTATCTTCATGTATTGCCTTTTCTATTGTCTCATACAGGAGGAGCCCCAACAGCCTGTAAACATGGTTGGATCCTAAGAAGCGCCAAATGACTGTTTTAGAAAAAGAAAACATACAAGGTATTTCTAGATAGATTACCAAACAAGAGACATTTTTCCAAAATGTAACATTTTTCCAAAATGTACTACCTTCTTCCTTTCTACAGGTTTTACCTTCTTTTAAACTCATGAAGGAAATCTTCTTTTCTTTTGTCATTTAACATATCTTGGAATCTAAAATGTATCCAAAATACATCCTGGATCTTTCTGGATGTATTCACCTCTTCCTTTGTGCTAGGTCCTACCAGTATAACTCATTAAATAAGAATAGATCCATTTGTTAATTTGGAGATGGTCACAAATTTTAACAATCAGACTAACAGGTAATGAGTTCAACCAAAAACATAATCCCCAGATGGGTGTTAAAGCTCTGTGAAATTGTTGCATGAAATTGTTCTGTGAACTGAGGTACTGGCCTCTATCCATGTAAACAAAGAAATAGGCATACAGTGGACATACATTAGTCCTGTAGGTAATCTCACTTCAGATAATGTGGTCATGTGGTCAAGTTCTTGTGAAACATTAGCACTTATCCCTGGTTTTACCACAATCACTGTCTAATGTAATATTCAAATGTCTTTTGTTGTGGATATAAAGACACTAGAGACCACCTTTTAATACTTGAAGAATGCATGGACAGTACTGAACAGACTACATATTGACATTCAACTTCCATATGTTTTGATAGAGAGATCTGGGAGATGGAGATGAGCATTCAGGAACTCAAGACATCATTGGAATGAGATTTGCTACTTGAGTGTCTCCTTGTTTTAGCAATAGTTGCAGCACATCATTAAGATCCTAAACAGTTGTTACTTTTGGCTGAAGCAGGTAACTCTGAAAGGGAGAGAAGAGAGGTAAATCTCCAGAAGACCAAAATGTAGTCGAGTGTGTAGAGATATTTTGGCTGTCAATACACTAGTTGAAATGCTGGACTCTGTTTAAGCACTCCTCTCATTATCAAATATGTACAACCCATTTCCGAGTGATTTTATTTAAAAGGGACCCGTTTCTGTGGTTGTTTGAGATATTTAAGAATTTCTTATGTCAACAATTAACACTGCTAATCTCCATCATACTACTTGACTCTGTTAAGTGACTTTGTAGATGCCAAAAGTTTGACACCCTGTCACTCAAGGAGAAAACAATCGTTCAGTTCAAACCAAGGAAAACTCCAAATGACCTTGATTTTATTACCTTACCATTTCAAATTTTATTTGCTGTGGCCAAGTTAATACTGTTGGTATTTAACTTTGGAACCTTTTTGAAGACAAACTTATCCATGTTACCATCACTTTATCCTCCCCAAAACTACAGGACATACTGATGATGGGCAAGGAGTTTTTACAACGAATAGAGATGTTGTGCTCACAAAGTATATACATACTGACCACAACCATGAGACAGACACACAAAACCTTTAGGAAAACTTCTTAAAAATAAAGATAGAATTTTATTGGGATGTCCCCTGCCTTTTGACCTCATCAAAGAACGCATACACCACTGCAACAAGAAATCAGTCACAAACTTCAGGAAGCACTTTAGTGAATACAGTCCCTGGATTTCTGTCTATAGATTCATATACCTTTACATGTTTTATCTAAGTATGCCACAATTTTGTCTCAGCTAAATGTACTTTATAAATATGTTTCGCAAAGATCCAATTCATTTTACTAAAACTCCACTTAAATAATCTATTATTAAAATAATTATGACAATAGATACTTCTCATACTTTGTCTTTGCTAAAGTTTAAAAAGGTAAACTTTTAGTAATCCAAATATTTTAAGTAATATAAAGTTATTTGTACTGAAAATGGCGTTCTTTTATTAATGCATTCATAAGTAACTCAGCATTTATAGGAAATCTACTCCAAACCAGTGTAAGTTTGAAAACATTGAGATTTTTTTTATAAATACCTAAACATACAAAACATTTCATGCGATGTCATGCACCCTTTAACATGAATAAGCCCTGTATTTGCTTAATTAAATCAACACACCTATAGGAAGTCAAGTGAACTTACAAAGATACAGATGATATAATGCAAGATATAAAGTGGCAATCAAATAGAATTTAGAACTGTACAAATTATTGATATTACCAATGTGTTTGAAAGTTTGTATTACTGTAAATGTGGCACAATAAATACACATTTCTGTCATGAGTTGTGGTTTTCCAATACAGTATGTATGGTTCAATGATTTTATCATTTTATAAAGACACATTTATATATTTAAAAAGTACCTTCTTGTAGACTGATCATGACAATTTATGTAAATTTATGCACATTGTGTACCAGAAAGTCTCATTGACATTGCCTACACTTTTAGACAATAATGGATCTACATTAACTGAGCGAAGTACACCTTTGAGCCTGTTGTACATAAGGGCTTAGCCAGGACTTAGACTTACAGTTAAGATTTTAATCTTAAATTCTGGATAAGGATTTTTTCTAAGACTTAGAATATTTCATAGAACTGCAAGTCTAAATTTTGGCTAAGTCTGTATATGAGTGGGCTTAATTTTTGTAAACAAAGACTTAAATACAGATACTGTAACTTTTTCTCACTTCAAATTTGATTTGCTTAAAATAAAGTAAATATATAAGACATGTTGTTACAATTTGAATTATGTTTGTGTATTTTCAATGGACTCTAGAAACTTGACTTCTGTCAGTTCAGTGCACTCAGTTCATGACATTCTTTACACTGTGTACAAGTCTGTCCACTTTTGTTATATTTACTAATTAAAGATTTTGTAAGTTTCTCTAGGTGTGCATTGATATATATAGTCCAGTATTGTCAGTGACCTTTAAAGTACATTAATGCAACATTGTGTATAAATGACTGTCTGAATCATGTGTTTTTATATAGAGGGACTAGTATTGTTATTTAATATTGATAAAGACCTAAGGTTAAACCCCGGTCACACTTGTTCTGGTAATGTAGTCACTTTAAATGAATATAAATATTATAATCATATTTTCTTAAACTCTACTTAACACAATCAGTTGTTTAAAGTGGTATACATGATGTACTGTATAATAACGTGTATTTATACAAAGTTAAAGTGTGTTTCATGCAAACTTGTTGGAAAATCATGTCAGTGTGAATGATGTTTAAACCATGTTGCTTGATTAATGTTGAAGGTGGTTTGACCAAGGATTATTGACCTAGATGTTATTGTTGAAGGTCAAAATTCTTTTATTATTAAATTGTTGAAGAAAATTGGGATACATGGAAAAGTTAGTTGGGTTTTTGAAGTCAGTGGGAAAGGATGTGTAGAGAGCTTCGGCTTTATCTGAAGTGGAAAGTTTGATGTCTGTAAGTACATGTAGTTTGTTTAAGTAGTATAACTTTAGTTTATTAAAGCTTTACGATTTGTAGTTTATTTAGTATAGTCATTGTAGATCCTTCTGTTTGACAATTCCCTAGTATGTTTAAAATACTATGTACTTGTATTGTGATTATGAATATTGCTAGATTCTGGTTAGAAGATAGTAGTTTCCAGTAAAATACATACTTCAAATTATGAAGACAGATTAATTGATTCAGACTATAACTGAAGTAAATGTAATATATTGTTAATTTCCCCAAGTATAGTTAGTAAGGAAATTTATTATTTCTTTTTAAGCACTGAGGGATTGCAGTACCACCCTTCTAGTAGCTTCTGATGTCTTCTTGCATTTACCAGTTTCGTCAAAGATAATGACTATGCAGTCTACCCAGGAAATCTATGACATTGTTAAATATTTTCCATATAGACATTGATTTGATTCAGCAGTGGTAGTACTAAATGGTTAAATGAAGTTATTATACAGATAGAGTTTGGGTCCTGATATTGGAAACACACGTATATTATCATTTGTAAAGTGTATATAATGACATAAATCATTATTAAAGAGTTAAAAGTTGAACATTATTCTTTTTATTTTGTCTATGAAAAGCCACCTTACGATCAAAGTCATAGCATTGGTGCCATGACCAGGATATTATTTGTAGGCAAAAAAGGTTGTAGGAAAATTTGTTCGTAAAAATTTGACTTTTAAAATTATTTTGTTGATGGTGCCATAAAAGTGCTATTTTGTGATACTAGGTAGTGTTTCTTTCCTGTATATGTAGTCATATGTTGCAGTACTGGTAGTATTGATTTGTGAGTACAAGAGTATAGAAGGGTGAGTGTACTGCATATGTTTTTGAGAGTTACTGTGTGTTTCTCATTACTGGAGTAGGGTTAATTGTTAATCTGGTTCAGCATATATTTTATGGTTGGATAGACAGACTATACTAATTAATAGACTTCAGTTGTTGAATGGTATCAAGGGTATACCATTGTTTCTTCAAAACCCACGTTGTAAGCATTACTAGGTTGACATAGAACTATATTGGTACCAATAGTTATTTTGTTGTAACCTGTGTGCTTTGGTTAGGCAGAGGTAAGTCCTAGCCTGGTGTTATTTCTACTTCAGAGTAGAGTTATAGCTTGTTCTATTTAAAATGGAAAAGCTAGTTGAAAATGGGAAACAAATGGGGTTGGAAGGGGATGCCTTACAAAAGTTTGTACTTGAACAACAAGCCATAGAAAGGCAACATGAACTTGAACAACAAGCTAGAGAAAGGGATGAGCGTGCAGCTAAGCGGGAACATGAAAAAATACTAAAAGAAGCAGAATTAAAGATAGCTAGTCTTAAGGCATCTCAAATGTCTTTCCCAGGTCAGGGGGTAGTCTCAGCAAAATATCCAAAACTATCAGCATTTGATGAAAGTAAGGACAATATGGACTCGTTTTTATTTCGTTTTGAAAAGTATGTTGTAGCACAAGGTATGAAACCTGAAGATTGGGCTATGAGTCTCAGTGCACTTCTTTCGGGGACTGCATTAGAGGTTTACCATAGATTGGGTAAAGATGATAGTGATGATTATCAGAAACTCAAAAAATCACTTCTAAAGAGGTATGGGATGACAGAAGAAGGCTTTAGAAATAAATTTAGGAATTCTAGAGTTGAAAAGGGTGAAACACCATCCCAGTTTGTTGATAGACTTACAAATTATTTTGAGAGGTGGGTCAAATTTGGAGAAGTGTCCAAAAGTTTTGGAAATTTATCTGACCTTATTCTGAGAGAACAGTTTTTGTAGTAACTGTAGTAAGCCTCTAGCAGTGTTCTTGAAAGAGCGTGTACCAAAAACAGTAAAAGAAATGACTTGTTTAGCAGAACAATTTGTTGAAGCCCATGGTGATCAGAACTGTTTAGTAAAAGAGACTATTTCTGTGAAACAAACGTCAAGTGACAAGACTAATGTAAAAGGTAGTGAGTCCAAGATGATAACAAAGACTAGTATCAATGATAAAACTTGTTACCGATGTGGTAAAAAGGGTCACATACAAAGAAACTGTAGAGTGAAACTCAATGTTGCTAGTGCAATACAACAAAGTAATGAAACTGATGACCATGGTACTGGTGCAACTTGTGTATTACGCATGTTATCAGAGAGTGTTGAAGGTGATCAGTTAAAACTGGCGTCAGGTAAATCATTACCTATAGTTGGTGTGTGTGAACAAGACTTTAGTGTTGGTTCAAAAAACAATTTGCCAGTGTTTAAAGGTGTTGTAGGTGATGTTACTGTAGATACTTTGCGTGACAGTGGGTGTACAGATGTTGTTGTAAAATCAAACTTGGTAAAACTAGAACAGTTTACAGAGAAAGTTTATCTTTGTGTTCTTATTGATGATACAGTCAAAACGGTTCCAATTGCCAAAGTACACATAGATACCCCATTCTTTGTAGGTGAAACTGATGCTATGGTTATGGAAAGTCCCATATATCCACTTGTGGTAGGGAACATTCTAGGTGCTAGGGATGTAAATGACCCAGATCCTGAATGGCATTGTGTTCGGGAAGAGACCAAACAAGTTAAGGAAAAAACTGAGACAGTAGCTGTAATGACAAGGTCTCAAGCTGAGAAATTGAACAAACCAACTAGTCCATTGAAAGTTCCTTCTGAAATTGACTTAGGTTTAACCTCTGAGGAGTTCAAACAACTACAAATAAGGGATAATAGTCTTAACAAAGTGTGGGATCTAGCAAAACAAAACAAGACTATAAAACTGAAGAATGGTAATGAAACCAGTTACTTTGTTGAGAAAGGTTTCTTGTATCGTAGGGTTCAGTCTAAAGGGAAACAGAAAGTGGTTAAACAGTTGTTAGTACCCCAGAAATTAAGGACAAAAGTTCTTAAACTAGCTCATGAAACACTGTTAGGTGGCCACTTGGGTATCCAGAAAACCTTAGACAGAGTCATGTCCAGTTTTTTTTGGCCAGGTTTGCAAAGTGAAGTGAATCTATTGTGCAGGTCTTGTGATTTGTGTCAAAAAACTACACCAAAAGGTAGGGTACCGCATGTCCCCTTGAATAAAATGCCACTTATTGATACTCCATTTCAAAGAGTAGTAATTGACCTGGTTGGACCTTTTTCACCAATCACTGAGCGTAGGAATCGTTACATTCTTACAATGGTTGACTATGCCACAAGGTACCCAGAAGCCATTGCTCTTCCATCCATAGATACTGAGTGTGTTGCTGAAGGTTTGATAGAAATCTTTTCTAGGGTAGGAGTACCATGTGAGATTTTGAGTGACAGAGGATCTCAGTTCATGTCTCAAGTCATGCAAGAGGTAAATAGGCTCCTGAGTGTAAAACACTTAGTAACAACCCCATATTATCCACAATGTAATGGTTTGGTGGAGAAGTTTCATTTTGTTTGAAGTCAGTGCTCCGAAAACTTTGTGCTGAACGACCCAAAGATTGGGATAGGTATCTCCCAGCTGTTCTGTTTAAATATAGGGAAGTCCCTCATGCCAGTACAGGGTTTTCCCCGTTTGAACTTTTATACGGACGAACAGTTGGAGGACCTATGAACATACTTAAGGACTTATGGACAGCTGAGATTGATTCTGATGAAACTAAAACCACATATCAGTACATAGTAGATTTGAGAGAAAGACTTGAGAATACTTGTAAGTTAGCTCAGAAAAACTTAGAGTGTGCACAAGAAAAAGGCAAACTTTACTTTGACAAGAAAAGTAAAAGACGTAAGTTTGAGAAGAATGAGAAAGTTTCGGTTCTGTTGCCAACTGAGACAAACAAACTTCTAATAAGATGGCAGGGCCCTTACAACATAGTCGGTGTACTTGGTGATGATTACAGAGTTGAAGTTAAGGGTAAAGTTAAAACCTACCATGCAAACTTACTCAAGAAGTATATTGAGCGTAGGATTTACCAATCTGTCAGTTCAACAATTGAGATAGCTGAGAATTCAGTTTTGCAAGTAGTGTCTTCTGCCATTATTGAGCCAGATTTAGAAAAAAGTACGGTTGATGATGATAGCTTAATTCAGTTTAGTTGTATGGAGCAAACAGAAACATACAAAGATGTAGTTATCAACCCAGACTTAGATAAACAGCAGAAAAGAGACTTATCTAAACTGTTGGTTGAGTTTAAGGATATCTTTTCTGACCTCCCGGGTTACAAAAAGTTGGTTAAACATGAGATAAATTTAACAAGTACTGTACCAGTCAGATCAAAACCATACCCAATACCATATCATATGCAGGGTACTGTAGATTCTGAGATTGAGAGTATGTTGAAAATGCATGTGATTAAACCTTGTAATTCTCCATATGCATCTCCAATTGTACTTGTAAAAAAGCCTGATGGAAAGATCCGTTTTTGTACAGATTACAGAAAGTTGAACCGTTGACCTCTTTTTCAACTGAACCAATGGTCCAGGAAGATCAGATATTTTGCAAATTGAAAGACAGTAAATGGGTGAGCAAATGTGATATGTCAAAAGGTTATTGGCAAATAGCTGTTGATGAGTCAAGTCAGGACAAAACATGTTTTGTAACTCCAAAAGGGTCATATTGTTATTTGAGAATGCCGTTTGGTCTTGTAAATTCTGCAGCTACATTTACTTGTATGATGAGGTTGCTTCTCAAAGGTTTAAACAAATCTGAACATTACATAGATGATGTATTGACTCACTCACTTGGATGGAATGAACATTTGTGTGAACTTAGGAAACTGTTTGAGAGAGTGAGATCTGCTGGTCTAACAATGAAACCGTCAAAGTGTAAACTAGGGTTTACCAGTGTTAATTACTTAGGGCATATTGTGGGAGAGGGGGGAAATAAGTCCTAACCCTGAGAAGTTTTTCAACGTTCAACAAGCCCCAATACCACAAACCAAGAAACAAGTTAGAAGTTTTCTAGGGTTAGTAGGATTTTATTCCAAATTCATACCCAATTACAGTACGGTAGCAGCTCCATTGACAGACCTGACTAAAAGAGGTTGCCCAAATAAGATAGTATGGGGTGATGCTCAAGAAAGATCTTTTGTTATCCTGAAAAAAGTTCTGAGTTCAAATCCTGTCTTAAGACTCCCTGATTTGTCAAGAGAGTTCATTCTTCAGACAGACGCATCAGAAGTAGGGCTAGGTGCAAGATTTTGATGGTCAAAAGTTCCCTGTGGCATATGCCAGTAAAAAGTTGACTAAAAGTGAGTTAAACTATTCTGTAATTCAGAAAGAGTGCTTGGCTCTGGTTTGGGCTATCAAAAAATTCCATGTTTATCTTTATGGAAAGGACTTTATTCTTGAGACAGATCATCAACCACTTGTATATTTACGTCAGTCAAAGATGGAAAATGGACGTCTTGTGAGGTGGGCACTTGCATTGCAACCATATCAATGTAAAATAAGGGCAATTAAAGGTTCACAAAATGTATGTGCTGACTATCTTAGCAGGTTGTAAAATAGTAGTGTGTAAAGGTTAACTTGTTACATAATTTAAATTGTGTTTTTGTCAAAAACTTTTGACTTAAGGGGAAGGGTATGTTACAATTTGAACTATGTTTGTGTATTTTCAATGGACTCTAGAAACTTGACTTCTGTCAGTTCAGTGCACTCAGTTCATGACATTCTTTACACTGTGTACAAGTCTGTCCACTTTTGTTATATTTACTAATTAAAGATTTTGTAAGTTTATCTAGGTGTGCATTGATATATATAGTCCAGTATTGTCAGTGACCTTTAAAGTACATTAATGCAGCATTGTGTATAATGACTGTCTGAATCATGTGTTTTTTATATAGAGGGACTAGTATTGTTATTTAATATTGATAAAGACCTAAGGTTAAACCCCGGTCACACTTGTTCTGGTAATGTAGTCACTTTAAATGAATATAAATATTATAATCATATTTTCTCTATTTAACACAATCAGTTGTTTAAAGTGGTATATATGATGTACTGTATAATAATGTGTATTTATACAAAGTTAAAGTGTGTTTCATGCAAACTTGTTGGGAAATCATGTCAGTGTGAATGATGTTTAAACCATGTTGCTTGATTAATTTGAAGGTGGTTTGACCAAGGATTATTGAACTAGATGTTATTGTTGAAGGTCAAAATTCTTTTATTATTAAATTATTGAAGGAAATTGGGATACATGGAAAAGTTAGTTGGGTTTTTGAAGTCAGTGGGAAAGGATGTGTAGAGAGCTTCGGCTTTATCTGAAGTGGAAAGTTTGATGTCTGTAAGTACATGTAGTTTGTTTAAGTAGTATAACTTTAGTTTATTAAAGCTTTAAGATTTGTAGTTTATTTAGTATAGTCATTGTAGATTCTTCTGTTTGACAATTCCCTAGTATGTTTAAATACTATGTACTTGTATTGTGATTATGAATATTACCAGATTCTGGTTAGAAGATAGTAGTTACCAGTAAAATACATACTTCAAATTTTGAAGATAGATTAATTGATTCAGACTATAACTGAAGTAAATGTAATATATTGTTAATTTCCCTAAGTATAGTTAGTAAGGAAATTTATTATTTCTTTTTAAGCACTGAGGGATTGCAGTACCACCCTTCTAGTAGCTTCTGATGTCTTCTTGCATTTACCAGTTTCGTCAAAGATAATGACTATGCAGTCTACCCAGGAAATCTATGACATTGTTAAATATTTTCCATATAGACATTGATTTGATTCAGCAGTGGTAGTACTAAATGGTTAAATGAAGTTATTATACAGATAGAGTTTGGGTCCTGATATTGGAAACACACGTATATTATCATTTGTAAAGTGTATATAATGACATAAATCATTATTAAAGAGTTAAAAGTTGAACATTATTCTTTTTATTTTGTCTATGAAAAGCCACCTTACGATCAAAGTCATAACACATGTACCTGAATTATAACTCATGGTATTAGGGGTTGGTCAAAATGCCCCAGTCCTTACATTGTATGTGAGCTGTTGAGACAGTGGTGAAATGTCCAATTCCTTGAACATGCCATGTAAGATTTAAAATGTTTAAAAGGTTCCACATCTGAATATAGTACCGTGAGCATGTTCAGATGAAATTTTCTCCAATGTCACTGATGGCGTGGTCCACGATTTAGATAAGGTTGTGATTTGGTATGGTTTCAGTAGCATCTGTTGGTTAACAGAGGTTGCATTTCAGTGACCAAACATTTGCAGAACTGTCATCCTACTGTTATTGATTGTGCTGTATCCAATCAGTGGCCATCCACCTGTAGTTTGAAAAGCTCAGAATGGGTTAACTGTGAGGCAGTTCCTTCACGCAGTAATACTTCTAACCATGGGATGTACTGCCTGTAGTGTGAATGGGGGCATTAGTCTTTGGACACTCTTGTGTAATCATATGGTTTTCCATTGAAAAATATTACCAAACAAAAAATGATATATGTCACCAGTATATATTTGGAATAGAAATAAGTGGTCACAAGGCATACAAAACCACTGTGGTTATTTGAAATATGAAATCAGTTCCCAGGCTTAGCTAAGAGAAAAGGCTCAGATTTAAACACCTGACTTAGCCTAAGTCCGGGCTAAGTCTAAGATTCTTTGTGAAACCAGCCACAAGAGTTTTCTCCTGGCACAACATTTTGTGTTATGAAAGAAGTAAAACTTGTTAATTGTTGGTTTTGTTCGTTTGAGAGTCCCACAGTTCAGCAATTACTCTTAATCCTGTCCTGATGTCAAAGTTACCCGAAAGTCAAAACATATAATAATAACTAAACAATCAAATTAGGCATAGGATAATACTTTTTAAATAATTTTCAGTACTTGTATTTTAAATTTATAGTTCAACTGTAAGTGCAGAATCTTATTTTGTTACTTATAAACTCTATAAAGTTGAGATATATTCTCATATGACAAATCAGAAGAGCACGCTTAAATTTTGATCAAGTTACATTTCGTAAGTTTATTATCAAAGCAATCTAATTAAGTCTTTCTTTTATGATCATGATAAAGTATTTATGTTATAAACAAAGTGAATTGGCATTATTTTATGTGTTTTCTGTGTTGTGGGTAAGGTCAGACTGAGGTGTGCGTGACCATGTGATGATTTGTGTTTTTTGTGATGTATGTGGGTGGAGGAAGGTCAGACTGAGGTGTGTGTGTCCATATGGTGACCAGTGTTTTCTGTGATCTTTGCGGATGGAGGAAGGTCAGACTAAGGTGTGTCTGATCCTGTAGAAACATTTGCTTTCTGTGATGTATGTTTGTGAAGGAATGCCAGAGGTTCATGTGACCATGTGGTGACTGGTATTTATGTGCTGTACATGGGCAAATGCCAGACTGGTGATTTTCTTGATGCAGGTGGGTGGAAGAAGGTCAAACTGACTTTTGTAGGACCTTGTGCAGACTGTCAAAGTATCCAAACTTCTACATAATGTTCAGGAAATATTTCCCCTAACTGCCAACAATTTATTGTTGTCGTTTTTAAATCTTAGGTTGTGCAAAATATAAGGTGTGCAAGATAATTATTTTTAATGTTTTAATATTTTCAACAACTACAAAGTTTCTTAAATTATGCCTTGAGATTTGAACTCACAAGATGAGATTGGAGGAAAAGTGTTATATGACAGAACAGCATGTATATGGGGTTTGAGTATGTCTATTCATATCAATAAACTTACATCTATACACTGTGTGCTGCTGATTAAAGGATAATTAGCCATGCCTTACATAACTTACACTTGTTCTTTCATTTACTATTAAAGAGTAAAACAAGTCAAATAATGCAAAAATGAGCCATTAGTCATACAACAGTAAATATATAAGATTGGTACAGCAGTAAATATATGAGATTGTTACTGTTATGCACTTTTATACATTAGTGTTCACTTTTTTATGTTGTAAGTAACAGTGGGTGATAAAGGTATTTACTCTGAGCAATCTCAATCACATCTTGGTTATTCTGTGTAGGTAAATTATGCAAACAGTCTTCATTCAGATAGCATTCTATTACTGAGAGTTAGGCTGGCTGTTCCAATGGAATTTATTCACAATTATGTTGACACAATGTCAGTTGTCAGTTGAGAATTTCACTCCTGGATGACTCTGTATGTATCGGAAGGGATATTCCTTGTATATATATCATTACAGAAACATTTATTTAATTACGAAATAAGTTTTAGTGGTGACTAAAAAGACCTTACTAAGTATATTTGCAGGTCTAATCAAGTAACCTTTGCTTTAGTTGTTCAGCAAAAATATTAACCATAGAACAGTCGTGGCAAATCTAACAAGTTAAGGTTTAAAGGCAAAACATCAAGGTGAACGTAATTTAAGTTCTGCAAGAGACATATATTAAATGACTGGTTTTATTGTTCCAGTACATATTGTGATACACTTACTGCAGTCTGAATCAAGACAGGTCAATCTAATCCATTGCTATGATCTAATCCATAAGTAAATAGAGGACATGTCAATAGTTTGTGCTGGTCCAACGGACAAAGAAATGTCAATATTGGAGCCAAAACAGCAATCTTACCACTTTAAAGAGAGATCCAAAGCCAACTTAAGGTTCCTAATTATGTCACAAATCTTCAGATGGGTGTTCTCATGATATTTCCCGAGATATTCAAGTTTTATCCATTATTCCACATTGTTTTTCAGTGACAAGATAATTGAATTTATTAACTATTTCATGAGAACTGCTTTAGTTTTCTTTTTCCCCCGTTATATAAATCTCAACTTTATGTCAAACCTTAGCTCTGTCAGCATATTGAGGCCATTTTGAACATGTTACCAACAACTGCAGACAGCTACTTGCCCATCTTGATTGACCAGCAATCTTAAGACCTTAAATTGGAGTCACATCAATATGAAGACTGGCAAGATATTAAGTTGGGTTGTAAGCATAAAATACCAGTCAATTCTACATGACGTGTTGAGTTCTATGTCTGTTATGTCATTGGTTGTCTGTTAGGAACCTCACTCAGTGGCATGACTATACAAACACTGTGCAAACATTCCACATGTCAACAGTATCAGGCCATTTAAGTTCTTCACTTCACATATTTACAGATTAAAACATGTATTTGTTAATATTCTCGCAAAGTGTGGTTTATTTATGACCGGGAGACTGTACTTGGACACATGTGCCTTACAGGAAGTCAGGAAAAAAGGAATGTGAACAACGACACCACATTTGCTTTAAAATAAGATTTTTTTCCTATCTAAAGACAACTGCACACAGTCTGCCAATAAGGTAAGTCATTTGTGAAACAAAAATAATAAATATGTGTAAACAGCTATTACTGAATCCTTGTCACTTGCATTTTAATTTTTTTTTCAAAGTTTTTTCTTGGTCATCTTTGTAGCAGTATCTGCTGATAAGATGTAGAAAACACTGAAGGTTTGTCTTAGTATGACTTCTGCTGTGAACAGATGTAAAGGCTTATAATATATGCCACAATTGTATTATGTATTGTCTCACTTGTTTGGTTGTATAAGAAAAACAGAAAATAAAGTACAAATATTCAACAGAAGCCTTTCAAAGCAGATAAATGACGTTTGGGTTTATATGGTTATAAATTTGATCACAATAAAAGCAGTCCATTACAAGCCACAAAAATAAAGTTTGCTTGAATAAGTCAATATTTACTTATTTGTATCATATGTTTGCTACCACGACCTTTTTGTTTCTTTTCTGTAATACGAGATATTTTTACCATCTAATTGATACAGTAGAGTGATGAGTGTTCAGTATTGTGAGTTATCTTCAGGAATTGTATTAACATGGACTAGTACATCACACAGATTTATTTCATCAAAGAAATCACATAATTGTCAGTTTCCCTGTCTACTGTCAATATGACCACTTGTAGCAGATGTTCTAGAATCACTTAAATGTTTTAATTACTGACAAAAGAGGAATGTAACTCCCTATCTGTGATTCTTAGTTGGGTGGTTTCCACACCATCAACAAAGTTACATTACTAAAACAAAGAAACAGATTTTGTGATAACCTAATACAGAGTGTTTTGGAAGATTAGAAAAGCCATAAAAGTGGTAGGACAACAACAGTTTTAAGTATTTCTGCTTTGTCCACAAGTGTTGATCTCCAATTAAATTAATATGCAACAAAACCAAGTGAGATATTTACAGATACTTCAATAATAGTATATAGACTTCAGTTTTGTCACATTATTCTTAGTTATATTATGCCGTGGTGAAATCAGAGAATCATTGATAACTCATTAGAACTGTTTTATATTCTATCTCTGTACAAATCATGACAATATTTCAGGTGACATAGTGACAGATCCAGACAACACACACATGTCCACAGATTACTGAGGTGACTGATTTCACAAAGTCATCATATCACAACACGGATCATTTTTAGACAATTACTGTAAAAATGTGAGTCACATTGATGTACTGTTATTTTTTTCTAATACTGTATTGTGTGTGTAAAATTAGAAATAAAATTATTAGTAAATGGATCTTTGAGTGATTTGTAACAAATATAAGACAAATTCATTATAATCAAAGATATTCATTAAAATAAACATTGTGCGGAAGTTCATAGTTATTCTTATTTTTCAATGATTTATACATTATTCTACTAGTTAACTTCACAATAAACATTGTATCAGTTTGTCTGAGTTCATAGTGACAGATGAATTCAAAAAAACTTTCATTTCTAGATATACATCAGACCTAAAATGGCTTTGGCGTGGAGATCCAAGAAGCTCACAGACAGTGACTTGTCATCAAAATTACATGAACTGAGTGAAGAGGACCCATTTACAGAGGTGGATCTGTCAGGGAATGAACTACACAGTCTGCCAGACTTAACTGGATATAAACAATTCCAAAACCTTGAGAAATTATCATTGTGTGGAAATAAGTTTCTGCTGATAGAGCCAGAAAAACTGCCTAAACACCTGAAAGAACTGGATATATCCAACAATCAGATACTTGAATTGTGTGATCTAAGTGAACATCAGAACCTTGTTAAACTGGATGTAGCATGGAACAAACTTACAGCCATGGATCAGTCAAAAATACAAGTAAATATACATGAGTTACACATGAGAGGAAATAAAATCAGTGAATTGTGTGATCTAAGTGAGCATCAAAAACTTGTTAAACTGAATGTGATATGTAACAAACTCACAGCCATAGATTCATCAAAAATACCAGTAAATATACAAGAGTTACAAATGAATAGCAATGAAATCAATGAATTATGTGATCTGAGTCAGTTTCACAACCTTGTTAAACTGAATGTGTCGTATAACAAACTTACAGCTGTAGATCAGTCAAAAATACCAGTAAATATAGAGGACTTACACGTGGGGTACAATAAAATCAATGAACTGTGTAATCTGAGTAAGCATCAGAAACTTGTAAAACTGGATGCATCATGCAACAAACTTACACACATTGATCCTTTAAAAGTACCTGTAAATATACAAGAGATAAATCTGCATGGAAATTATATCAGTGAGTTGTGTGATCTGAGTGAGTATCAGAAACTTGTTAAATTGAGTGTGTCAGCTAACAAAGTTACAGTCATTGATCAATCAAAACTACCAAGAAATATACAGGATTTGGATATGTTTGGCAATAAAATCAGTGAACTGTGTAATCTGAGTGAGCATCAGAAACTTGTTGATCTGAATGTGTCAGGTAACAAACTTATAGTCATTGATCCTTTAAAAGTACCTGTTAACATACAATGTATATGTGCACGGAGGAATCAGATTACAGAAGTGTGTGATTGGAGTCAATACACTCAATTAAAACAACTGGACCTAGCAAACAATGAAATAACAAGAATACATCCAGTAAACATCAATTTATCATTCTTGAGGATAAACAGATCTGGAGAAAGTTGTTTTCAGAATAAAGAAAAACACAATACTGCGTGCAAGCCTTGCACTGATGGCTGGGTCGGGGAGGCATCAAAGTGGGAATACTTGAAGAATAAACCTGCTGGTGAATGGTAAGCATCACAAGTTTATGCATCGGTAAAGTTATTACTGTAATTCATTAATTAAAATCATCCATCTCCATCTCAACTCCATTATAGTTTGTAGTTTGCATTGGGATTCTGTTGCATCATAAAAAATTGAAATTATGAATTTGAAAAATAAACAAAACATTTCACTTAATTTATCAACCAAGTGATCATGATTGATCACATAGTTATTCGTCATAATTGGTAATTAACTATTTTATCAAATCAGTCTTTTTAATGAATATAAGTATTAATAAATGAATTATTATGGAGCCAAAGTTGTGTGACATTATTGTGAGATTGTAAAACAGTTAACACAACAGTCATAGTATTTACGTGTATATGTGTATATGTGACAGTGAATATGTGTAATTTTCAGTGAATACGCGTATTCTCTAAAGTGGTCAGGGAATACTTGATTCCCTGAAAATTTTAGGGAATACGCCTATTCACTGGTTTTGTCAAGTAATAGCTTCACATATTCACTGAACTGAAGTCAGTGAATATGTGTAATGAGTCATCTGTTTTTAGTGCTTTTAAATATTGAACTTTTGTGTAGAGATTACATGCAAATTGCCTTTTTAAATAATTTACCTTTGGGTAGAGATTATATGAATGTTGTGATTTAAATTTCATGTTTATATATCCTGCTCAAAAAGTTTTAGCTTTAACTTTTAGTTTGACACAGTAACAGATGGTTGCTTTGAATTAATATAATTTTTAGTTATGGATCCCTGACAAATATTTTTGACACAAAACACATATTTAGTCGCAGACTGAATGGCTTCCCTTGAATTTATAATAACAAAGCGATTACTTCTTTAACCTTACCCACCTGTTTGATCTGTAGAATGGATGACTTCTCTGTAACTGAAAGTATTAAAGATCAAAGAGCAAAATAAAGACAAATCACAGGACTGGGAAGCCAACTGAGATTGTTTAATTAATACTTTAAGCCTTGAGAGAAAACTGCTATGACAAGTTGGTGTCTAATAAATTATAAGCATTCATATTGTTTAATAAATAAATATGCAATATTGTGAATAGTCAGCTTCTTGTATCATATTTTGTCAAAATATATTTAAATTTTAAATTCAGTACCAAGCTACATTGCTTCCCCTGACTCTCAACACAATCATCATCATTGGCTATTACTGACCTGTATACTGGACATTTATACAGTTAAATCAAAGGACTTGGAAACCAAACAGATTGAGATGTGTCATTTTCTAACATATTAAAACATTATTCAATATTTAC
Organism: Sabellastarte sp. h YS-2021; assembly: GCA_964017235.1. Classification (NCBI taxonomy): domain Eukaryota; kingdom Metazoa; phylum Annelida; class Polychaeta; order Sabellida; family Sabellidae; genus Sabellastarte; species Sabellastarte sp. h YS-2021. The sequence continues at coordinate 73,287,569 of OZ024938.1, read as the reverse complement.
AAAATAATACACTGCTCTTGAAAATCTTTCTTTGGTTTTTTTTAAATCAGTTGCAGTTTGTCTTGTCTTCACAAGTATATAAAAGTTAGTTGCAGAGCTCAATTTTTTTTTTTTTTTTTGGTTGTTGTTATGGTACAGTAAAAGTTATGTAAAATCATGTTGGGAGATTTTAATGGTTATAGTACATAAACACACAAGAGTCCATAGCAAAAGTTATTTTTTATATATTATAAGAATACAAAACTGCATTCTCAACAATTTCTAGTTTGGGAATACGTATATTCCATGGTCATCAAAACCAGGGAATACACATATTCCCTAAAATTTTCAGGGAATACGCGTATTTCCTGATTACACATATTCACTGTTACATATACATGACTTTCTTATCCACCTGTTGCTATGTCTTTGTGTGAGCATGTTTCATGTCACTGTTTTAGTCTATTTGCCTATAAATGTGCTGTTTATATCACATGCTGGTTTTGTCACGTTAACATACAAATATTCATCACACTCTTTTATTGCAACATATGTATGCTGACCATAAGTATGTGGTATATACATGAATGAGGTACATTCCTAGAGCTTCTGCTTTCTATAGATTTAAAAACCATCACAAATCAATAAGAGGTCATGAAATGAAATGTGTGTAAAAATGTTCTCTTTCCAAAACCAACTCAGATTGAAGTGACTGCTTTTCTCTCACCTGGTGCCGTATTCAAGAAAGATCTTAGCCAAGTCTCAGGCTTAAGTTGGTTGTATTGTTGTACAAAAGTTAAGCCTAAGACTTGGCTTAAGACCTTTTGTGAATACGGCCCCAGAACATGGGGTATATATCAGTAATTTTACTGTTGTTATTTTTCAAATGTAAAGACTGTTTCCCACACTCATGGGAATGCAAGCGTTAGTTAAATTTTAGAATGGTTTAAAACAGTGACAGCTTTCACACTGCCACGGAAACGGGACTCTAAGACGGAAGTGTAAATCTGTATTACTGTGATTTCCAATTTTTTCAGTAATGGTGGCCGTTTTTGTTATACAGCTCCAAAAAATGTTTTTGTTTCATCTCAAAATCTTCTTATGGTCAAGAGATTTAGATGCAGAACTTTATATACATCATTATTAAGGACTTAAAATTTGGATTATTGGTTTGTACTTGGGATTGATGTATGTTAGTCACTGACACTGAGAACAATGGGCATTTATGACATAATTTGTGGGTATTATAAATTGGATTACTCTTGTATATGAAAGCTAATAACATAATCCTTGATTGATAATATATGCATGGATAACATCTCACTTCGTATCCATTTTACAAAATAAATTGTGCAGAAATCATTACACGAATCTCGCTGTTCTTCTCATGATAATCTCGTGCTATAAGACAGTAATAAACCCATTAATCAATTATGATATTAATAACATTCACTGGAATCAGTGTACAAACTACTGCTGCTGTAATTTTGTTTAATATATAATGCTTAATTTCCCTCTTATATATAAAATATGTATTCATATGTTTTTAGTTTTTCCTATTATCTCACCAATATGTCACAAAATCAAAACAGGACAGTGTGAAATGAATCACGGAAACATAAACAGAAACTTAAGTTTACATTAATGTTTCCCTGTTTCCATGTGTCTTAACTGTTCAATCTCACGTTTACATAGGTTCAGTGGTTTTCATTGAACACAATTATTTCCCAAATATCAAGTAAATAGTTCATTCATACAGCACTAGATTACTGCTACCCGTCTTATTTCCAAATACATTTTAATGAAAGGGATAGAATTATTGATTATCACTAATTTGCAAATTTCTTTAATGCACCTTATTCTTGCTTTATGACAGAAGGAATTCTGGCTCTATTGAAATGGGTGCAAATACTGAAGTACATAATATTCTTGTGCCTCCTCTTCTTGAAAAGGAGGGCATTTATTCATGTTCACGAATATCGCCATCTACTTATCTTCCACAAAACTATTAACATAGCCCACAACCTTCTGACCTCCTGACAAATGATCTCAACAAATTCTTATCATAGCAACCATTTTCTTGTAATTTTGTTTTGGGGGAAATTTGTTCTGCAGGCTAAACACTTTGTCATAGTTTTATGAAATTTCATGCAAATGTGTAACCTAAAGAGTTCTAAGTTTTCAATTGTCTACCATGCAATAAAAACTGTCACAATTTCAACTATTTTTGTTTGAGTTGTCAATTTTTTTCGATTATATAAACACTAACTGACTGTTGAAGAATTCTGTGAAAACTTTATTGAGATAAATGAAACCCAAGTGGTCTCATCATTTGTAAAGACTACATTCAGAAAACAAATTATAAGTTACATTTTCCATATTGTCTTCTAAAAATAGTAACTGTTGATAGCTTCAGGTTTTCACATGTTTGTATGTCATTTCAGGAAGAGTTTAAGAAAACACATGTCATTGGGAAGTCAAATGTGAGTTGGCCAAATTCTACTCCATTACATGTCATAGCTCACTAAATCATGCAGTCAATACACTAACATTTACCTTTTTAATTATGTGTGCACTGATTACAGCCAAGTGTACAGAGGTGTTCAGTGGCCCAGTGGGTTAGCAGCTATGGCATCTAATTACAGGCCATCATCTCTGTGTCAGTTTGACTCCTGTGAACCTGTCCCAGTATAACCTTGGCTGCTTAATGGGATATAAAACCCCAACTTTGAGGTTCAACACAATTATTTTGTTTGGCTTCCAATATCAGCTTGTTTTACCTGACTTGTAGTTCTATTCCATATTCTTTTTTATTAACACCTTATTCTTTAAATTATATTGCAATGCACAATGTTGAAAAGAGTGTATCATAGCAGCCCATGCTAGATACAGCAAATCAGTAGAAGCTGGTGTATGCAATTTTGAACATCAATGATGTTTTCACCACCGACCTCTAATATCACTTGAAAAAAAGAAAACTGTCTTAAAACTGAATGTGGGCAAGTGTTATAGGTAGTCTTCCCATGTCTTCCCATGTGTTTGTAAATGTTTGAAACAGTTGTTTTCATTTACCATAATAGGGTTGCTAATGATTAAATGTACAGATAGCTGTGTAGCCTTGAAAAGCCTGATATAGCATTGTAATTTATGTGCTGGTAGATATGGGAAAGAACTAGAAGAAGAATTACAAGAACTTCAGCGGAAAGTTCAAAAATCGGAAATAAGTAAGTCTACCCAGAATTAAATTGATGTTATATTTGGGATATTTTTACGCTATTTTATTGTAAAAATGAATCTATTTCGGAATTATTTAGGCAGCTTGAAATATTCTATGATGTGTTCTTGTGATTATTGAATAAATAGTTAAATCATAATTATTTTTCACAATATCTGATACTCTTTGAATGTAAGAAAAAATGTTTTCACAATAACATTTTCATGATGAATATGTATTTATCAATGATAATTTCATAGTAACGTTGATATCAATTTAATTTTCAAGTTAAATGGATTCCTCGATTCCCAGCAACCCCAAGACCAAAGGCAGTAACAAGATGAAATACCCTTATAATATTTTTATTAATTATTTTGTCAACATATTTGCAACATATAAGATCTATAAGAAGTTGGTGGTATATAGTAAACCCTGTCACCTGACACCTGACAACCATGAATTTTAACCCCCAATAAAAATTCCTAAATGTCAACCCTAGCCCAGTTTCGGGTGCAGTATACAAATTTCCTGTCCCGAAAGGGCAAAGAATCAAAGTTTTGAAATATTTTGAGGAATGCTAAGAAGTATCCACTAAATGCTGATGGAGGAAGCAATTTGCAACAAATTTTTAACTACAGTTCATAATGTCTTAATACAGAATTTCAATGGCATGGTTTTGTATGCAAAGATATATATACAGAGCATATATAGTGTAAAACTATGTACATAATAAAAAAGTGCACAATAAATGTAGAATAACTGCCCCCATCAATGACTAGTTATGCAATAAAAGACTAAAAGAGCAAAGGTAATCATCAAAGTTCTAGCAGAAGTACTGAACAGCAACCCCAAGTGCTATGAGAACATAGATAGACTCACATGTATCCTATACAAAATGATCCACCCTGGTGGACCAGTAAATGAAAATAATGTAAAGAAATTAATTTATAAAGTCTCTCTGAATGGGTCTAAAAAAATACACACATCAGCAGCCAAAGGTGAAGACAAACAACTACAATTATAAGTAGAAAACTCTGAGGTGTCAACTGTTCTATCACTGCCAATAACACTAAAGAAAGACACTTCTATAAGATGACAAGTGTCAGAGCACCCATAGAAACATTCCACAGTGCAAGCATCTCCACCCAAATGTTAAACTACCTCAGCGCTGCTAGTCGAACTATATATAGTCACACTGCCAGCCATGTGACACCCATGTCTTTAATATTCAGCACTGGTGTCAAGTGGACCAGTCAACCATTGACAGCTGGACATCAATATCACCTGAATATAAACTGACAGTAGTGATCTGCTCATACAATGTTAAAAACTAAGGGGATGGAATTTCAAATGAGAGGATCAAAATATTTATGTGTCTCCTCATCTTCCCAAACATAAAAATGGCAGAATTAAGGGTTGAAATCACAGAAGCGTCGCACTTTACCAATAAATGCATGCAAATAAGATATCATACTAAATGCAAAGTAGGAAGGGTGTTAAAATGAATCTAGATAGCACCCCAATGCCATTCAACATAATATCTCACATGATTAAATGAAATTGTTTCCCATTTGTGTTCAATCAGTATCCCGTGTAAGTATCAGCTCCAATTCCATACTTATCTTTATGTCACCAGCATCTATGCTTGGGGTCACATAGGCATTATTATACGTCACACTTCACGTTAATACAGTATTTGATAAATGGCTCAACAGATCAAATTAAAAAAATTGGCACGTAACTAGCACTCAAGGTGTTTCCTATTTTAGGAGACCTTCAAATCACTCTATAAGATGACTGTTGAATTTAAGCAATTTTTTTGAGGTTTCGAAGCAATATCTCAGTGTTACTCGAAGCATTCAATTTAAATTTTGAAAGTGCATGTGACTGGTTCACAAAGTGTAGTCTAATTTAAGGTGACATTAAACTCCCATGCATAAAATGATCATATTGATTGTAAGTCTTTTGTATTTCCACAGAGTAAAGCGCAAACAGATTTCATTTTAACTTTGGATATATAAGTAAGTACTCTACATTAAGATGACAGCATCTTAAAAAGCATCTGGTGGATTAAATTCAAATTTGACATGTGATGTTGATAGAGATGTGCCCTATTAAAAGGTAAATATAATCTCTAATAACAATTATCTTAAATTTTCACTTGTTTTTGGTTCCAGAATATAGCTTAAAAACGCTTGATTGATTCAAATAAAATTTGTCATGTGATGTGTAACTGGTCCTGAAACTGTGCCCTGTTTTAAGGTGACATTAAAACATAATTATCTTGAATTAAAGTTAATTTCAAGAGAGTATCTTCTAAATTTTAAAACCGGTGATTGATTACAATGATATCTGATATTTGATGTGACCAGTCAAAGAAATATGACCAAAGTAAAGGTGACCTCAAACTCCACTACCAACACAAATTAAAAAGAATTAAATTTTTACTTGTTTCCAGACATTGACTAAACAAATACTTGATGATTCAAGTAAAATTTTGCATCTGAATCTAGCCGACTCTCAATGTGTACCCTATTTAAGGTTACCTTAAGCTTCAAGTAAGAACATAATTAAAGTTAAATTATTTTGTATGGATACTTCTGCACAGAATAAAGAAATGACTTGACACATGGGATCTAGGTTTGGCATATACATGTAAATGACCTCAAATAATTGTCCTACAGTACGGTATCCTTAAACTTCAATTAATAACAGACAAGATTATGTTCACTTTAAGTTTGCAATATTTTTAATTTACAATTTTTATAATTTTTTTATAATTATATGCAATAGATTTAAGATGTGGCTACGACTCACCTTGGGCAGAGCCTATATTGTACGATGGCCTTAAAGTCTTCACAGTTGCAAACCTACATTGATCTTCAGTTTTGAGTGTGTCCATTTGAAAAAAGGATGTAAATATATCTATACCCAAAGAAAAGCTTTATTTCAATGTTACCATAAAGTTGTGATAATTAAGGAAACTTCATAACTTAAGGGTATATAAAGGTTTTACTCCCTATATAAATTACGCTGGACATGGACATGCCATTTTTGTTTTCCACTGTCTCACCTATCATTGCTGATCATTTACAGGAGCAGCATTTGCCTCTCAGTCTGATTTTGTATGCAGGCTTATTTGCCAATACAGGGGCAACAACTGTAGCCTTGGTGATACTTTTTTCTTTTTGTTTGAATTTTGCGGGTGCTTCATACTTTATACCCATGTATGGATTTTATCCAAAGTTTCAGAATATGTATACCATGGGGAACTTAAGCAGATAAAGGGTTTGGTTAACATCTGCCATTTACTATTGCCAGATCACTTTTCCTCTTTTGACTTGTAATTTTGTGGGTTCCTTATATTCAAACCCATACATAGATTTAACCTACGTTAATTGCATATATAAAAAGTCTGAAGCTGACATGTATGTTATGGTGACTTTACAATTCACATGATTAGAGAATGAACTAGTTTCTTAAATTTTTGATGAAATGACAAAGAATAAAACATCCTTTTTTCTCCGTAAAGGATGGAGGCAGAGAAAGCAGATAGTACCACTGATTTAACAGTAACTCGCAGCATCAAAAGATTATAACCTGTCAGTGACAATTCAATATTTAATGAGTTATCAAGTTCTTTTAAGCTAAAAAAGTATGTTATTTGTGCATAATACCTGAATAATTTCACGGAAAATGTTTTTTAAATAACTGCATCATTGGAAATGTCATATTAACTATATATTTAATTCCATGACTGAAGCCTATTGTGCAGATAAAGTGTCTGTTTAAACTTCTATGAGATATTATCTATAACTTGAGATTAGCATTCAAGAAGAGACAGGCATGTCACTTGGTGTATCAACATTTAAGATAAAATCCTATCAGTTCTCACAATAGTCACAACATATCCTTGTTTCTGCTGTGGTTATTTGAGATGAACTATTAGTATTTTCAAGTTTTAAAAGAAGTTAAATTCAAACCCACACTAAACATGACACCTCAACACCATAGAGCCCCAAGGACTCACACTCACACCTCAGCTATTTTAGTGACGTAGACAAAGCTGTTACCTATTACCACATCTAATTATCCTTTTCAGGATAACTAAGTTAAATAATTTAGGATATTTTGTTATCTAATGACTTTTTCTCTTCAACTCTGGTTCTTCTGTTCAATCATATGGAATGATATTTTAGTGTGAGTACTCTAGTCCGTCTTGTATAAATATGGGGATAATGAAAAGATGGAAAGTAGCACAGGATAAAAAGCACTTATTTTTTATTCCCAGAACACAAAGCTGTTGTTGACACAAGCCATGAGGTAATCAGACATTGCTTTTAAAATTTCATATGTGTATTGTCTTTTAACAAATTAAAATTTTAACACTTTCAAGTATTACCATACGTTGATGAAATACCATCGTTTCTTTTCCTTATGTGTGCCGCATTTTTGCCTGACAAACTAACTAAACACAAATTTCATCTTGCAGGATTTGCTACAATATAAAATTTCTTCCAAGGGTGAATCATTCCACTTTCTACATGCAAATGTAACAGTTGAGATTCCACCAAACACATTGCCTGCTCATGAAGCTCCATGTACAGCATCTGTATTACCAGAAGATTGGGTAGGGTCATCTTTGCAACATGCAATGAGTAAGATGTATGAGTTCAGCCCAAGTGGTTTGACCACTCAAAACAAGATCATGTTTGTGATCCCTCTGTTTGACTCTCACCACTATGACTATGAAAATATGACTCTGATGTATCAGGAAGACAGACACAGTCAGTTTGTAGATGCTGATGAATTGAAGGTCAAGCCAACATGGTTGTTTTATGGGAATGAATGTTATGTCTTCTTAGACATTTCTGTAAAATATATGTTGCATCAAGAGAAGATTCTGACAAAGAGGTACAATGTGTAGATGTGGAATCTTTGCTATTCTACAAGCAAAGTGACAAAATCCTGGAACTTGTGACAACATTTGGATGTTACAGTAAGGAATCAGACTGCTCAACCAATAAAGTCAAAGAGGTATGGAATTTCTACATTGTACAAAAATATAATTTCATATTGTTATTGCTATTTTGGAAACAGATTCATTGATTAAACCTTGCCATTATTTTATATTATATGGTTGAAAATGGAAAACGCAAATCACTATTCTCTCACATCAGGTATTTCGAAATAATGAGTGGTCTGAATCTTCACAATTGCACGCATATTGACAAATCACTTTTAATACTGACTGCTAATAATTTGATGTAAGAAGCTGACATAAACTATGAATAAGTTTATCGACATTCATAACAAGAAATAAATAATGACAATAAGTTAATCAAACGTATGAAACATTAAATAATTATGACAATGTTTTGACACGTGTTTTTTAGCATTACAAGGACTATAAAGTAGCCAGCCAAGAAAAGGTAACAATATTCAAAGATTGCAGTTTCACTATTGTCCCCAAGTTTTCTTCAGATGATTGGAATCCAAAATTCCATGATGAGGGACGAGAGGTAACTTCAAATTTCCTTTTATTTCTTACTGTTAATCTCAATGAAATATTAAATCTAATAAGGATATTTATGAAAAACCAAAGACAATCTTTGTTTGTAAATGGATGCTACTTGATACAGGATGCAATTGTTTTGGGTTTTTATTATCTTTCTAGAATGGTTAAATTAAATGCTTAAATTAAATGCAGCATGAATTTTTTAGTGTCTATTATAGTAATGATATTAGGGTTTATAGTGCTATTGTCTTGGAAAATGCATAAAGAAAGACTTTAATAGTCGGCAAAATATTTATTTAAGTGTCATATTTGAAAATATACCTATGTTTAAATATTCTATATTTCAATTTAATTTGTAATTCAATCAATTTTAGGAAAGACTTGGCTCATACATTGTAAATATGTGCAAGACAAAGGATTTACCAATTAATTTGAGGCATAAGTTCATTCAGCTTCAACCAATGTCAACAAACAAGAAAGATATTTGCACACATTTAACCCACGAAGGTCAATTGATCACTTTAACCTGTGATGTGGTAAGTAATTAAAGTTAAAATATTTTATGGATAATTGGTAATTCAAACCAAACTGATAGAGATGTAATATGGGCGAGAGCCAGCACAATATTGTAAGTTAAATTTAATAACTCTAATTAGAGTTTATCCATTTGTTTTTATTTATTTGGGGTTTTATGTCGCTTTCAACACCATACAGGTCAAATCACGACGGGTAGTTGGAAGGGCAGAGGAAACCAGTACATACAGTTGGTCAAGGTTCTTTACTGTAAACTGTCGACCAACGGCAAGCAACTACCAGCTTTCCCACTTGAGAAAGTGCCAAGAATCAAACGCCGACCTCAGAGGTGGGAGGCGAGAGTGTCACCACTGTGTCCCCAGTTTATCCATTTGAAAGATATTTGTATGACCAGTTTGTGTAACAATAGTTTTGTTTGTTCAATACAACTGTTGTTGAATAAGTAGTTGAAATATGTAAATTTCTTAACACTAATGTGTCAGTGTTACAAAACTATATTCAAAGTAATTTTACCAAAATAAACATAATATTAACAGTAGCTCACCTTATATCAGTGCCATTGTAATTAAGTATCAAGGAAGAATGATGATGCCATTCAGGGAAGGTCTAAATGATCAGGGTTAATGAAATTAATTACTTCCGTAACAAACTATATTTCCAACTGAAGCCACTACCAGAAACATGCATGCCCCTATCTGGATCACAAGATGTTATAAGTGAATAAACAAAGTGAAAATTGAAAGAATCCAATAGATTACTAAGCCACAAATATGTAATGTATTTTATTACAGTCAGAACTATCATCATACAATATGAGATCAGATGATTCTCAGGAAAGTACTTTGTTACACGGAGATGCTGAATTGACAGAAATCATGTATCGGCACATGTCACATGAAAATATGGTTTCCTGTGCAGAAACCATGCATGTAAAAGCTGATGCAGACATGGACCCACGAGAATTCACTCGGATCTTCCTTCACCAGTTTGCTGAGAGATACCATGGACCACATAATATAGGTTCTATTTTACAGTCATTTATCAAAAACTTGGATAAATATCCATGTTTGAGTGAAGCTGTACCAGAATTGAAATGGCTAAAACAGAAGAGAAGAGCAGAGGATGTAGCATTGAGCACTCAGGCAGAGGTTGCTGTGAGCATACCTTTTCACTTAATAATGTGAATGTTACTGTAACGTGATAAATTTTACATTTTAGTTACTTAAAGCTATATGGTATTTGATATATCTGACCAAATAAGTTTCTGTCTTTCAGTTGATTTTTCTGCAATGAGCTGAAACAGTTGTATTGGCAGTACTTGCATTAACTTTATTGCCATCATTGACCAATGTACATTGTGGTGAAAGGTGAAATAAGTGAAAATTTATTTTGGATATTATGAAAATTATTCATTCGTAGCTTTCATCATAGATAAAGATGCCTCGTGGCAGTTGTGATAATACATGCAGTGATTTTCACATCAGCAAAAAAAGATTATTTATTGCTTACTTACTTGACATCCTTGTCTTTATAGCACCCAATTAAATTTGTGTATTTTTAACCTAAATTTAGAAATACACTGGCTCCTCATATTAGCTGCCAGGCATTACAACAATTACATCATTTATATAAAACACACAATTTACCAGAAGAGATTCTGAAGCTTGTTTGTTAAAGTGGTCCATTGTCAATGAAATGGTCAAAAGCAACGAAGATTGAGAAGCTTTGAAAGATTGGTATTATAATAGCCTATTATATTTGTGACCTGTGCAAAAACTTAGTTCTTCATCTGTCTCACTGTGACTATTTTCCCTGTTTAAAGGTATCATGCTTGGTGGGTACAAGAAATAAGATTTAACAGCTATGGTGCCTCTCATGAGAAATGTCCTATAAGCATACTCAAAATATACCATCACATTGAGCTATTATACCTGTGGTATTTATCATTATTATTTTTGAAATCATATATATTTTATTGTATTTATGGAATTTGAATATATTGGAAAACAATATCTTTATATTAAGAGACAATGAAGTTTTTTCAAACAGGATATCTGACAATATCAAGTGCATTGTTTACTGTTATTATTGTCATACTCATAAATGTAGGCCAAATAGTTACATGTATACAAATTTATATATTTCATAGGATGGACTGCGGAATGAACTGGAGCTATTGTGTCAAAAGTGCCAACTGGAAGTTGCCAAAAGCACTCTGGAACTTAGCCCAGTTATTCTTGTGTTGAGCAAAGTGGATAAATCATTTACATCACGTTTAAGTTACACAATTATCACTTCTACAAATTGGCAGCAAATCTACAGCTCCAGGACTGATGCTGAGGCATTGGGATACATCAGAAAGGTATTTCTTGAGTTTATTAGTCAATGAAAGATAGAATTACCATCTTTACTGGTTGTGAAATATCTTCCAGGTAGAACTTTCATGAAATGACAAATTTGACACAGTGCCACTCGCTTTTTGTCTACATAGTCATTAGAAAATATTTAACTTATATCATGGCTGCATGTTAGCCTGCTGTGGTTTCTAAGCTTAGATCACACAAACATTGAACACATTCATTGCATGAAAAGTAAATATCCAATGACTAGCACCAAACAAATTTATGCTCATATTTACCTGGTTTCATCATCAAAGATAACAAGTCACTGTGAATCTTGCAATTGTAGAAAGATAACAAAAGCCAAACATTGATCCCACAACCCTCTATTTAATACATGTAAATGCTTATAGTTTGTGCTGATCATTTGATCCTTGCTAATAATCTTAACCCCATCTGATTTGGCCTTCAAGAAAGGTTTGTGTGAAGTAGATCCTTAGTTATCTCTTTTCCTTTAAAGCTTGAATAAAGAACACCGTTTTGATCAGGAATTCTCATCCCTCAACAGATACACAGGTGAGGTCTCTTCACATATTTCTGTGAATCTGTATGAGGACCAGATTTATATGAATTATGCTCAGTTTAGACAACCTCTGTTTAAACTGAATTAACCCTTGATAGTAAGGAAAAGTTTGAACATTGCTATTTTTAGGCAGACCAAGCAACCTTTGGTATCCTCCTTCCAATTATTATATGGGGACTGACCCTTTTTACCATTCTTCATTTCACTATGGAAATCATCTCAAACACACAGCATCAAAGTATGGACCAAACTATAACTCAGTTTTTATATATATATATATGTTCACCTTGATTTGGATATATGTGTTATATTTCATAACTATGGTATTTTGTGTGATTTGTGTGATCAGTTTGAAGTGTTATTGTACATGCTTGAATGATCACTGTGCAACTTAACGAATAAATGAATGAATGATTTTCAAATTTAAATTTTACACCTACGTTTTGAAACCTACTGTTTTATAAAACAACATTAATAACCTGCAGGGTAAAATTCTCAATGTGTGTTTCACTGACTTTAATGATTGTTGATTCTTCTACCTAATCTTGAAATGGAATCATATCTGTGTGTTTTCTGTGTCATATCAGCACCAGAAAAAATAGCCCAGACAAATTGGGGCATAGATATTCTGTGATACAGATAATAGAATATTGTTACACATTGTTTATTTCAAGTTATTGAATTGGCTGTAGTTAAACACAGCATCATAAACAATTCTTGATTATATATTTATAAAAATTGAATTCATATTAAATGAAAGTTTTTTGTTTAAATAATATGTATAAGTTGTATTGTTTTTCTAGCGTTTTATCAAAATATTCAGATGTCATATTGTCATCGCATATTGAAACAATACCAGACATTATTGAACAATTGTTGTCTCTCATGCCAAAGCATATAGAATGACTGTTAAAGGATTCTGTAAAGCATTCTGTTGAGCATTTGCCTTGCTTTTTAGAAATTCAAAACGATATAAATTAGAAATTATCTTACAGTATACCATTATATTTTGCGAGAATTGACCTGTTTCCAATAATTTAGAGCGAAAATTTCAACAAAAAATCCATTTTTAAGAAAACATCTTGTGACATTTCAGCATTGAGTGAGTTACTGAGCATTCCAATCTAAATTGTTATTTTTTAACTTTGATACAGGCTTTCCAGGACAGTTTAGATCCGAAAATGATGGATGATATTCTGAAAGCTCTGTATCAGGAAGGAAAGGGTAACACACTACATGCAAAGGAAATAGAAAAGCACTATCACGAGCAGATCAGTAAGCACCAGCAGTGTCCTGACTGCAAGGCACAGGAGAGGCAAAGTAGTGTACTTACGTGGGATAACCTCTACCCAATCAAATCTTTTATGAATTTTAAGGTTTTAATGTTGTGTGTCATTATACCAATGGTGAGTTTTATTGTGTATAAATTGTTTATGTAAACCTGCAGTACAAAACTTTATGCACAGTTCACCTGCTCAAACTATTGAATCGGAGGTATTTGTATGGCATGATTTGTATGGTATGAATGTCCATCCAGTATTTCAAACGATGTTAGTAAACACATGGATCTAAAGGTAGGAAGTTGTGGTAAAAAATGATCCGATGAAAGATGTTTTGATCACACAAAGGGATGAGTTAGCTAGGAATTTCCAAATGAGGGTGAGCACATGGTAAGCTTACTGTTTGGATTTGTACTTTGAGAAAGGACTGTTTTGAGTGCTAAATATGAAATCTTCAAATATCATCATGTTATTTGAGCAATCATGTCAAGTTTGATAAAGTTATTAAAATCATAAGGATATTAACGATTTGTATATCAATTTTACAAATTATTTCAATAGTTTCCTTGTTTTTAAGTACTTTAAAATTTATAGCTTGAACCAATTGGTGCGGGGCTATGTGTCACATGGATTGGCCAGTCTGTGTGATGTTTTGATCCTCTTTGGTGATTTACAATCATATTTGACCGGCATGTTGGAAAAAGGCTTCACTAAAAGCACCATGGACAAGTTTGGTCTGTTTGTTTTGTGTTTTCCCTATTTTTGACCTTTGGAGGGACTTTTATCCATGTGCAGGTGGACAAACATGGTATTTAATCATCTTTATCGACAGATTGTGGCACACCCACTAGGTATTTTGATTCCCAGGGGATGGGTGCATTGGAACTTGGACTTTGGCGTAGACACCTGAAACAGTCACAGGACTATGGGTCAGGAACACATGGACTTTGAAAAGCCTGCACTAATTCAAAAGGTTAATTATCTTTCATCACATTAATTCAGTACGTTTGAGCTAGATTCTCTCAAGTCCATGGGGAAAAATTTATAGTTGCAGGTTTCAGGTTCTGATTTTGGTGGTGAGATTTCAGATGACTGAGTCCTGGTTTGTCTGTCGACTGAGTCAGTTGAAATTTCCTTACCTTGGCTGACAAAGTTTAAACACATGGTTTTTTATGGAGGTTTCCAGTATATTTTTGGATTAGTTTACAGTGAGTTAAAATATGGGATAAATAGCTTAAATGTTCACTAAATCTGGGTATACATATGACAGGTCAGTTGTTTATGTATTAATGTTAAAATGTCATTTTCCATGCGATATGGTTTTGTTTTTGCATTTATAGTATTGGGATAATTGTAACAATTCCAGGTCAGTTTGATGAACATTTTGACATATATTTTATAAATAAGTATACCTGGCAAGGTGGTATGACCTATTTCTTAATATTTCTCATTCTTGTTATTCTATTTTCTTTTATTTTTAATTTTACATACACTGTTACTTGCTTTCTGCTCCCTGTTTGATGTGTTTGTTAATACTGTTCCTGTTTGATGTTAATACTGAGGGTTTTTTCTAATCTTATGATTTATTCATTTATCTATTTATCTGTGTTTAACGTTGCTTAAAAACATTGTGTATTTCATATCACGACAGGTATGTATTCCTATGGATCGTTATTTTAATATTTAACACACCCTTTTTAAACTTTTGTTTCTATTATTTGATTGTCTAACTATCTCATGGCCTTGCATGGCTTATAACCTTGAACTGTATATAAAGTCACATTTAGTCACAGTTTGAAGTTGGGATTTTGTGTTCTATTCAAGAGCCAGGGTCATATTTGGAAAGACTCTCAGCATTGTCAGCTGGGGGTGTCCCACACACAGACAGGTGACAGCCTGTGGTTAGATGCTTAACTTGCTTATCACTACATCACTGAGGTCCTCCCCATTTATGCAAATGTTTATTACTCATATGTACTATAAGTGGTTTGTGTATAATCAACCTAAATGTCCCATAAAACAGTGCTTGACTCAGAATGTATTAAGTAAATAATGGATTTTCTGGTGTAATAACACTTGAGCACTTATGTTATAAAGAACATGTATATTATTCACTTTATTGTACTGCTACATACAGTTATTTGATGATTATAATTTAGTAATTTATAGACATTTACTTACAAAAATGACACTAATTACTGGAATAATGTAGAATATGTAGTTGTGTATAACTATCCTAACCTTGAATATATACAGTTGTAACCAATCAAAGATGTATAAGTGCATAGTTATTTAGGTTTTATTTAAGCATTTCATGTATCATGTACCACTTTTAAACTGGTACCATGCACATTACAGAGAACATAAAAACATTGTAACGATATTGCCAAATACAAGTAAGTCATATGTAAAATGTACTCAAAACACTAATTTGTAGTCTTTGTTCTCACTAATGCATGGGGAAATGTGTGTTATAAAGTTGATAAGAATACACAACAAAATGTCACTTGTAACATATGTGTGTATGTATGTGTGTCATGTAATAACTCACAATAAGCAATTTCTACCTGTGTCTCACAGACACCAAAGTACTCTTGTTTATTAGGTTTGACATTTGTGTTGTTTACATGTGAAAATATCTATTTAAAGTGATGTTTATTGTATGTTGCATTGTGTTATAATACTGCATATAATGATACTGTATGATTCTCTATACTATATACTGTTCAAATATTTTTCACTATAGTATTTAGGATATTAATTCCTTATTGACAGTGAGATCTTACACGCAACAAATAATACAAATAGACATGTTCACAATGCACTCATGCATGACACCTTCACCACATCTAGTCAAACTAATTCATTGAATTACTGATATTGATGTCAAATATGTTGTAGATCTACCACAATACACGATTTGTTCAGAAAATGAGTTCAATATGTGTGAAATTAACATGTATTTTTATAAATATGTAGATAGATAATAACTTTTAGATAATGTAATAATACTAAACATACTCATATATAAAATGTCCTGTCTATTGTTAAAGTTCTCATAGTGTATCGTCACATTCAAATATATTTAATTAATTTTTTTGCATCCACTTATGGCTCCTGCATCGAGTTTGTCCTCATTGACAAGGAAAATCATGTATTAATTAAACATCAATAAAACATCAATAAAACACTTACCATATCTTGTGTGACGTACCATAACTTGTGTGATTCTTAACCCCATTGGTGATGACAACTCAGTTACAAAAATAAGCAATAAATAAATGTATGTATACTTCTATAACTAGTGCAGTTATTCATTACTTTTACCTTATGTGAACCTTGCCGTTGACAGTGCTGGCTGCAGTTTATTTGCCAGATAAATGGTACATTCTATTCACAATTCCATTTTCTTTTGAGGACTCCATTCCAAAGACTTATTTGATTGGTTCTTTTAATTTGTTTTCATCTATTTCTTCCTTGCTTTCTTTCTTTCATTTGTTTTGCTGTTCGGTTGGACAGCTCCAAACTGAAAAAGGTCCCATTTATTGCATTTTAACATTATTTACTAATTTGCTTTAGCAGCATGTACATGGATGTTTGTTCATTGCATGGAGAGATATGTGTTATTTCAGGTTGAATGAATGCATCACCTCTGCAAATGGGATGTTAACTTTTGTCATCTTTTAAGAACAATTGGCTTTCTGTATATGCTACTGTTTGATTAGTGCCTTGGTTAATAATCCCTCTGCTTAGACATTAAACTGTTTTGTAACTTTTGTGATCATATGAGAACAATTGACTTTCAGTCATTAATATTTGTGTAATATTTACTTAAGTTCTTTTGATTAACAACTGTGTATTTGTGTATAAGTTTTAAGTGTAATGTGGATTTCTTTAATGTGTTTTTATTTTATGGTAAATTTCATATATGAATTAAGACTTAAAAGAATAGTGAATGTTTATTCATTTTTTGTTAGTTTAACACTTACTTGTGGGAACAAAATGATGGACTGATATAGACTAAATTTAGGAATGACATTGTTATTCCCGAATGTATATATAGACTTTTTAATTTTTATATGAATTTAACATCAAGGGGCCGATTTGACCAGGGTGTTACTTCCAAGGGAGCCAATTTGACAAGGATACTTCTTTCTGGGGGGCCGATTTGATGGGGCCAATTTGGTAAAGGGCCAAATTGTCCATATTGTTCATGATTCCATAATACAAACTATAGTGTTTTTGATAATTACCTCCACCTGCCTAGGTTATGTAATCATTGGGGTTTGTCTGTCTGTCTGTATGTCATTTACCAGCGTAACTTAAAAAGTTTTGAATGGATTTTCTTCAAAGAAGTGATTAAATTTTGGAGGTGTCAGCGCCACCGCCATCAGTGTTAGGGTCATCTGTAAGTTGAAAAAATAAGGTTTTTATCCCATAACTCGAAATGTTGCTATGCACAGTTTCAGAAATATATTATGGTGACCTTAAATGTTCTATTTTTCAAGCTATGGCCGCCTTAAATTCACATATGCATGTTAGCCTCCCGGAATATTTCTATCATCTTCTGGCATTTAATTTTCAAAATGTTAAGGTCACCTTAATCTCACAAAAAGGGTGTATTCCACAGAAACTTATGGATGAACTTTATTGACATTTTCAGATGATGCTAACATTTGCGTAAGTAACAAGTGATTAAATTTTGGAAGTGCCACTGCCACTGAAGCTGATGTTAATTTTACAGCCATTTCAAATTTTGAAGTGGAGAAAAGCTTATGGCGACCATTTTAAGTCCTCTTATCAAAATTTAAGCCCACTACCTCCCAGACTCAAATTTAAGTCCACTGACGTAGATGCTTTGTGAAATCCGCTAAGTCTGAGAGGACAGACTTAACATTCTGTTGGCAAAATTTAGGACCAAAGTCCTAAATTTAAGTCTAAATCTGGAGTTAACTCCCTGGGTCACGGTGGCACAGTGGTAACACACCTCTATGGTTGGTGGTTCAAACCCTGAATCTTATGTGGGAAAGTTGGTAGTTGCTTGCCGTTGATCAGCAGTTTACAGTACAGAACGTTGACCAACTGTATTTATTGGTTTCCTCTTGACAGGAAAAGAGACACTGAGCCATTTGTATCTGTCTTTGGCACCAAAACAATGAATTCTGTTTTATCAGGATTAAGCTTGAGTTTGTTTCAGACATCCAGACCTGAATATCGTTCAAACAGGATTTTAGACGGTCATGTACTGGCATTAAGTTGTTTTCTACACATAACACAG
Organism: Sabellastarte sp. h YS-2021; assembly: GCA_964017235.1. Taxonomy (NCBI): domain Eukaryota; kingdom Metazoa; phylum Annelida; class Polychaeta; order Sabellida; family Sabellidae; genus Sabellastarte; species Sabellastarte sp. h YS-2021. The sequence continues at coordinate 73,268,844 of OZ024938.1, read as the reverse complement.
TTTTACAGGCTGTGAACTCGAATACAACCATAGTTTAAGAAATGTAACATTAATGTTCCATGCATTGGGAAGCCTCGAACCTGTTTTATTAAAAATATTAGATATTAGTATGCATTTAAATTATTTTGTCATATATATATGTATACTATGGAACTTGTGAAATATTGCGAATGAAACGTATTTCCGATAACAATATTTTTAATAGTAAAAATCATTGAACAAAAATGAGAGATTTATTACAATTAATCTGATAATATTATATAGTAAACAGGGGATATAATATCAGAGTGTCCACCACATAAATTGACCAGAAATACATTATATTTCATTTTTTATCCACTATAGCCAGGTGTAACTATGAACGCCAGTACCTGACCCTTTATCGCAGATTGAAGTAATCAGGCAGTCAGACAAGAATTTATATATCAAGCTTGAATTTTCTTTTGGTCAGATGTTATCCTACTTGCTTGTCACAGTTACAAAAAAGCATATCAAAGTAATAAATCAAAGTGGGTTTGCCCTACACAGTAGTTTCTGAAAAACACGGAAAAACACAATATAGATATGTTAGCTTACGAAGTCTCATCGAAAGAGGGTAAATGTTTACAGTTCATTGTTGGAACTGAATAAACAAAATGTGCGGCTTGTGGATAAACTATAAATCGGACATATACAGACTGTGTATACTGAGTATATTATCCAAATAACGAGAGATAATTCATTGGTACTGTGAAGTACATGTGTACTATAGTTATGTAAGCATGGCCAGATCTGTCAGACCACTCAACAAATTGTGCATACTTTAAACATTTCCTGTAAAGAAAGTAAATGTCCGTTGTGCAGAATTGCAAATACAAAGACTATGTCCGCCTTTCATAAAGAAGTCACTCCATTCAGTATGACAATCAACACTAGAAAGTAAATATAGATTTTAGTAGCAAGTAAGGAAGCCAATAAGAGCAAGTATTTTTCAACAATGCTTGGAGTTTATTAAATAAAGCTAAAATAATGTTACATACATTCTGTACACACAGATATTGTTAGTACTACCAAATTAAAGACACCAAATTGCAAAATGCTTGACATCTTTATCAATTTAATTACTTTAAATCAGTGTGTAAACTTCAAACATCAACCCTTCTGCACTACTAAACAGCAAAATTAGAAGAGCTATTAATCAGTTACAGCTAACCTGTTGTTACTAAGTAATACTCATTGCTACTATGTTATTTCTATTTTAATCCTACTACTAAGTTAAACACCAAAGTAGAGTACTTGCTGACTACTAATTTAATAAATTTTTAAAGACCCAAGTGTATAAATGTTCATTAACAAGAACCTGTACAACTACTTTTAACAAACTTAGTTGAGCTACTACCTAACTGCATTTTATTGTGTGTCAATGTAAAGTAATCATCATAGCTACTAGGTTACTGTGTACAACACTAACTATGCAATACCACTACAGTTGTCTTTATATTTATCTTAAGATATCAGGCTGGTTTAATTAGTTACACCTAACTATTTGATGTGTTGGCCAGTGGCTCTTTGCATGCAATGAATATTTTAATCAGAGGGTCAAGAGTTAAAGGTCAGGCTGCGTGACCTTGTAAAGGTCAGAATGTATAAGTGTAGTTTCAACAAAAAAGACCCGAAACCCAAAGCATTAATGTATCAGTTTTTGAAATGTACGTTCACACTGCCTGTATATATATTAATTTACCCATTAATTTCTGAAGGTCATTCTCACTGGCATGTTTTTAAAAAGCCAAGTATTACATAATTCCTTACATTTGTTGAATTTTTCAAAGATAATATGCAGTGTTTCTGTCTTTACATTAATTTCTATCTCCAGAAAAGTAATAATGTGACTGGTTTTTTCAACTTTTTCACTATTTAAAGGTAAGCCTACATATTGCAACTAATGACCATTTGCTAACTGTGGGGGTAACCCCAATATAATCATCTAAGTATTTTATTAACCAGACATTTGAGAAAAAATACATTAAGGAAATAGAGCATGCATAGTGATGTCAAAAGGTAAGGTATTTGATCTTTTGCTAGATTTCACTACATTTTATTGTGTATACATTTTAATTAATCTTAAATTAAATGTCAAAAATATCAATATAAATGTTGACATTGAAGCTAATGACTGGTTATGAAATGACAAGACAGAATTCTGTACTAGTTTCTCAGACAAACACCATCATCAAATACTTTTTTCAGAATTTGATTACTTCACTTTGGATGGAGGATTTTCATGCTGAGGATTGCCATGACATCATCTCCATTCAGATACTCCTACCCCAATATGGAAATGATTTTAAATGGATATGGGTCACACATGGTATTTTTACAAAATGTCTTGGATTGTTGGATAAAGAAAAATGTGCTTAAGTCATCTATGATGATCTAGAACTTGTTTACCAATGAAATTTATAATCCTCCATCTTACATGTGGATGTTCTTCCAACAAGAGACTTGTACAACTGCCACTTGCTGCACTTCACCAAATACACCAGGGAATGTAAAATTGCTCAGAAATTTTGAAAGCGATTTTTGTTCCAAATATTAAGATTGCTTGTTTGAAAGTCAGTGTCAAGTTTCAAATATTTTCTTTCGTGAATTGCTTTTTATTTTGATATAAAGTGAAGTGATTCATTTGTATGTATTTTTACTACTGTGGTTTATGTGTGTAAATTGTAAAAATGATGGCTCATAAAACAAAATTCTTTAAAAAAAATCATGTTCAAACTGCCACACTATGTTTACCTGATTACATTCTTATCGTGGACAATAAAATAAACAATTTAAAAAGTGTGAATTTTTCATCTAAAACGTTTGCATTCTTTACCTAAAAAGTGTGGATTCTGAAACAGTTTAAGCTTTGTCTCAAACCCCAATCTGAGACTTCAGGCACAAATATTGTAGACTAATTTCCTTAATCTATGGACTTACATTCTAGCGATTTCACAAATAAACTCAAATTTATATTTGCCTGAACTACAAGTTAATCTGAAATATTCCAAGCAGCTGGCTTAAGTTTTGAATGCATAGGCTTGAGCCTTCTACCATTTATAACAATAACAGGCAAAGTATACTCATTTTTCAACAATTTTCAAAACTTGGGCCTTTCTTGTTTCCATGATTATGTTCATATATGCAAATCCTTGGTATATTTGTTGAAAACAAACAGAATTGAGCATATCGATGATTACAGTGAGGTTTCATTCAAATTTGAGCCAAAAACTAAGCTGAAAACAAATATCTGATTTTGTACAGTGGTTCACTGTATCCTTGAATGTCTTACTTGTTGCAAATACTCCTTTAGATTAACAAATTATTTGATATGCAATTTTGAACACATATGTTTAATCCCATGTTATGTTAGATCTTTGTAATTTCTACATAAATAATTTATTTGCTCTATATTTTTAAGTTACTGGTCTGGGGTCGATTTCACAAAAGGTCTTAGCCAGAGATGGTAATGATGAAGGGCCAGATTTAAGACTTTTGTATCAGCTAAGTTTTGTCTTAAATCTATTCACACTATTCACTAAACGTGCTTTAGCTAAACCTTTTAGTCTTCAGTTAAAGCAAACAACAGAGAAAAATGAAAAAAAGCCAGCCAATCAAACTGCAACTTACAAAACCAAAAGCCTCTTTCCAGGACTATATAAACACGGACTACAGACATCTGCTACTTTTTCAGCATGTCTGTGATTTTTCTTACAGACAATCACAAATGTCAAGCAAAGAATAAGGCTCCAGCCGTATATAAAAATGTGCAGATGCATCGTTTGTTGTGATACCATGTGTACAAAAATATAGCTGCTTTATATGCTACAATAAATTACATCAGATATATATACTATATACACAAATATAAAAATATACTGAAATTAATCTTTTCTCCATATTTAATACCTATTTTAGTAACTTAAGACTCATTTCTAGCAGTCTTTAAGTTGAGACTAGGCTAAGACTGGTCTTAATTTTATTGTAAATACTGCTAAGACTAAGACAAAGGTCCTTGCATATATTTTTTCAAAAAAGGTAATTTTTATTTATTTATTTGGGGTTTTACATCTTTTTCAACACTTGTACAGGTTATATCAGGACGGCTAGTTGTATGGGCAGAGGAAACCAGTTAATACAGTTGGTCAACTTGTCTGTAATGTAAAGTTCCGATCAATGGCAAGCATCTACCAGCTTTCTCACTTGAGGTACAGCTGTAAACCGAACCCTGGTGTCAGAGTTGGAAGGCGAGAGTGCTACCACTCTGCCACCGTGGACCCCTCATAAAAAGCTAAGACTAAGTCTTAATTTTGAGTCCTAGCTAAAACTCTTGTGAATATGGGTCCAAATGTTAAGACTTTTATCACAAATTTTAGGAACATTTCAGTCCAACTCATGGGCTCAGACTTTTATGTATTATACAAATTGTCTTAGTCTCAGCTTTTGCTATGTCACTAGTTCAAACATGGAGGCATGTAGGTAAAGGGCTGAAGTTTTGTAAACAGAGGTTCAGATCAAGATATAATTATTCTTCTACACCTCAAAATTTGAAATTGATGAATATAAGATATAAATATTTTAAGCAATCCATGAAGTTCTCTTGGAATGTTTGCATCTATTCACAAAGTTTACAGTTGTAATGTAACATTTTACAAGACATAAAATATGTAAAACTAAGAATATATGTCATTGGTGGAAAATTTTGACTAGAAATGAAGGATTACATGACACAGAAAACCACTGTGGTTATTTGTTTAACATGGTCTTAGCTAAGACCCCTTTCGAGAAAGCAGTTGGAGACAAAACCTTAGTTGAGCCAAAAGGCTCAGATTTGAGGCAGTGGCTATGCCTTTGACTAAGCTAGTTCTGAGAACTTTTATCAAGTCCAGGGCCCGTATTCACTAACATTCTTATACTTAGAATAAGAATTTTCTTAGAATTTTCTAAGAAAAATTGTAAGAATAAGTATTTTTGGTATTCACTAAATTCTTATTCTTAGAATTTTTTCTTATTCTTAGAATTTTTTCTAAGAATGATGTTCAAATCTAAGAATGATCAAGACCTTACTTAAGTTAAGAAAAAGGTGACACAATTCATATTTTTTAATCAATTCTTTGCAAATAGACATTTTTTCTATGACCAGACAAATCCAGTGTTTGTTTGTTTTTTCTGATCAGCATGATTTTTTTATAAGAGCTTTATATTTACAGATAAAGACTGAAGTGAATGATTTATGCTATCTTGTTGACTGGTTTTAAATATGGCCGCCATGTATATTTTCCCCACTTCAAAATTTCAAATGGCTAGAATTAAGTTAAAAATACTTACACACCCCTCTATATTAGTTTTTTGTGTGTTTCTAAGAGGTTAGAAGGTTCTCAACTGCAAAACTTATCCCTTTCTGATCCAAGTGTCAACAGTAAGTGGACAAGTTTTACAGTGTACATCAACATATTCTGAGAAATATATATCCACAAGATTAGAGTACACATCAACAGCATTTAGCAGCACATATCCAATTGTATATATATATTTACATTGACTTTATGTACATATCCCACTGTGAAAGTTTTAGTTTCACTTTTCAAATTATTTTATGCATTTGGTGCAACTATTTTATTACATAATAACCAAAAATAAATATAAATAAGATTTACAATTATATATCCCACAAAAAATAGCAAGTGCACTACATACTACACCAAGCTGATGTAAAATAATTATATTAAATACTTGAAGTTGTTTTTTCCCCAGAAATATGCTTTGTTTACTGACCTTGACATAACTATAAGCATCACAATTGACATGATTTGCTCAGTGCATGGGCACTTCCCATTTATTGATTTTTTCAAAGTGGCACATGTAGGATTTAAACAATGTGGATATAAGCAATTTGTTTATACATACAAAACAGGCTTCATACAGTTTTTAAACAATGTGCAGAATTGTTTCTAATTACAGCAAAAAAGACTTATAATCTGGCTCCATAAATCCTGTGGCGAATGTGGATACCTTCTTTTTTATTGGATATTTATTGGATATCATAAAAAATATGATACATGAAATTGGGAAACCCTATTTCAGTGCTTATAGTTACTGCAGCACTGTAATTTTGTTTTCCTTTTGAAGTGTAAATCTGATTTGAAATGTCTTATTCTGAAATTTTATGAGTTTAAGAAGTATTTATATAAGAGTGATGGAAATGGATAGGTTAATGCACTCATTTTATAGCTGGCAGGAGATGAGTTAACCAGTTAATATTGATAATTTTACCTGTGTGGGATATACTTATTTTATAGTTAATATGTACACTGCTTTGTGATTTATGTTCGATAAATTTGGTTATATGAAAAAAATCAGTCTTGGTCTTAAGTTGATGACTTTTGCTCAAGTGAAACCTACTTTATCAATTTATGAAAATTCCTAGCTGAAAAAAAATCTTGTATTTAAGACTGGGCTACACCTAAGAAAAGGCTAAGATTAAGACCTTTTGTGAATCCGGCACCTAATTCTGACTCCATTTCAACCAATAAAGGTGTAAATATATCACATGACTGATCATGTGACATCAAAAACTATATGCATGCACATGTTTTTGTTTACTATTCTTAACTAAGAAAATTCTTATTCTTAGAAATAATTCTTAACTAAGAATTGCTTTGTGAATACAATTTTTTTCTAAGAATAAGAAAATTCTTAGATAAGAAAATTTGCTAATTCTAAGAAAAATTCTTTTTCTAAGAATAAGAATGTTAGTGAATACGGGCCCAGATCATATTGCAACAGCCTATTTGATGGTTAAATACCTGTGTATATCCACAAAGAAAACATATGTGCATCAAACCCAAACTGATTATGAGAAGTTTTGCATGCATTGAGTAATTCAGTGGAACTGCTGCCAGTATAATTTTGCTATAAGTGCTAATATAAATGACTTGAGGGACTGAGTAATAGGCAGGCTTATATATCACTAACATCCACCAAAAGATACATGGGCTCTCTAAATAGGACTCCAATTATGGAAGTTAGCTAAGGCATTCTAACACATTATTTTCACTTCTAGAGATGAAATGTTATTCAAATAATAGAGAGCTATGCATAATTAGAGTCTATTGAACATGTCTTGAGAATGACATTTCATAGAATGGTCTATTTAATACATCATTATAAAAGGGTCCCTAACTATATACTTACATAGCCACAAGACTCCACATTCCTAAGGCTCATTATAAGACTGACATATGCAAAGAATTAAATAGAAACAGATTGTGTGACAGAAAAGAACTGAAATGTCTTGTGCATATCCACAACATGGGAAGAGGCTTGTTGACATAAAATTCAGGGGCGGATCTAGCTTTTAAGTAAGGTGGGAGTTCACATCAAACATACCATAACTAAGGGGGTCGGGGGAAAATTAATTTTTGTAAAAATACAGTGCATTTCCTGTAAATTTAAAACCACTCTCAAGAAATCATTTTGTATTTTGGGTTGAACCCCTTTACATTATCTTTTAAGGGGGCGGGGTTAAACCCCTGACCCCCCCCCCCCCCGCCCCCCCCCGTCTGGATCCGCTAGTGAAATGTTAGGGATAATTTCCAATCGTCCACACAACATACTTCAGTGAAAGTAGTGACAGAGTTATAAAAAGTATATGTATTCATTGTATCAGTATATATACAATGCTATTAACCTGAAATGTGGGAAAACTTTGGACACAGAATACTCTGAATGTTTTTTATAGAGCTAGGGTATAGGGAACTAACTATATTACACTTCTCTCAAAGGTAAACGTTAAGTTTTACACCTTGTTCAACTAGCAATGACTTTTAGGAACAGGTCTTAAGTATTGTCACTTGTCATGAAATGCCAAATTTGCTAACCATTAATCTAATGAGGACTGGTTTTTAACTATTTTGATAAAAAATTAAAAAACAGCTCCATGGTAAACTTTCTTAGGGATATGAATGGAGTAAGTCACATTAACGAGTGTAAACCATGTAAATGACTATTGTTTTTTTTGGTGATGTAGCCAGGGTAACTTAGAAAGGAGGCAATTGATGGACAACTTGATGCAATAGCAAGTGTTCTGAAATTATACTGTACATAACATGTGGATGGGAGATGTCTGCACTCTCTAAATACCCCTAATCTCACTGATATCTGGGATTTTCTATGTATATCTTTTATCCAAATATTGGTTATTTTATTTGCATTCTATTTGTGAATACTAATACAATGTAATGCTTTTACCTGTGTGGTGACACAGTGTCAGTTCTCTATTGAGTTTATAAACACAAACTCCATTATATATATCACATCTGTTAAACACAGTATATGTTTGAAAGAGGATTATTTGTGCAAACCATTACATAAAATTTCATCATTTGAAAATAACGTTCGACTGACTATTGAATAAATGCAGGTCTAATGATGTTAAGATTATTAAATTAGTAAATGTAGTTAAAGTGTACACGAACTGTCCAATAGTCATAGCAAATACATATATATACAGGAGACGTGTTTGGAGTGAGGCATTATTACTGATTCAGTACATATTGTGAACCTTATTCCTGTCTCACTTTGTACAAGACAGGTCGATCTAATCCACTTTTTTACATCATGTTTTTATGAGTAATTCAGCGGTTGCATGTCAATAGAACTTAACAAGTTTGTGGCTGGTTCTCTAGACAAGTGTTTCTTAAAGGCCAAACTGGGATCTTATCAATTTTAAGAAGGTTGGCAGGCCAACTTAAGATCCAAATTTGTATCATAATCTTGAGAATCGTGCTCCTCTGTTAAGACCTGGGTTAAAACTGATACAATATGGAATTTTTATCATAGGTATTAATTTATTTTAAAAACAATAACATGCGTTTCTATACTAGCACAGCTTGTATTTATGTTAATAGTTATGTAGAAGCGTCAATAACAAACTATATTTGTACATAAAGATGTTCTTAATACCAATATGCTGCTGATGGTAAACTCTATTTTAGGTGTATATTTCAGGATACATTCAAGTTTATTTAATTATTTGGCCTTCATATTCATTGAAAAGTGTCTACAGTATACAGAGACAAGTAAAAGAAATTTAAAATGTTAATATTTGTTAATCAGATGCTTGTACACTAAACATGCTTCGAATTATATATGGTTTTAAATTTCGTCATAACAAAGAGAAACCAAAACAACCCACCATCCTAAAGTCGAGGTTCTTGAAGTATAAATTTTACACATTTTGGAGAAAAGCTGTCAGACAAATTTGGAAAACACCATACAATACTCACTGTGACTATCTTCCTCATATATGTGATTCACTGCCAATTGAAGAACAGATTGTTAAAAGATTCTGTAAATTTTTACACCAAGTGATGAATAATGACAATATTGTATCAATTCTATGTGGTAAATTAGCCTTTGCTGGAAGTGCCTCATCTGTATGTAACAATATCAATTATATTTCAAACTTGTTAAAATCCAAAAGGCATGACCTTGTCTTCATTCATTTTAATGAAATAACATAAAGACTTATGAGTCTTTTTACAAGAACTGAAGATAAAATAATATCAGTGTAATCAAAGATTGTATCATTATGAAAGATGAAAGATCAGGCCTGCTAACTTGTAGTGAACTACAATACATTATAAAAATGTTATGTACTGAATGATATTTTTCTTTATTTTTCTTTGTAAATACTGAACTTCTGTATGTAGTGTTAACTTTTTGGCTCTAAATGTTCTTAATTTTGTATGTGCATACTTTTGTACGAATAAAGATATAATAATAAAAATAATTCAAAATTTACATAACATGTGCAAAACACTTCACCTATAATTTACTTATTTTTCATGCAACAAATGTTTATAAAGATCACAGGGTGAAAACCCTTTGAATATTCTGTTTATATTACTATAGCAGGAAAAAAACATTTTTTAATACCTACAACATTTTTAGAAAACTAACAAAGTTGATATTTTTTTATCTATGATTGAAACTAATTTCATCAGTTTTTTTCTAAAACAGAGGAGTTAGTTAACTTTTTTCTACGCATGGAGTTATGGCTGGAACCATGAAATTCAAGCGGATGTTGGTATTTTTCCTGTTGCCTTAAAAATGCTTTTTCTAAATAATAATTATTGTCATAGCAGGCTTTTATGAGTATCATTACTCACCTCATAATTCCCATGGATTATATATTATGTAAGTAAGTAAGAAGCATTTATAGAGTGCCAAAATTGATGTAAACATCCTCTAAGGTGCTGATGTCCAAAAAGGGACAGTCCAGATAAAAAAAGACGTCATTATCCGTATTAGTGTCTGATAGGGGAGATAGGTTATGGTGGATGATAGGCTAATCTGAAAAGACAACATTTTCAACTGTTTTCTGAAATCAAAGATACTTCCACTGTGCTAATAGCTTGATGGAGATTGTTGGGAGCAACAACGGCAAAACTATGCAATCCTGAGCATTAATTCGCATTAGATGAAGAAATTGGTAGGCACTTACCCCGTGTGAGATCACTTTGCTTAACTTTAGAGGGGGAGAGGTGGAGGTTGGCTAAAATTTATGGCTTTATAAGCAAGGAGCTTGTATTTGAGCCAGTATATATTTCATTTTCAGCAATGCCATTTCAGTAGAGTAAAAAGCTCTATATAACAGATTTAGGCTGGAGCAACATGCTCATTTATTTGCTTAGCCACAGCTTTTTCTATAAGTTTGGAGATGTAGCTGAGGCTGGTCGATAGTTCTGGAGAGTGTTTCTATCAAGAACAGCCATTTTATGAAAGGATCTGACAAGTGCAGTCTTGAAACCGGATGGGAAACTGCCCTCTTGTAGGGAGTAGTTCACAATATTTGAAATAGGAGTCAAGAGAACACTGATACAATCAAGGATCAATGATGTTGGGATTGAATCCATGACTTATTTGGTGTGGACTTCATGATTTTGGGAACTTCGTCCTGCCCTGGTCCAGAGAGCAACAAACTTATTTTGTAGGACCCTGGAGAAGGGGGATCGGCATCAGTAAACAACAATTCCAACCTTGGTTAGCAATTTGTGTCCACAAAATACTTGCCAAAAGTGTTGATTAAACTGTTGATTGTAGTATGATCTGGAAGCACAATTTTTGGTGATCTATAGAGGACTTTCTTTATGGAATTCCACAAGGCCTTAGGGTTATCCTCATTTTCCCTAACCATACTTACTGTAGTATTTCGTTTTTGAACATTCCAAGAGGCAGGTTGAAATGGGTCACTGCAGCTCTATAACTACTGCGTGTTTGTATCTCTTTGCTGTCAAAATCTCGCTATTTATGAAACAAAGTTTTATACAATGCATTATTCAAGCAAATGAAATTAAATGCACTTATTAATCATAAAAATTACTCTTTTTATCCTACTTTTGCACTCTGTTGTGTAGACAGATTTGATAGGTGCAACATTTACTGATTCTGATTTGGTGTCTTCTTTGACTGTGCATTGCACTTTCTGGTTCTATTTTCCTTTCTGTTGGTGCTGTTGTTCTCAGGCAAACAATGCAATGATTTGCAACCAATCAAATTATCGATCACTATTCACTCTTTTAATAGTTGCAATACTGATTTTGTTGCACTACAAGCCCACTTTCTCCAAGGCACACACACTTTCAGAAGGTCAACTAATGATGGTCTATTACATTGATCCTCTCAGGTGATATTAGCTTTAACCCAGGTCCTTCGGTTAGAAACATCAAAGCCAGTTTGCAAAATGCTTGGTATGTCCAACATAAAACATTAGTCTTCAATGGTTTTATTTCTTCAAAAACCTAGAAATCATTGGTGTCACAGAGATTTGGCTTAGGCCAGCAGATAAGGATTATAACGGTTTCTACTCTACTGTATCCCTTGCAGTGATAAGGAGAGGAATGGCCATCTTTGATGCAATATCGTAAGTGTGTTTTATCAAACATCTCAACATGACACTTTTGGACACATTACCACCAGGCTAACCAAGAGTAGGTCTAATCATCTGATATTAATGTCTTCTATTGGCCCCGAAGCTCTTGCAAAAACTAAGTCTGGGCAGGCATTCAATAGAGCAATGGAAGCAGCTGCACTTGCACCGCATGAAAACATCATTTTAGGAGATGTCAATATCCATATTGTTGTCAAAACAACACAGGCCAAAACTTTCATTTCATTATTCAATATGTTTCACTAATTGTACTGCATACTAGTAAATTTTCTCTTGGTAAGTCTTCTATTATGTTAATGATGACATACCAGACCAACTGGTTGTTATTTCATAACAGCTTTTCCTGTTAAAATTTCAAGCAGTACTAAACATTTAAAGTAAGAAATTATTAGTAAGAGAAATAACAGTGACTTCATATCCGACATTGTATAATCTGAGCTTATCAAGTCCCCAACCAACTAGTTTCAATATTCTGTGTTTTCTTGACAATGTACTGTTACAAAGTTGGGGTTTTACGTCCCGTTCAACAGCCAGGGTCATATTGGGACAGGTCCTCAGAATTGCCACTTGTGGGACTCGAACCCACAGAGGTGACAGCCTATGATTAGATGCCAAACTTGCTAACCACTAGGCCACTGAGGACCTCCAATGTACTGTTACATGTGTTGCGAGTACTTGTAAATATAAGACTCTTACTTGAGCACATTGCTTTAATTTCTATAAATGCGTCTCACTTATCATTTGGCCTTCATCTTTGGAGTATGGGTCTGCTATTGCATTAGTATTGCTTGAAACAATGTTATGGTTGCTCTCTCAATGTAATAGTTTATTAATACTATATTTAGACACACATAAATGTTTCAGAAGGAGTTTACTGAACTTTATTTTATACTTGGCAGATGTTTTGCAATGTTCTTTATTTCTGATACAATTTATATAATTTTACCACTGTTTGTCTAATAAGTAAATCAAAACTGATAACATTTTATATATTTTTAAATTTACTTTTTTACCCATGTCTGTCTGTATTAAAACCTCTGTCATTACATTTTGTCCCTAAAATTGTTATTTTTCAGAACTTTAATTGTAAAATTGTATCTCTGTGTTGTTAAGGCTTTTTATTGTCCCAGGATTATTGAAAAAAGATATAGTTCTTCACTGTTGGGACTCATCTTTGGGTTTTAAATTAACAATAAGTTCTATGAAAGTTAATTAGAATTTGAATTGCAATAAAGCTCACCATACTTTTCCAGCAGTCCGATATGTTATGTCTGAAGAGGGGACTTAACCCCTGGCTCAATCTCAACTTTTTAGCTAGACTGTACAAAAAATTACACAACACACATATGGACAGAGAATTTATAAGTTATTCCAATGACTACAAACAATTCTTATTACACTAGAATTATTGTCAGTAAAATGCGGCTTTAAGTGAGCTCACATATGAAAGCTACTTAAGAGAACTGTGTCATAGGTGGTCCACTGTGTCAATGTGAGGTATGGGTGATGAGTGTCATAAGATGACGAAGAGAACATTTCAAACTAGAGCTACTTAAACCATTACAAAACAGTTCCATTCAAAGTAAGATTTGATTCATAGCATGGAGATGTATTAATGTCAGCAAGTATTTACACAAATGTTGTGGGAAAGAACAAACTTATAAAGCAATGGCTTGTATACTACAGCATAAAAACAGTCATATTTTCATTAGTTTATACAAACTTTGTCTGCAGCTCAATGTGATGATGGTTAATTCAAAGCAGAGTGTTCATCCCTATAATAATACTCACATAATGGAAGGCTTGTTGAAATATAATTCTCAATCCTCCATTGCACAAAATACGTTATCAGAGACTTCTCTACTGTTCATGTCAAAGTGTCTCCTGCACTATTGACACAAGTGGGAATTAGCTGAAAACAAATTGGGCTGAAAGATTTTATAAACCAGCCTGGGATACAGGTGATTATATGGTGTTTGTACCAATTCTGTGCCTTGATATTCACTATTTTCTCTATTTGACCAAAATAATGAGGATCTGTAGATAACCTTTTTGGCCTCATTTACAACTTAGTTATAATTCCTTGTTTCTTCACAAAAACTTAAATTAATTAATTTTTTGCAAAATTCACCGGGGAAGAATACGTCAAATTTACCCATATGGTATATCTTCGTCTCATCTTCTCTTGTGACAAAATTTACTTTAAACATTTTCTGTGGAAGGTTTTACTGTTTGTGTGACCATATGATGACTAGCGTTTTCTATGATGTATGCAGGTGGAGGAAGGTCAGGCTGAGGTGTGTGTGACCATGTAATGGCTGGTGCTTTGTGTGATGTATGTGAAAGTATAAGTTGATGTTTTACATTCCATTCAACAGCCAGGGTCATATTCTAACAGGTCCACAACATTTGGCCCTTTTATTTTACAAATCTGGACTTCCTAGTGTAAACCATGGCATAAAGTTCTATAATTGTATAGAAGGGTTTTACTGGCCATTGAAGAGGTTTATCAAATGTAGCAATGCATTTACTTTAGGTGTTATGTAAATATAAAATACCAGAAACTGTACAAAAGTATCAACAATTCTAAATGCTTAAACTTAGAACACGAACACATCAAAGTGAATGTTATTTGCAGTTAACAGGAGAGATGTTTTAATTGAGGCATTATTACTGATTCATTACATATTGTGAACTTCCAGATTCTTTCTGGATATGTATAGGGCATATAAGTTTACTGTTTTATATTTTCTTATAGCAAGCTATTTAAAGGTGTTCCTATGTTAAGTATTAGGTATGAAATTTGATAACATTTCGAGTTTTCATCATGTACTATAATAAATTTACATGATTTTTATTTAAAGTTTATGCATTTGATGACATCAAAGAAAAAAACTTTAAAAATACAGCAGATTCAGTGTTGGTAAACTGAAAATAATCAACAAGGATGTTAAAACATTAATATTGCATGATATATTCACACACAATCACTTTAGATGATGATATAATGACAATAATAAAGTTCAATGCACTAGTATATTTCACCAGGCATTCAAATTTATTCGAATATTTCAATTTAATGTTCAGAAACAGTAGTATGATGATTATTTTATCGGAACTTTGTTAGTTTGTTGTATTTCAAGATACAAAACATTATCTTTAAACCCCTGAATGCATATGTATGGGAGGCATTTTTGACGTCTCACTGCAAATGTTTGTGGACACTCATTTTGATTGACCCCAAATCTTAAAATCATGAATTGGGTTCACACCAATGTGAAGATTAGTGGGGTTATAAGTTGGGTTGTAATATTAAAATACCAGTCAGTTAGACAGGAAATATTTACTTGTGTAACTGTCATGTCATTTATCCTCTGTCCACAGACCCACTCAAGTGTCATAACTGCACAAACACTGCACACACATTACATATGACAACCCAGTGTCTGCTCAGGGAATTTCTCCACTTCTGTATTACCATTTGAAGTGTCAAAACACTGATAGTCTTCTACATTTGTACACATCTACTGATTACAATATGCTCTCGTTGCTATCCTCCCAAAGTGGAGTGTATTTATGAACTGTGCTATGGGTATACGTGTCATTACATGGAACAACATAAACCTCAACTGTGATCTCTGCTTTCAAGTATTGTTTTTCTGTTGGAAGACCACTGTAGAAAGGCTGCCAATTAATAGTAAGTGATTAACAATTTCACATTTTATGCCATGTAAGGGGCCACTAAGCACTCCTGCCTCCCACCTCTGAGGTTGGGGTTCGGTTCCTGACACGGCCTCAAGTGGGAAAGCTGGTAGTTGCATGATGTTTGTAGGCAGTTTACAGTACAGAACCTTGACCAACTACCCTTCGTGATATGACCTGTACAGTGTTAAAACCGACATAAAAAACCCTAAATAAATAAATTTATGCTTTGCAAAATCATCATGCTGAACCTATAACCTTGAATATTATTATATAGGCATGCAATACTAGTACATTTACAATGCCTTATATGTGCGGTATTCAGTATAATTCACGCCTCACCAACTGGTGGACTGTTTATTAGAGTGTGGGACTACAGCTGTTTACAAATATTGTACTATCACTTGAAATTTTCAAATTAGGTCTAAATCACCTCAGTGCCTTCTTAATACATATTTTTTTTCATTCAGTTTTTTGCAATCACTTTTCAATGCTTTTCACATAAAAATTTATGTTATCTATTCAAGAGTTGAAGTATTAAACTTTTAGTTAGTAAATTGTTCCAAGACACAGATATACAGTTGAATGAAAGTATATGTTTTCCTTTGAGGCATTACAGTTTTGCAAGGAATATAATATCATTTATGAGATATTAGATGAATAGTAATGACAAATGCAGATCTAATAATAACAGTAACAAAATGATTTTGCAAGGGCATTATAGGTTTTATAGGCACTTTATGAATTATGCCTGTAAAAACCCATTATGCCATTCAAAATCACATTATTATTCTATTAGTAGATGATGACCAGACAATACATTAAAATGAGTCTCAATGTGTTAAACTGTTGAGAGGTGTAAAAGAGTCTACTCAAATTACTATGACATTTTTTCAAAACAATATCTTGCCGACTGCATGTCTGGGCCGGGATTCACAGATGGTCTTAAGCAAAAACTGTCATAACTCTAAGAGAAAAGTCTTAACTCTGCAAGAATTTTGTCATAAAGTTAAAACTTTTTTTGCTTATATAAAATAGGATTTACAAAAGGTCTTAGACGAAACTTTGTCTTAGAATTTGTCATAACTTTAAGACTATTGCAGGGCAGACTTAAGACAATTTTAAAATATTCCATTGCATGTACAATTTACCATTGCATTTACAATTTACCCTTTGTTATGCCCACAAAATATATATTTCGGGGATCTATATTTCCTATAAAAGTAATTTCTGTGGATTGTAATAAAAATGTGTATCATTCTTGTGGTAAAAATAATGTCAAAAAAGTGGCTGACTCATAATAAAACATAAGGACTACTATTTATACATAATTTTACAAAAAAAAGAGTAACAAATCTGTTTTATAATTTTGAAGCGCATGCTTGGTGTGTTTATCGATTAAAAATGTTTTTTGTTTTACTAAAATTTGTTAAACTGAATTCAAAGTAGTTAAGACTTTTTGCACAAATTTTGTCTCAGCTAAGACTTTGTTAAGCACTTTTTGTGAATCCCAATTTAAGAGAAATTTTAGCTAAGATAAAAGTCACAGCTTTTGTAAATCCCAACCCAGTGTTTCTGAAGCATGAGAAACAAGTATTTTTTAATAAATTATTAATATTTGTTAATTAAAGCCTGTCTTGAGTGTATTCTAAACATATTTTGGTGTTTTCATTGATACTAATATTTTAATAATAAAAATCCTTAAAAGTTAGTGTTCTTATATTTCCTCCTAGTTTAAGACAACAACTCTGTTTGTCATACATAGCAATGAAATGGATAACTAATAAAAAAATCTGATCAGGTCTATTTTGTAACACTGAAATGGTTCTCATATATTTCACAATATGGCACAGTTTTAATATAAAATACTATTCTTTATCAAATGTCTGATATCACACCATATGCCGGCCTGGAAACGCATAAATTCAAATAAACAATGCATATTTATTAGCATGCCTAGATGAGAATATCATAACTATTCAAATAATAATAACCATAATTAGTTATTGTTGTGTCTTGTATAATAAGACTATGGAAAATAATTCAGTCATCCATGCATTATTTCTCATTTACACATTACGATTACAAACTTACTCATGATATATGTTTTTATGTCAGGTTTATGTTTTCATTTAAATTATATTCAATCCTGAATTTGATGATTTACAACAAGTAATTGTTGAGAAAGTTACAGCGGAACACACCACTTTTTGCACTCCCTCCAAAGTTCAAATTTGAACTGGTTACTATGTCAACAAAAGCGAGTCAGGCAGAGCCCAATATCCTACCTCAGGGGATTGAATGTGGCTTTATCTTAGCCTCTGATGAGGTCATGATACATTTAGCAAATTCAAATATAGGCATTCACTAAATGCATTTTTAAGGCAGTTTAGACAATGGTGTGTTATATTGTCTGCTACATTGTATTTTCGTTAAAATTAAAGCATAATACTGTCTGGAGAACAAAAAGGAAGTGATAAGTTTCCCAATTAGTAATGAAGATTGTTGTTTCATATGTGTATACATTTGCATATTTTATACCAGTGATGATTAATTTGACCTTGATAAAAGATAAAACAACAGAAACAACATTCTCTTGTAATGATGTTGCTTGAATCTCTGCTTTATTTTAAGTTGTTTTATAATGTAAACACACAAACAAAGGAAACTTTTAGCTGATTTTCTCTTATTTGTGGATGTATTTTATACAACAGAAAAGTGAACCTTAAAACTGTTATTATTATCTGTATAAAACTTATGATTAGATAAAGACACATTAGAGGTGTTATTTTTGCAGCAAACATTACTTTGCATACTCCCTGCTTCACTGGTGTAAGTTGGACTCCAGACAGTCTCAACTTTGCAGTTAAGAGCATGATGTTATTGGTTGCACAAATTATCTTTCCAGTCATAAAGATAGAAAGCATAACAAATGTAATTATAGGTGCTCCACAAGTAATCATTTCACAAAGTACGAACAATAGTTTCCTTTACAATCCAGTTGTGATTAATTGATTTGGGTGACACAACTAATTTTTATGGTGCTATGCATAAAAATGTCATTGTTTTACGTGATCATCTTTTCTCTTCTTCATAAGAGAAACTGGGTAAACTTATACCATGTGTAGATAAGCCACAACAACTTTTAAAAAGAGTGGTTAAACCATTTTCATTGAATTTGAATTGAATTTCAATTGAATTTGAATTGAATTTCAATTGAATTTGAATTGAATTTCATTGAATAAATGGTTCCAACTTTGTAAAATGGGCATCCCAGATAAAACCTTTTATATAGAGTTTGTTATCTCTACTACCTTATCAACAAATACTGGCAAATTATTTTTGCTCAAATTTTGATTTGTATCCGATAAGATGTTCCCCAAATCCCTCGTGACTCTATGAACACTACCAGGGTAAGAGAAAAATTACTTAGGTTTAATATTATGTCAGAACTACAACACAACTTCATGGCTTTTCGAGCATCAGCCCACTTTTAAAGCTTGTTGATTTTTTTATTAACCAAGAAAAACATGAAAGGTGAGGAAATTCTTTGAAACATGTAGCTCATAAAACAAATATTAGTTAATACACACAGACATCAAGTTAGAATAGTCATCATGTAAAAACTTTTAGGGGCCACGGTGGCAGAGAGGTAACACTCTTGCCTCCCACCTCTGAGATTGGAGTTTGAATCCCGGCCCGACCTCAAGTGGGAAAGCTGGTAGTTGGTTGTCATTAGTCGGCAGTTTACAGTGCAGAACCTTGACACCAACTGTACTGGTTTCCTCTGCCCGTACAACTACCTGTCTGGATATAACCTATACAGTGTGTTAAAAGGGATGTAAAACCCCAAATAAATTATAAAATAAAGTAGTAACTTTTCATTTTTTCATGTAGAACATTTCATGTTTTGAACTTGTTTTACATTTCTGGTTATTAGTAATGAATGCAATTGGTTTTCGCTGCCACCCCTTTCCCAATGTTGGACTGTACTTGTAAAGTCTGCAAAACAGACAAATCATTCAAACAGGCATGTTATAATATCTAGACATACAATGAATCGCAAAAATTGGAGTCAGAAACAAAAGTCCTAAAATAGAACACAAATAGTGGTCAATATGATATCTCACTTTTTAAAAATCCTCCAAAATTGATGGATGGTTAAGGAGAAATGAACAATGTAGTACAAAATTTATATAATTAAAACTATCACAGTAGTAATTGAGGCTAAACATGAGTAGTGGAAGTGACTGTATATGTGGGTAAATGTGTGGGTTAATGTGGTCATTATGTCAGTCTAAGACTTTTACTTATTCCGACAATAGACGTAATAGACATTATTCAACAATTGGTGTTTTACCCTGGTTTTGGTGTTTATTCAAAACACCAGAAAACCCCCCCGAAATTTTCATATTTGCAATTTTCATTTGAGGTTTTCAAGGCTTTACTATTGAATAGACAATGCATGTCATTTTACAAATTAATTAGTAATAGTATGGCTTAGATTGGGAAGTTTTTTCTGACAGAGGGACTACTGATTTTCAATTTCTCTCCAGTTTTAGGCATATTTATTTTTTTTTTCAGAACAGATCTAAAGCTCTAGGTTACATCACCATATTATTATTTAGAAAACATTTTGGTGAAGATGCATTTTTCTTTTTAGTTGCATTTAGTTACTTAGTATTTTTAGTTTGCTGAGATTTAGATAAAAAATTGCGTATTGCAAAAACAA
Organism: Sabellastarte sp. h YS-2021; assembly: GCA_964017235.1. Taxonomy (NCBI): domain Eukaryota; kingdom Metazoa; phylum Annelida; class Polychaeta; order Sabellida; family Sabellidae; genus Sabellastarte; species Sabellastarte sp. h YS-2021. The sequence continues at coordinate 73,248,436 of OZ024938.1, read as the reverse complement.
GTATGAAGCTATAAATTCTATTTGCTTATTTATGGATTAATTTTAATGCAATAGAATTTTTTTAATATTTGAAAGACATGAGCATCATCAGTTTTCTTAAAAATTGGATTACAAAACATTTTAAAATATGGATAGAGAACTCCTTAAAGGTGAATATTTTTTAAACTTTTTATGAAAACAGATCTTCTGTTTTTGAAATAGCTTGTTCCAATCTAATCCATAAATATGTGTACGTCAAACTCGTGACTATGAATAATTCAAAATAACATATTCTATATGATAAACACCCAGGGTCTTTTTAAAAAAAAAAGACTTCCCGAGTACCAAGTGTAGGAAAAGGATTTAGTCTGGACTTAAACTTAAAGTTAAGACTTTGGCTTTTAGTCAGCTGAGTCTGATGTCTTAGTGAAATTGACAAAACATCAACTCGAGGTTTTGGTTTAATCTTAAGCTCAAAGTTAAGTCCAACTGTGAGTTGGCTTCGCTTTTGTAAAGAAAGACTTAAAGATCACTGCCATAAAGTATGAATGTATAGAACTCCTTTCTAAAGTAGCCCTTGGAAAGTTTTTATGTGGTTAAAAGGAGTTTTACACAAGATAAAATGTGCCAAACAAATAATTTATGTCATCAATAATAAAAATAAAAGATCCCAAAACACATGAAACCACAATGGTTATTTGATATGCTTGGTCTCAGACCTAGAGTCTTATACCTTTGGTGAATCTGGCCCCAGACTTAGATTTAAATTTAACACTTTTGTCTTAAACTTTGATTTATATTTAAGACTTTTATCTCAGGATAAGTGTGGTCTTAGACTTATAATGTTTCACAAAGCTGCTAAGTCTCAGTTTTGACTAAACCTCTCTGGGGTGGGCTTAGCTTTTGCAAACAAAGACTTAAATATGTCCCCCATAATTTTTCTCACTTCACATTTGAAATGCCTAAAAAGAAAGAATATACACACAGCAAATCTCCCTTAATTAGTGTTTGGACATCTGTGTGTGGTTATAAGGATTTACCCTGAAAACATTATTTTAGCAAAGATAACAGCAAAGATAACAAAAGGTTATATACATGATTTAGAAAACCACTGTGGTTATTTGATAAGCTTGGTTATCCTTTGTGAAATCAACGTAAGTCCTTAGACTTAGCTAAGACAAATGGCTCAAATTGAAATCCCTGACTTAGCCTAAGCCCAGGCTCAGTTTTAGACCCTTTGTGAAAAGGGCCCTATGACGGTATTCACCAAGGACCTTAGACTTAGATAGGGCTTAGGCTCAACTATGGGCTCAGAATTTAAGATTTTTATCTCAGCTAAAATTTGTCTTGTTATGGCTAATGCTTTGGTCTTAAATTTTAAGACTACAACAAAATAAAATGATATCAGCCGGCCAATCAAACTACAGCATAGAATATAGTTATTAGCATAATCTCGTCTATGTAATTGCAAGAAACAAATATCTGCTAGTGTTTCTATCATTGTCTGGGATTTTCCCTGCAGAATTATGCTCTGACCATAAATAAAACTGTGCAGGAAACATTTGTGCAAAAATGAAGATAAAAATTTGAAATATTAAAATAAATAGCATCACTTATATAGCCATACTAATATAAAAATACAATGTAATTCATCTTTTCATAATTAATCTTAATCACATTTAAGAATTATGTCAAAAATTTAAGACTCATACAAATCAATTTTAAAGTTATCACCTTAGCTAAGTCTGAAACTGCGAGTCAGGGGACATAAAAATTATATCGTCACTCTGCGGTGTGGAGGTACACATATGCTTGAGCAACTTCTCCAAAACTAGAAGGCCTAGAGACATGTTGTTTTTCTAAAAGATACCTTATCTATCGAGGATGAAAAATTGTTCAACAGATGTAGTTCGGTTTGTTCGTCTGTTTGCTAGAGCCATTACAAGTGAGGTATCAACCACCCCTAAGTGTGAAAATTTCAACACTTTATCACAATTTTCTTAATGGCTATTGCAGGGAATTCTCTCATATCTTGCACTTATGTACTAGGTCTCAAGTAGATTCCTTTGTGTGAGTATCAGCCTGGATATTTCTTAATTTTTTATGAATTTTTAAAATAATTTTTAATGCATTAAATTTTCCTGAAATCATGCATTAAATCACTTATGACTTGAAAAGTATTGCATTTAGAGCATTTTTGTTAAAATATGTTATTCAGCTACTTTTTCTGTAACTACAACATAGTGAGTAACTTGGGAGTCTATCCCAGTAGCTAAGCGAGTAATAACTACTTTTGGACTTTTCAATAACTTCCATAATGAGTAAAATCACTTGTTACTAGAAAACTATTGCATTTAGAGAATTTAGTATAAATATGTTGTTCAGCTACTTTTGGGTCAGCTATAACATAGTGAAATTTCAGATTTCATTGCATAGCTGAGTAATAGTTACGTTTGGGTTATCACTGTTGAGTAAATTAGTTAGAACTTGAAAACAATAGAGTATTTTCTTTAAATATGTTATTCATCTACTTTTGGATTAGCTATAACAATGTAAATTTGCAGACCTGTAACCTAAATCATATACTTGACAATAAGATAAAATATTTTTATTTCCACATACTAATTTGACCAGCAATACGTAAAACTATTTGGTGTGTGAGGCTAGTTAAAACCACTAAAATATAAATGTATCTTTAGGTTTAAGAGGAACCTTTAAGAGGTGGATTTTGCCATGGTAAAACAGAATCTTACAACCAAATTTAAACTTAGTGCATTTTTCTTAATATGTCACATTTTTTCAAAAACAGTTTCTAGTTATTGAGGGAAGAATGAACATTTTATATCATGTGTAGAAAATTGATAATTTTTCCTGACTGAACTTCAAAAATCATGATTGAGTTTAGTGAATTATTTAAAATGAGATATATTGATAGTCAAGTACATAAAATTGTTCATTACAATACCTTTTCACTTTTACTTTTAAGTGATTACTTTAATCAACATAGAATTAAAACCGGTTTGATTCCCTTACATCCCTAACATAATTAAAGAATCACCTTTCCCATTTGTGTCACATTACCAATTAGCTTACTAATGAACAAGAGTTTTGGTGGAAACTCTGGTAGAAACACCAGGTTTACATTGATTTTAATGGAGTGGGGGATATGCAAATTACTTTGGAGTGGGGCAAAACACCACTTTTTGAATAATGTGTATTGATGGATGGAAAGGGGGAAATCTCAGAAAACACCAGGATTCTTTGTCAATTGTTCTTACATCAAAGCGGTAATGAATCAGACTGGCTGAATGGAGGCACAACACAAGTAAATAAAAATTTAACCAAAATTTGTTCATGAGGAAATATGAGCCCCCCCCCCCCCCCCCCCCCCCCCCCCCATTGGTTTTTTTAAACATTTTATAAAAGAAAAGACATCTATCGACTGTGCAGGGTATTTTGTACCAGACATTTCATGCCAGAACCATTTGGACCTGAACATGTCGTACCCAGCCTAGGATATTCTTGCCAATTTAAAAAATTTAAAAATTAGAAATATTTAATTATTTATGAATTATATTATTTGTAAGCACTTTCTTAGTCATCACAAAATATGATCTACTCGAAAACACACCATAAAATCCAACCATAAAAACCCCACTTTTTATAATGTAATGTCTGATTCTTTAGAACAACTTTGTTTTCCCTACGAACATTTTGTCTCACTTCTCATTAATTTAAAAAATTCCCTTTTGAAAATTTATCACAAAATAATTGTGGTGTTTTATAAATTGAACCATAACTTGGAAAACAGTTATACATTGGATTAAAGAAGGAAAACATTTTATTTGCATTAATTGAAATTTAAGAATCTCAATTTAAAAATTAGATTTGAATGGAAGTCTTTTACTGAGAAGCCACATTCACTGTACACAGATGCAGTTTCTTGTCTTTGCAATCAACTATACCCAGTTACTCGTCCAAAGGATTTTTATTATTATTACTCTTTGCCTATTTAAGTGACATAGCATACAATAATTGGTAAAAAATAACATATATTATTAATGATACCCAGCCCAGAAGGGTTTATTAGTCACTATTAAACAAGTTAAAGTAAAGTTTTTTTTTCATTTCAATTGACAGAAACATTTTCTTCTTAGTCCGTATAACACTAAAGTTTACAAAAAAGACCCCTTCTATACTTGCAGAAATCATACAACAAATTTACTTTTACATTTGCGTTTTCATGACATACAATACTCTGAAACTCTTCTAGAATACATAGTGTTATGAATGCCGTTTTTCACCAGTGGCTACAAACAGTGCCCTTTTTCACAGGCACAATTGTTTGGCTTTGTAATCCACTATTACCAGTAATTCTATTGAAGGACTAAACATGGTGTTATGAAGTGTGCTTTTAATAATAAAACTACCCCTTTCACACTGTCATACAGAAATGAACACTGTGATGTTTCTTATCCCCCTGTCACTTTTAAGGGTGCATTTTTGTAGGTTTGCCAAAAACAGTGGGGTTTTTTGGTGCATTTGTATGGTGAAATTTTTAGGTTCCCTCAAAGTAAAAGACAACACTGGTGGTATATATTTGAACTATGAGTAAAATAATGTACATAATTCAAGAATCATAATGTATAGCACATTACCTGGTGAAAAGGTGAATCCACTTTACAATACAAAAATAGACAATAAAAATATTTGACAACAGTTACAGTTCAAATTAAAGTATGATATCACAGATATATAAAATACTCTAAAGCTATTCAAATTGAACAACAAGGGATTGGATTTCGATTCTATTAAATACTTGGCTGTTTTGTGTCTAAATTTAAAGAGGATTTTAACAACAAACACTTTACAGATTTTTAAAGTTTTAACAATATTCATTATAAAATAAGAGAACCCCTTATATTCTTTTGTCAATAGAATAATTGTTTAAAACTGTTGAGTTTTAATAAGTGGCACTTGTTTTATTTGACCACAATGACAACATTTACTTAGATATGTTTAATTTGGATTGCACTTGTTTTAGAAACAAACAATAGAACTGACAAGCTTTCTCTTTCTGTTTAAATATTTGTGACATATATTCAGGAATAAACTGTTAATAGAGTCAAGTGTCACCGACAACAGGATTCTCAATAACAACATTAACTGTGATAGTGTGAAATTTCTTCTTCACTGCACTAATTTGCAATGCACAAACATTTTTTTAGTTAATATTTAATTTCATGTGCTGAAATTTATGTAAAATCAGGGGCAAAATTTCTGTATTATACTATATTACTTTATATTCAGTGTGGACTTTCTGTTGTAATAAGTATCCTAGAAAGCTACTTCAATCTATTAATAGTGCCTTGTAGTGAAACATGTAAATATGCGCTCAATATTGCTGCATGAAAAAAAATTATTTTGGTTAGCTTCCAGCTTGCTTTGTACATTGGTTCAACTAATCAATAACAGTACTCAGAGATGAGGGTCTTGTCTGTTTGTATAAGATTTAGCAGGGACACTGTCTAGGGAATCTAAATATATGCCCTGAATATATGCATCAACATGGGTTTCATAATTTAGGACAGAGGCATGATTAGTTTTTGATGAAGTCAGAGGGAATTTCCCATCAAAATCTAAAGGAAACCCATATTGTATTAGATCTGGGAGCTGTTTGTCTAAATAATCAGTGAGATATTATCTATCTGTATGCAACTGGGTCTGAACTGAGATCCTGCAATTTAAAAAAATTGGCACCCCACTTTGCCTGATATTTTTGTTCAATGATATAGTTTCAAATCAGTAAGTGGTATATACCCAAACTGGTCACCATTTGCTGTATGTAATCTGTGTAATCTGTAGAAGAGTGTCCTATTAGCCCATATATACAGCAAAACTACTTCCTCCCTATACTAAAATCGCCTACAGTTGCATCCTGTGTTTGCACAGAATTTGTTTATTTGTTTATTTGGGGTTTAACGTCGCTTTCAACACTGTACAGGTCATATCACGATGGGTAGTTGGAAGGGCAGAGGAAACCAGTACATAGAGTTCGCTAGGGTTGTGTACTGTAAACTGCCGACCAACGGCAAGCAACTACCAGCTTTCCCACTTGAGCCCGTGCGGGGATCGAACCCCGGCCTCAGAGGTGGGAGGCAAGAGTGTTACCACTCTGCCACCGTGGCCCCTGTGTTTGCACAGAAGTATCAAGATCTGAAGTGTCACATTCGACTGGTATGTTATCTATTTCCTTCAGATTTGTAAGTACTATCTCAGTGGATGGTTTCCTATCAAAAGGCCCTCACCATTGCCTTGACAAAATTCTGTGACATTACTTTGATAGGGAGATTTTTTGGGTACTTTCCTAACCTGTATCTTCCCATTTGTAGGTGCAACCATTGTTAGTGCAGTTCATGCCCTGGTTCCCCTGGCATCAGAGGAGGCGAAGTCTGAGACATTGTCAGGAAGCGTTTGTAACACCTCAAATCTATTCTGCAATGGAAGCAGATCTACATGATGTTTTGATGTTCTAGTTTGTAGACTATGTAAGTGGACTTGCACACGATTCTTGATAACAGGGGAAGCGTTGCTATGACTTTTCATACCAACCTTGGAAGGGGTAACAAGATTTGCATTTGCATTCTTTCACGGAATTGCGACAATGCAAGTACTCTGATTGCCATTTAGTGGGTGAGAAAAACTTAGAGGTTTTGAATCTGCAGAGAGAACCTAGGCGTATGTCTTACCATCATACCTGTGATCAAAAGCTTTGAAAGAACAAAACCAGGACAGGGTAGTCTGTTAACCACCAATAATTCTTTCTTGGTATATTTAGAATTTTTCATTGTTGACCAAACACTTCTGGAAGAAAAGTATTAGGCTGATGGAGAACCTACACCCAAGGTTACTCGATTTTTCTCTTTAACTTGTTTCTACAGTTGATCTATACATGACCCCTTTGGTTTTGTGTGAGTTTTGTTGGGAGCAAGTTCCGGAGTTGCAGTACTGGCACACCACAGAACGGTTGTTATTGCATTTTGAAGCATGTTTAACTCGGTCCTGACTAGCAGAGGTGTGCCTTTGTGCATGGGCATGTCTGACCCTATCTATTTTATCAGTTTCATTAAAGTCTTTGATTTCTCCCTGCTCTATATGACAAAGCAGCACTGCATGGCTGGCCTTTGCCCAGCTGCAGAAAAAGTCATTCAAATCATCCAACAAAGATATTAAATAATCTAACATTGCATCTTTTTGCTAAGTTTCTTCTCTCATAGCTCTGCAAAAACCAGCCATCCACTGGCCCATAGTAAGCTGGTTGTACATGACACTCCCTTTGTTATGCCCAGCCAAAATATATTCATGCAGCCACCTAACTTTGTGTTTCACAAAGACTTCAACATCACCACGTAGAGATTTAAGCTTTTTGTGACATACCTGTCAAATTCAGGTGTTGAAGTTCTGATAATCTCTCCACTACCGCCTTCTGTATACTATCATTTGCTTTCAAATGGTCAAGGGTGTAACGAGATTGTACTAGGTACTGTATATGTATCTGTAACATTTGTGTGCTTCCTTGCAGAGTGATTACTTGTCTGTGTACTGTCGGATTGGTTTACGACCTTGTGTATAGCTGCAGCACCTCTGCGTTTGGATTTATGAGTGCCTGTAGTCTTTTTACAGTCTTTTGCTCAGTGTTGTTCAACCATTCTCCAATGATAGTTAATTGTTGCAAAATGGTTTATTTAATGAGAGTTTGTGTATCAGGATTTGTTATTTTACTTGCAGAAGTACTAGAAACATCCACTACAAGTTTATCAAAGAAACGCAGCACTCGCACTGTGGCTTTCTAAAGAGTTCAATAGGACACTACAGTCAAGATCACTGTGAGAAGGGTTTAAATCTAAAGTTTGCTGGGCATGGCCAAGAGAGTTTACTTCCAGCATGTTCTTTAAGAATTTCTGATCTTCCGACGACTGCAGTTGGATGGGTGTTGGCACACTATCACTCTTTGCAGAAAGCAAATTATATTTCTTTTTCTCCATAGTGTAGCCCTAGTTAACTACAACAAAAAATTGTCAAATAAACTAAAAATATAAAACAAGTGCATGCTGGAGATGAAAAAATAAAATTTGATTTCCCAGATGTTACCTCTTCTAATTCTTGAATGCAAATGGAAGAGTGAATGTAAATGCAATTGAAATGAAATGAAATTGCAATTTACAAAAGGCATGGTCTACATGCTAAGACCAAGAACCGTAAGTTATTAAGGTCTCCCACAGGAATGAACCCGCATGCACCTTGGTGCCTGCCAGTACAGTAGTCCAAAAGATTGTTGTTCCAAAAGTGTATGAAAGTGAGATATATTGAAATTGGGTCATGAGTCCTCAATAGGGGGGGATTTAGGCATCAATAAAACCTATGGCAAGATAACCGAACATTTCTATCGGCCTCAAATTTGGCACTCCATTGCAGAATTTTGAAAGACTTGTCACATTTATCAAATGTTATTGAAACCAATCCACAAAATACATGTAGCTCCTCTTAGACTGATGCCAACATTTGAGGAACCATTTAGCAATATGATAATTCACTGTGTAGACTCCTTGCCAATAACCAAATCCAAAAACGGATATCTTTCACCATTATGTGTGCTTCAACCAGATTCCCAGAAGCCATACCATTGACCAACATAACAGCACCCAAAATCTCAAAAGCTCTGGTCAACATTTAGTGACTTCAGTTGACTTGCCAAAAGAGATCTAGTCAGATCAAGGGTAAAATTTTTTTCAAGACTATTTCAACAAATTGTATTTCAGCTAGATACCAAACAGATCAAATCTAGTGCTTATCACCCAGAATGATAAGGTGCACTTGAAGGAATATTTTAGGACATATTGTTAAGACAATTAAAAAAACTGGGATGAAAGCATCAGCTTATTATTGTTGGCAGTTTGGGAGTCATTTCAGGAGTCCTTTAGTCAATGTGAGTTGGTATTTGATAATTCAATCTGTGGTTCTCCCAAGCTCTTGAAAGAAAATTGGTTATCTGAGAAGACTGAGAGCCTATAATTAGTTGAAAAAGGCTTGTGAGCTGGCCCAGCAATATTTGAATAATTCTTAGTCAAAAAAGAAAATGCTTTATGATAAGAAGTCATGAAATCATGTTTTCAATCCAGGAGGCAAAGTTTCACTGTCATCCCCTTCCCATAGGAACACATTGCAGGCCACAGATCATACGTCATACCCAGTGACAAATGGAGTAGGAACTCTCCATTGGACTAATAAAGAATGTAATGGTAGTCAGTTGACTCTAGTGTGAGCAGTGTATATGAACACTGTACTTCGAAAAATGTAAAACATAGCCTATCATGGCTACTAAATAAAGCACTGTTCATGACAAGGATTTTATGTATAAATAGAACATTTAAAAAGTAATATAAAGCATCTTTGAAGGTGTACTTTGTGCAATTGTAACCCCTTGGCTTCCAAAACTTTTCTTTAAGGGGGGATGTGTTACATGTATGGGCACTGTGCCAGTGCATTGTTTAGTCTTGGCATTATATGTATTACCATGTAAAGTAATTTAGTTATTAAGTTTTATATTTTAAAGATATTATCTAGTTCAGACTTATGTTTATTTTACTATGTTTGATTGATCTATTCATAAACTGGGGAAAACCCCTCCAGGCTAACATTAGTGATTCTATAAATACATTTAGGGAAACCCTATTAGCTAGAACTTCCTCACAGGTTCTGGTGACAGCATTTATTTTCATGTTAATTCTATAATATTATATTATAGCCATTTCTACAAATGTACATAGATGTTGTAAGCATGAACACACATGATTTTTTATCTGGCTTGCTATAAGGAAAGTTAATTATGTCTTAAAAGTGAAAATCAAAATATAATTGAACTAGACAATATTTACCACACCATTGTCTAAACTGCCTGATACAAGCATTTAGTGAATGACTGTATTTCAATTAGACTAATGTGTCATCATCTCATCAGAGGCTAGCATAAAGCTACATCCACCCGTTGAAGTAGGATTTACCTATCTGCCTTGATCCTCTTTGTTGGCATGGTAACAAGTTCAAATTGAACTGCTGGGGGATTGCAGAAAGGGATCCCCTCAGCAGTAACTTTCTCACTGAATCACTTGTGGTAATTCATTAAAATATGAGTGATTCTGATTAGTATGATCTTTTGCTCATACAAAAAATGTATTTTAATGACAAATTAATAATCTGTAACAATAAGAGATACAGAAATAAATGTAAGCTTATATATTCAGTTTCTTTATGTAGGACGAAAATAGGACCAATTATGGTTACAATAATTTGAATATTGGCAATATTCTCTATTTTACTTATTCATTTATATGCCTTTTTATGCACATTCATGAGCTCCCAGCCTGACATATGGTGTGATATCAATAGACTTTACACATAATAATTGTTGTTTTACATGTGTGGTATATCAGATTCGTATATCAGATTTGTCATAAAACAATTCCAATCAGATATAAAAATTTGTCACTATCGGGCATAAATCTCCATGCAATAGTGGCCCAATATAAGACAAGAAAAAGATAAGATGCACTACAGGCATCAGAAAGTGCAATAAGAGTGCCTATCTATCACATGTTTTGTGTTCATTGTCACACATGTATGTTGGGAAGTCTAAGACATATAACATACGTGTATGTTTATCAAAAGACTTCCTTTCTAACATACTGTAAAACGTGAATTCTACACTCAGATCATTATAAGTTTATAATGAAACAGCACTGATAAACGGATGCACCGCCAGATCATGCTAGGTTTCAAAATATGGAAAATGTTGAGTGATTTACAGATCATATTTTACATCTGTGAACTTGTCCATAGCACCCTTATTGTACTTGGATGCAATTGATCCACAAGAATGTTACGGAAAAATCAAACTTCTGTAAGTGATATCCATAACTAATCCGTATGCCATCCATAACTTGTCCCTAGCATCCTTAAGGCAATCTCATATGTCTGATATTGTGATTTTAGCTTTCGCCAGGGGACACATGGTTTTTATATTCTCGCTTAAAATTTTTACTTTCTCCAAACATTGACTTTCTTGATTCTATAAATAGATTTAGGGAAACTTTTTCTTGATTGGTTTTTCTTTCTTTGCTTGATTTTTCCGTAAATTGTTTGCGGATCTTATCTGTAATTGATATCCGTAACTCATCCGTATCCCATCCATAACTTGTCCCTAGCATCCTTAAGGCAATCTGATCTGTCCTGATATCGTGGTTTTAGCGTTCGTCAGGGGAGACATAGTTTTTATATTCTCGTTAAAATTTTACTTTTGAAACTGGTCGGTATTCGACATATTTTACTGTTACTGTATGCATTTGATGAAAACATTATAAACCAACACATTACAGTTTGTCAGCATGCCCAGATATCAGTTAAAAGTGCTGTTTGTCATTGAAAGAGTATTATCGCCCACCCGATTTCAATGTCAATGCCCACTTTCAATGTCTCATACACAATGCACACCAAATGTATTACATGTAAAATAGATATATATCACAAATATTGGTTGAAATTCCACATTCCCTGCCCACTGTCTGTTAAATCTTAATTCTATACATCCATCAAAAATATGCACCAATCTACTTCTTCCTAATTTAGTATCTTTTGATTTTGGTACTGTGATGCTGTAATAGAAAGGTTTGTACGCAAGAAAGGTAGGTGCACTTATTTCTACATTTTAATTTTGGCTTTCATTGGTCATGCATTGCACTTTTTTGGTTCTGTTTTTTCATCCTCTTGACTGCTAGGTCAACAGCCCCCACCAATGAAACCAACAAAAATAGATTGCCATCACCAAAAATTATCCACTCAAGTTTACTATCCTCTCTGGAATGCTGCAACATTTCTTTTGTCGCCCTGCAGGCCCACTGTCAGCAAGCGACGCCCTGTTTCAGAAATGTCAACCCTTGGTGATCCATCATCCTGATTCTTTCCAGTGACATTAGCTTGAACCCAGGTCCATTGGTCCAAAATATCAAAGCCTGTTTACTGAATGCCCAGTCATTGCGTAACAAAACATCGGCCTTAAGCGAATTTGTTTCATCAAATGACCTCGACATCATTGGTGTCACTGAGACCTGGCTACAGCCATCGGACACACAAGGGCTAATGGATGAGATAACCTATGCAGGTTTTCAGCTTCACCATGTCCCACACAGGAACAAGAAAGGCGGAGGAGTTGTTGTTTTTGTCTTGACAGTGTGCATTGGTCAGACTGATCAGCATGTCACTTTCGAACACATCACCGTCAAACTGTCTGATCGACAGTCCAGCCAGCTCATGATACATACCATCTATCGACCTCCGAGCACCAGTAAAAGGAAATTTATTGAGGAGTTCAACTGTTTCATGGAATTGGCTGCTTTGTCACCACATGAAAACATTATCCTGGGAGATGTTAATATCCAGCTAGACAGTCAAAACTGCTGGAACGATAATTTTAACACAATTCTGATGGATTTTGATTTTATTCAACATGTTACAACACCCACGCACATACAAGGACATATCCTGGATGTACTTTGCACTTGTAAATGCTTAACTTCCTCAGGTCACCATTATGTAAAGGACAGCATATCAGACCACCGGGTATTTTTCACCACAACTTTTCCAGTCAAAAATTCCTGCATAGTAAAACGCCTAAAAATTAGAAAACTTGGCAAGATTAACAAAACCAAATTCATGTCTGATATTGTGAATTCTGAGCTTATCCAGGCTCCTTACAGAACAGCCAGCTGACTATCACACCAGTATTTTCATACCCTTAGGAACTTACTTGACAAGCATGCTTCTGTACAGGAACGCAAAACTCCACCACATGTCAACAAAGGGTTCATAAACAGTACGATTTTGGCAGCAAAGAGATGCAAGTGCAAACTAGAAAGGGAGTGGCGAAGTGACAACTCTGCCATTAATCATAGTAGGTACAGAACAGCAGTGAACCATTTCAACCGCCTCTTAGAATATGTGAAAACCAAATACTATAGTAATATGGTTAGGGAAAATGAGGATAACCCCAAGGCCTTGTGGAATTCCATAAAGAAAGTCCTCCATAGATCACCAAAAATTGCACTTTCAGATCATACTAACATCTACAGTTTAATCAATACTTTTGGCAGGTATTTTGCAGACAAAATTGCTAAACTTAGATCTGGACTACTGTCTACTGATGCCGATCCCCCTGTGTCAGGTTTCTGCAAAAACAAGTTTCTTTCTTTTCGGACCATGTCAGAGGAAGAAGTCCTTAAAATCATTAAGTCCACACCAAATAAATCATGTGACCTGGATCCAATCCCAACATCATTGGTTCTTGACTGTATCGGTGTGCTCCTGATTCCTATTACAAATATTGTGAACTACTCCCTACAGAAGGCAGTTTCCCATCCTGTTTTAAGACTGCATATGTTACACCCCTGTTGAAAAAAGCTGGTCTTGACAGAAATATTCTCAAGAACCATCGACCAGTGTAAAACCCCAGCTACATCTCCAAACTCATAGAGATGCTGGAACTAGGCAGATAAATGAGCACATTGCTCGCGAGGGTATATTAAACAAAAATCAGTCTGCATATAGAGTTTTTCACTCAACTGAAACGGCATTGCTGAAAATATGGACAAAGGTGCAGCTGTTGGACTAGTCCTTTTGGACTTATCTGCAGCCTTCGATACAATAGACCACTCAAACCTTTTCAACTGCCTTCAGCACTGGTATGACATTGATGGGGTAGTGCTTAAGTGGGTTCAGTCATACCTCATTTCAATGAAACAGCAGATCAAAATAGATGTACATCTCTCAGATGCTTTTCAACTCCCCTATAGGGTTCCCCAGGGTTCTGTTCTGGGGCCACTCCTTTTTACCCTATATACAACCCCTCTTAGTTCAATCATATCTAAATTCAACGTCACCCATCACTTATATGCAGATGACAAAGAAATTTACTTGGAACTTGACTCTAGGAACTTTGATTCCAGTATCACTGAATTGACAAATTGCCTCGAGTCCAGGCTTGGATGGGATATAATAAACTTAAACTAAATCCTGACAAGACAGAATTCATAGTGATTCGTGATGATCAAATTACATGCTCTCTGAAGTTATCTTTCCCAGTTAGTTTGCTGTGCAAAAGCATGGAACCAGCTGAATCGGTCCAAAAACCTTGGTGTCTTTGTAGATGCTGAAAATTCAATGCTAAGACACGTGGCTAATCTATGTTGCATAAGTTACTACCATCTCCGGGAACTATGTAGGGTCAGCAGGTACTTAAATCATGAAACAGCTCTAAAGATGGCAAATGCCCTGGTTAGCAGTCGCCTGGATTACTGTAACTCACTGCTTTACAACACTAAAAAGGCATATATTACCAGACTACAGAGAATTCAAAATGCGGTGTTCAAGCTAAATAAATATTATCATGTCACACCTTTCCTGCACAAACTACACTGGCTCTGCATTTATTACCGTATATTGTTCAAGTACAATCTCCTTACTTATAAAGCAATACATTTCAACCAACCTCCATATCTTTCGTCTCTACTTAGGCAGAGTTATCCTGCACAGGGCAATCTCCTATCAGTTTCCTAACGAAACCAAAGAAACGCTCAGGGCTGGGCAGCTTCATAGTACGGGCTCCCACAGAGTGGAACAAGCTTCCTCAAGCCATTAGAACCATAGAAAGTATTTCTGGTTTCAGAAACCAGTTGAAAACATACCTTTTGAGATTAGCTTATCCTTCACCATAGCCTATCTCCCTTTTTGGATGCTAATATGGAAACGGACCTCTTTCTGGAACTGGACTATCCCTTTTTGCACATTAGCGCCTTAGAGGATGTCTACATCAATTTTGGCGCTATATAAGTGTTTCTTACTTACTTACTCGTGGTATCCATGATATCCTTAACTCATTTGCACCAATAAAGGCTCGGAAAATTTCTAGGGATATTCCCAGAGGCTGTATCGATGCCAACAGATGTTAATGGAGATTCACAGAAACCGCAAGGACCATGGTCCTGGAATAAGGTGAACTTTGCAGATGTGCACAGATATTCTCGGAGGTGTATACGGACAATAGGGATGAAGTTTACAGATGATAATGACGCCTCCTGGACAATAAGGACGGGGTTTATGTATAGATTTGTAGTTTCCCACGAGACTCGGGAATTTACAGAAAGACGCTTCTCATGGACGACAGTCAAAATAAAGGGCACTTCGCTTGAATTTAGCACATACAATTGTGGGATCTTGACAAGGATACATGAATATTTGGAACTTTACAGCTTATACTGTATGTGTTTGAGGATATATTTTGCTGGCAATATTTTAGACAAAATTTTTCAGGTTTTTGGTTTTTTTACCAATTAGGAAATTTGGTGAATATTTGTATTGTATTGTATTGTGTATTTATACTCAGTACAATATCTCAATATACTACAGGTCTCAAAGCACTATTTAACCAATCCGACTGCACAGCTGCAGACCCAACTCATAAGTAACTGACATTCCCCTAACTGGAAGACAGAGGCTCACGGATGACCATTTATCAATGTCCTTGAGGTTCTTTAGCCTGCCACTGGGGATAGGACCCAATGACTGAGGAACACCATTGTAAGTGGTCATCAGAGCCACTATGTATCTGCCTGTACTTGGGTTTGAACCCACATCCTCTGAGTTCCTAGACAAGTGTGTTACCCGCTAAGCCACAGTGGTATTTGTGTAACATTTCACCAAAGAAAAGGTCCAAGGGCAAGGCAGCCATAAGGCAGAGAATATGTCGACCTGTCTGCTCCCACGGCCACCCACAGGAACTTGTAATCTCCATCCACCAGGGCCAGGAGTACAATAGAGTGGAAGCCGTTGAAGTTGCACAAGTGGATGCCTCCACCTTGTGGACATCTGATTGGAACATACTTTCCATCAAGGGCATGCGGAAAGTTCCACCTCTGACAAAAGATGGACTGGACCTGCAGCCAATCCTCTGAGATTGTGCGGAACCACATCACCTGATCTCGATAGGCCCTGGCGATAGCATCACAGACCTCAGGTACAAACCTATCGATGATTGAACTGGCCATACTTCAGGGTGGTATAGCTGTCACCAGTGGCAACATGACTGAGGGTTACTGCCAACTTGACTCCTGGACTCATGGAATCTTTCATCAAGGTCCTGTCCCTCTGGAACTCAGCAGGAATTCTGTGCTCAAGCTCTTGATAGAGCTCAGGCAGCATCCGGATGAAGTTTCTATATGCTATAGGGTAATCTAAGTGGAACCTTGGCATCAGTCTGCTCTTCTCCGATGTGTACTTGAGACGTCCTCATGCATCCCTACATTGTCCTGGTGTATTCTTGAGTGTTTCCGCTGCACTGCTGGTGGTCAAGGAGGAGTAACCAGGGGTCATCCGCAATCAATGAAATGCGTCCATAACATCCTTGTGACATTCCTATCTTCTGTTCTATCTTCTTGTCAAACATTCCCCCTCCCCAAAATCCACGATCCACAAGAGATCCTTGCCAGTTACCATAAATGGAACCATGGCATATATTCGTGAGGGATCCGTGAAAGTGTAACTGGTCCCTTAAGAAAATCTCATTTTTTCATCAAAACTTAATGTGAGCACAGTAACAATATTATGATGCCTAGTGTAAATAACACAGAGTTTCTTGTAAACACTGAGACTGATCAGCTGTCAATCTGAAGAGCCAGAATAAAGTGCTTGTTAGCTGAGACCAGTGTTTCTCTAATGAAGTTACAATCCAAATGTTACAAGCACTGAGGTCATTTTAAACATCTGATCCACAATTGTAGGGAGATGCTTGTCCATCTTGATTGACCATCAATCTTAAGATCTAAAGTTGGAATCACATCAACTTGAAAAGTGGCACATATTAAGTTGGGCTGTAACCTTAAAATACCAGTTAGTTCTACAGGAAGTATTGAGTTGTTTGCCGGTCATGTCATTGATTTTCTGTTAGGATCCTCTCTCATGTTTCATGACTACACAAACACTGCGCACACATTCGACATTTCAATAGTATCAGACCATTGAAGTTCTTCACTCTGTATATCAAATGAATTGTCAATACATAAAGATTGTTTAATACATTCAAACACATTTACAGATTAAAACATGCATTTGTTAACATTCTGATTAAGTGTGGTTTATCTATAACCAGGAGACTGTACTTGGATATATGTGCCTTACAAGGAGTCAGGAAAAAAGGAATGTAAACATCGACTGTAACATTTCCTTTAAAATGAGATTTTTTCCTGTGTAAAGACAACTGCACACAGCCTGCCAGTAAGAGGTCAGTAATTTTTAAAAGCCAAAATAATATGTATGTGTAAAAAGCTAGCACTGAATCCTTGTCACCTGTGTTTTACTTTTATTACAAAGATTTCTCATGATCATCTTTGTGGCAGTACCTGCTGAGAAAACACTAAAGTCTGTCTTAGTATGTCTTCTGTTGTGAACAGATGTAAAAGTTTTTAATCATAATATTATGCCACAATTGTATTATGTCTTGTCTAACTTGTTTAGGTGTGAATAGTGTAGAAAAATACAGAAAAAAATCACAAATATTAAACAAAAGCCTTTCAAAGCAGATAAATGAAAGCAGATAAATTTTATAGTTCTAAATTTGATCACAATAAAATCAAATCATTATAAAGCACAAAAATAGAGTTTGCTTAAATAAGTCAATATTTATATTATTTATATGTCACAACCTTTTGGTTTCTTTTCTGTAATAAGAGATCTTTCCATCAGCCGAACATAAGTTGTAGGAATATTCATTTATGCAGTAGAGTGATGAGTGTTCATTATTGTAAGTTACCTTTATCATTTGTATTAACATGAAGTAGGTGATCACACTGATCTATTTGATCACCGAAATCACATAATTCTCTGTTCCCCTGTCCCTGTCAATATGATAACTCATAGCAGATGTACTAAAATCACTTCTATCTTCCAATTACTGACAAAAGTGGAATGAACAATGCTATTTCTTTATCTTAGTTGAATGAATTTTACACCAGCACAAAAAGTTTCATTACTAAAAAGAAGAAACACATTTTGTTAAAACTTAATACATAGTGTTTTGGATATAACTAGATTCTAAACAAAATTTAAAAAGCCCAAAAAGGTGGGACAACATCAGTTTTAAGTATTAATGTATTGTCCACAAGTGTAGATCTCCCATTAAATTAATATGAAGCACAATCAACTGAGATATTTTACAACTATTGCAATAATAGGTTACACTTTGAATATAGACTTCAGTTTTGTCACAATATTCTTAGTTGTATTATGCCGCGGTGAAATCAGAGAACTGTTGAGAAGTCATTAGGACTGTGTTATATTCTATCTCTATACTAATCATGACAAATTTTTAGGGGAAGCAATGAATGATCCAGACAACACACAAACATCCACAATCTACGCAGGTAACTGATTTCTGAAAGTCATCATATCACAACACGGATCATTTTTGGACAATTACTGTGAAAATGTGAGTCACATTGATTTACTTATATCTTTTTTTCTAATACTATATTGTGTGTGTACTATAGGAAATAAACTTATGAGTAAATTGATATTTGAGAGATTTGTAACAAATATAAAACAAATTCATTATAATCATAGATATTCATTAAAATGAACATTGTGCAGAAGTTCTTAGTTATTGTTACTTTTCAATGATTTATACATTATTCTACTGGTTAACTTCATAATAAACCTTGTATCGGTTTGTATTAGTTCATGGTGACAGATGAGTTAAAAATGTCTTTTATTTCTAGATACACGTCAGACCAAGTATGGCATTGGAGTGGAGTTATAGTGAGCTTACAGACAGTGACTTGTCAGTAAAATTAGGTGAACTGAATAAAGACAACACATTTACAGAGGTGGATCTGTCAGGGAATAAACTACACAGTCTGCCAGACTTTACTAGATATAAACAATTCCAAAACCTTCAGAAATTATCATTGCATGGAAATAACATTCCAGTTATAGACCCAGAAAAACTTCCTAAACACCTGAAAGAACTGGACATATCTGACAATAAGATACATGAATTATGTGATCTGAGTGAGCTTCAGAAACTAGTTAAACTGAATGTGTCATCTAACAAACTTACAGTCATTGATCAGTCAAACATACCAGTAAATATACATATGTTACAAATGAATAGCAATGAAATCAGTGAACTGTGTGATCTTAGTGAGCATCAGAACCTTGTTAAACTGGAGGCATCATGGAACAAACTTGCAGCCATATATCAGTCAAAAATACCAGTAAATATACAGGACTTACATGTGGGGTGGAATGAAATCAGTGAATTATGTGATCTGAGTGAACATCACAAAGTTGTTAAACTGAATGTAGCATGTAACAAACTTACGACCATTGATTCATCAAAAATACCAGTAAATATACATACGTTACAAATGAATAACAATGAAATCAATGAACTGTGTGATCTGAGTGAGCATCAGAACCTTGTTAAACTGGATGTGTCATGGAACAAACTTACAGCCATATATCAGTCAAAACTACCAGTAAATATACAGGACTTAGTCGTGGGGTACAATGAAATCAGTGAATTGTGTGACCTGAGTGAACATCAGAAACTTATTAAACTGGATATGACATGTAACAAACTTACACACATTGATCCTTTGAAAGTACCTGTAGATATACAGGAGATAGAGCTGCATGGAAATCAAATCAGTGAATTGTGTGATCTGAGTGAGCACCAGAAACTTGTTAAACTGGATGTGTCATATAACAAACTTACACACCTTGATCGTTTGAAAATACCTGTAAATATACAGGAGATAAATCTGCATGAAAATCAAATCAGTGAATTGTGTAATCTCAGTGAGCACCAGAAACTTGTTAAAGTTAGTGTGTCAGCTAACAAAGTTACAATAATTGATCAGTCAAAAATACCAAGAAATATACAGGAACTATACCTGCGGGGCAATGGAATCAGTGAATTCTGTGATCTGAGTGAGCACCAGAAACTTGTTAAACTGGATGTGTCACGTAACAAACTTACACACATTGATCCTTTAAAAGTACCTATTTCCATAGAATATATACGTGCACGGGAGAACCACAATACAGAAGTGAGTGATTGGAGTCAACACACTCAGTTACAACGACTAGACCTAGAAGACAATGAAATAACAAGAATACATCCAGCAAACACCAATTTATCATTCTTGATGATAAACAGATTTGGAGAAAGCTTTTTTCAGAATAAAGAAAAACACAATCGTGGATGGAAAGATTACTTTAACAGCTGGATCCAGGAGGTGTCAAAACAGGAAAATTTGAAGAATATACGTGCTGGTGAACGGTAAGCATCACAAGTTTATTCATCGTAAGTTATTACTGTAATTCATTAATTAAACTTTTCCATCTCCATCTCGACTCCATTATACTTTGTAGTTTGCATTTCGATTCTTTGCATCAGAGCGTAAGTTTTTATCCATAAACAAGAAATGCCAATTGAAACAAACAGTTGTTATTAATTTGAAAACATTTCCCTTTATTTGTCAAAAAAGTGACAATGATTGCAGTTGCTTAGTTCAATCCTAATGTGTATTGTCTGTGGTCAGAGGTGACCTGTAAGATTGATCAAGCCAGTGTGAGTTGTGAGGTCATGAAAGTCAATCTCATTTATACAGATGTAATGTTTGGGCAATTTTATTTACATGTTAGTATTACAACATAAAAGTGTTTAAAATGTTACAGAGTAATCAAGTTAGAAAGAGGAAGGGATAATTTTTGAAAAGGTGGTGGGTATGATGGATGGAGCTTGTGAGGCATTTTCAAGATATGTCCAAATGGCAGAACTTCTCCACAGACCATGAGTCATGATATCCTGGATTTTGACATTATTGTTAAATGCAAGAGTTGCCCCTGACCGCCTAAAAGTGTGGAACGGGTGTCAATAACTTGAGCATAGGGATAAAAGTTACTGGCAAATAGAGGTGAAGATGCAGGAAAGGGTCTGGAAACCAGGAGAGCCTGAAGAGCTTATACTGGACACAGGAAGTGATTGTTAATGGATGGAATCCAGTGATGAGATTTATGATGTTAAAGAGTACCAGGTGGAGCAAATATTACATCTTGTCTGAGCAGCTGGAAATCAGGGTTAAATTAAGAGGAGCAATATTGGACATCCTAATGAAGCCATAAAAGACAGTAAGAAATACTGCCCAGAAAAAGCCGGAATCTGAGAGGGTGTCACATAAAAGTGCCAGTTTGTAGAGAGTGGGTATGTCAAAAACCCCTGGGAGGTGGGGTTGAATCTAGAATTTATGGATATGCTTCAAATGTATCTGTGGACGGCTTTATGAGATGTTGCTAAAATGTCCCAACCATATAGCTAGGCTTAGCAGTGAATGGAGGAAATGTGTGTTGATATGACCTTAGGTGAGATTGATTTTTGGTACAAAATTCCAAGAATGTGAGAATATCATGAACATTGCATGCAATTGTTAAGTCCATGAAAATAAGAAATGCCAGAAATGTCTTGAAATGCAACGTATGAGCTGATGCAGTTGATGGTCTAAATGCATGCTGGATCCTGATACAAGCTGTTCTGATCAATGCTGATGAAGAGTAGGTAGAGCCTGAAATTATGTAACAAAATTCAAATTGAAGAAGTGGATTGGTATTTTATGCCAGATATAAGATTCAGCAAGTGTTTGGGGCGATTCTGTACCAACTGCTTTGGGGAATACAAGCAAGAAAGTAAATCTGCTATTTTGTTAGATCGACCTTGATGAAGGTCAATGTCATGGGTGCCTGTAATAAGCCAGATATTCCTGAGACATAAAGATAGCATGTTATCCCTGATCTTGCCGGTTCGAACCACTTGAACCACAGCCAAGTTGTCGCAAAAGAATCTAACCATGGAATGGGACCATTCATGGGGACCATAATTTAAGAGCTATAAGCGCTTGATCATTTCAAGATGGGCAATTTTAGTTCAATACCATAGATGGCAAATATGGGGGTTGCATAAACTTGGTTATTCTACACCCTCCCAAACCAGTAAGAGAGGCGTCAACATGTTTTCTGTAAGTGACACCATTGAATTGGGGAAGAAATACCAGAAACCAAGCCAAATCCTTGTGATATTCTGAGATGAGGTATATGTGTCATTTATTTGACATCTCCCTAAACAGAGCAAGCATCCTGTTTATGAAAATACAAGCAGGTATCACACACTTATGAAGACATAACAGCTTGCCCAGTAAAGACTGAAATGCTCTGGTCAAATGATGCCTATTTGCGATGGTCTAACACTGAATGGATGCTAGTTTGTCAGGGTCAAGTGTGTTATCATCGAGGTCAATCTTGATGCCTTGTTAAAGCCCTACAAGGTGGGGTTTGCCTTTCGTCATTGCTAGACAAGCCTAGCTGTGACAAGGTAGATGCCAGAGTGTCAAAATGACCCTGAGCAGTAGCTTTAGGCGAGATAATGACATAATCATCAATGTAGGCCACCATGTTTACTCCAGCCTTTGATAATATGAATGTGATGGCTTTGCTGACGCGTTGAAATGCCGCTCTCCCATGGACCCAGCCGAACGCGATGGCAGCATCAATATAGATGTCATCCTACCATTTAATGCCTAATGTTAAAGCGTCGGCTGGGTTCATGTGAAGATTAGAGAAAGCCCTAGTAGGAAAGATCAAGTATGGCACGTCGCTTGTAAGTGTCTTTGGGCCTTGTTAATAATGGTGAACAGTATATAGCGTAGTCCTGAACTTTAGGAATAGGGCCCATGATGGCCACAAATTGTCTCTCTTTAGCGAAATATGACGAAACAGCCTGATGATGTTGTGTGGCCGAAAAATGATTTTTGGTATTCTGTTCAGCCAGAGATTTTATGAATCTTTGATAGATAGAGGAAACCCATATTGTAGGTATTGGAGTAATACCTGATCATTGTAGTCATAAAGTTGACGCCTCCAGGCTTCAATATTAAGGCCAGACTTCATGGGAACCCTTATTTGCCTATAATAACTTTAGCTAGTTTTAGATATTGTTCACTAATTCCAGTATCAATACCTGGCCTGTCAGGGCCAATAAACTTGAACTTAGTAGGTTGCATGGCAATTTAACCTCTAACTTTGCTAGGATCTAGAATAGTTTATATCCTTGTGAAGGTGTGTGTAACACTTTTTATCTGACAAAGCATTGGCATGTGTACCATGTGAACTATCTTCTTCACTGACGTTGCTTTGATTGCTTTGAAGTGTCAGTGTTTTGTCAGGACTGTCATTCATGTTGTTGTTAACCTCGTATTGTGTATCAATTAATAAAGAAATGACATTGTTCATGTAACTTTCATATAAAATACTATGTCGCTGCTTAACTAAGCAGTCTTGCTTATAATTATTATAAGCCAACTTGGCTTCTCGTTTAGTATGCACAATAGATAACTCAGAGATAGTAGGATATATACAAAGCCAAATACTATCACAAACCTGCAAAACATCCACAGGATGGCTCACCATTCAAGTATGGTTCCCTGGCCAGTTTGATTGGCCAGGTGTAATTAAACCTGTCAATTTTGTGAACTGAACCGTGGTATAACTTGACACAATGATTTCTAGGAAAAGGGTGAGGGTTAGCTTTCATATGCTCGATCATTGAACCTCGAGGAGAGCCATGCTATGGAGCAAGATTGCTATTGCTATCAAATGCTTTATGAGAGTCCATAACCAATGCACTACTATCACAATAAGTTAAATTCACATGAGACACAGTGTCCAAAGCATGAATATCATGGCAAACATTTTGTGAAATAAAGCTGGACAAATTACCACCACCAGAAGAGTTCAAATAATTGTCATTAGTAACTACTACTGGCACCATACTATTTACACTATTGACAGTAAGAGAGTCATTTTCATTCTTTACACAAATCGGCTTACTAAACTGATCAAAAGGTAAACTGTAATGTCCATTGCACCCCAGCTTGTCATGGAGACTCATAGAGTTATCATAGCTGTGGCCAAGTGATTAAGCTAACCCCTAACTACTGTTCTGCTGCTGGCAACCAGCCTGCCTTTGCTTTGCATTACATCTGTTTTCCGGATGGTTCAAACTCTTCCCCTGCTTCATGCAATGAGAGCAAAAAATGCACATAGGTGGTGTTGGTTGTGTTGTGGTCTGAGTATGGGCTAGAACTACTTGTGAAGCGCTAAGCCTATTGATAGCCCATTGCATAGAGCCAGACCAAGAGAGGTGGTCCTTCTCCACCTGGTGCATAGAGGATGCCCAAGCAGCCCTTACAGCTGGCCATGATAGTGAAACAGCATCGCTCATAGCAAAGCCATCTAGAGTAGGGCTTGTTTTGATATTGTTGGGTCTAAGATAGCATATATATTTGATAACTGACCAGAGATCCATTGTGGTAGTGACAGTTCATCGTAGATGACATGCTTTTTCCCATTGGATGCATGAAAGCCCTCAGTTGGCCAACAAAGCTGTGGGGCCACAGATACTGTGTCATGTAAATTGTATCTTCCCGACTTCAACTACCACTGGCACCATACTTTTTACACTATTGATAGTAAGAGAGTCATTTTCATTCTTTACACAAATCTTCTTACTAAACTGATCAAAATGTAAACTGTAATGTCCATTACACCCCAGCTTGTCATGGAGACTCATAGAGTTATTATAGCTGTGGCCAAGTGATTAAGCTAACCCCTAACTACTGTTCTGCTGCTGGCAACCAGCCTGCCTTTGCTTTGCATTACATCTGTTTTCCGGATGGTTCAAACTCTTCCCCTGCTTCATGCAATGAGAGCAAAAAATGTGCATAGGTGGTGTTGGTTGTGTTGTGGTCTGAGTATGGGCTAGAACTACTTGTGAAGCGCTAAGCCCTGGGGCTTACCTTGAGACAGGTCAGAATTAGCTCGCCCTTCATATGAGGCTAACAAGTTGTTCACAACTTCAGAAATGCCCAGGTTGGTCCTGGGGCTTACCTTGAGACAGGTCAGAATTAGCTCGCCCTTCATATGAAGCTAACAAGTTATTCACAACTTCAGATATGCCAGGGTTAGTCCTCAGAATGTGAAGATTGGGCACGACAGCATCACTGAGGTCTAGCGTATGACCTGGTTGTTCCTGGGCTAGCGACAGAACCTGTATGTTTAAATTCTGGTACTGAATACCTCTTAAGACTTGAGTTTGAGCAAAATCATGAGCAAGAGGAGGATGTGAGTATAGACGTGGTTGTCCCATACTTGGCATTATGAGAGGGTCCCTCAGATGAGTGGGTATGTCTGGCTGTTGAGGTTGATGTGAGGGACCCAACTATGGTAATACTGGCTGGAGGACTGTGGGACTGTGAATTAATGGGTGTTCAGTTACGCCTTTCATTGTTGTCCAAACGTCTGGCCAAATCTGCATTTGACTCCCTAATCTCACATAACATGGTCATGATGGCGTTATTATGTGAGGTAGCTGACAATTGTGTGACAGGTGGCAAGTTACTTACAGTTTCTTTGTTTCCCAAGTATGAGTCATTTGATTCCTTGTTAATCACTTTTCTTGCTTTTGTCACTGAAATCCTCGCCCTTGCTGAGGCTGTTACCCATTTCATAGTTTTGGGCAACATTTTCTTTCCGGATGGCATTTTGTAGAATAAATACAGACTTAGCTTTAAAATATCACAATTCTGACCAGTATCCATAGAATAAAATATTAAAACTTAAAGTAGTGCAGTTCTAATAATTAAAATTTTTTATATGTGTATTCAATGGCATCCAGTTTGAAGTGATCAACAAGTAAGCTGGCGCCAAAAAGCCCATTGCCCTGTTTTGTGATTGGATGACTGAGGGTCAAGCCTAGAATTGAGACTGTGAACCCTAGAGGTGGTACTAGAGTTAAGGTACAAAGAAACTACTATGGGAAGCCCCTTACTGGACCGTGCCCCATCATCAAATAGTTACTCATCACAACTGGTTATCAACTCTTTCATCAAATTATGCAGATGTAATCAATGTTATTATTATGGATCTAAAATTATGTGACATTATTGTTGGATTGTAAAATGATGTGTTTACATGTGTATACATGATTTTGTTAACCAGCGATTGTTGTTTTTCTGAGTATGGTTCACGTCACTGTTTTAATCTATATTCCTATAAATATGCTGTTTATATCACATGTTGGTTTTGCCACATTAACATACAAAACCTCGGTACAAATATTCATTGCATCCTTTTCTTATAAAATATGTATGATAAGCATAAGTATGTGGCGTATACATCAGTGGGAGGTACATCCTCAGAGCTTCTGCTTCCTGTAGATTTAAAAACCATCACAATTTAATTTAAGGAAAGGCATGAAGTGAAACGTCTGTAAATTCTCTTTCCAAAACCAACTCAGCATGAAGCTCTTCTCTCATGAGAACATGGAATATATATCAGTAATTTTACTGTTGGTATTTTTCTCCATATGTAAAAACTAGCAAATTTTAGTCATTTAAAACAGTGACAGCTTTCACACGGCCATTGAAAAGGGACTCTACGACAGAAAGGTAAATCTGTGTGACCTTAATTTCCAATTATTCCATTAACGGTGACAGTTTTCTGACACAGCTCAGAAAAATGATTTTGTTCATCTCAAAATCTTCTTATTGTAAAGAGATTTTATTGCAGAGCTTTATATAAATCATTATTAAGTACTTAAAACTTGGATTATTATCTTGTACTTGATATGTTAGCCACTTACAATGAGCACAATGGACGTTTATGATATAATTTGTGGGGATTATAAATTGGATTACTCTTCTATATGAAAGCTAATAACATAATCCCTGATTAATTATATGCATCAGTAATATCCCATTGCGTGCCATTGTGTAAACTATATTGTTTAAAAATCACTACACTACTACTAGAAGTCATGATAATCTCCTGTTACAAGAAAGCTTGATAAACCAATAAATCCATTGTGATATTTATAATATTCTGTGAAATCAGTGTACAAAGTACTGATGCTGTAATGCCTTTTAGTCTCTAATACTTAATTTCCCTTTTTTTATTTAAAATATGTATTCATTTTTGTTTATTTTTCCTGATATTTTCACCAATATCTGTGCATCAAAACATAACAGTGTAAAATGAATGATGGAAACATGAACAGAAATTTAAGTTTAAGTTACTGTTTCGCTGTTTCTGTTTCTTTGAGTGTGTGAAACAGTCTTAACTGTTCCATCTCACGTTTTTATATATTAATTGGTTTTATTGAATGCAAAGGACCAATCCAAATATTGAGTAAATAGTTCATTATTAGAGTACATTCACACAGCACTAGATTACTGCTACGTGTCTTCTTTCTGAATAAATTTTAATGAAATATATAGATGGTCAGCAATTTACAAATTTCTTAAATACAGTTTATTGTTGCTTTATGACTTACGGAATGCTCACTCTATTGAAATGGGTGCATTATACCAACTACTGAAGTAGATAATATTGCTTCTGTCCCCCTCTTCTAACTAGGGGGAAACGGGAACATTTATTCTTGTTTATGAATCTCTCTGTCCACTTGTCTATCACAAAACATTTAACCTAATCTATGACCTTCTGATTTCCTAACAAATGTTCCCAACAAATTACTGTCATTGCAACCATTTAATTGTATTTTTGTTTGGGGTAAATTTGTTCTACAGGCGAAACACTTTCCTATAATACTTTTATAAAATTTCGTGCGAATGTGTACCCTGAATAGGTCAGTTGTCAGTTGTCCACCATGCAATAAAAACTTTCACAATTTCAACTATTTTTGTTTGAGAAGTCAGATTTTTAGTTTATGTTCATTGCCACAGACTGAAAACAAAATGACTGTTGCAAAATTCAGTGAAAACTACACTTTATTGAGACTTACACCTGGTATAATTCTCGGAGTGATTATTTTAAACTGTTGAATTTGTAGTTTTTGGAAAATTTTCTTTGTGCCATAAAACCAACCCCCAATATTTCTTCAGTTGGTCTAGTATTTGACACAACAACATGCCTACTGTTTTTCATTGACTTTTTATTTCTTACTACGGATTAAACTTTTTGTTAGGTTTTCACTAAAGTTGGTCTAGATAGCGCTGCTGACAAACATATATTAGTATTGTTGGATTGGAACATATTCTCTATAATTAATTCATCAGACTTGTAAACCACTTCAAGTGAAAAGTCAAAAATGACAGGAAACACAGGAAGTAGACAGGGTTGTTATAAGCTGTAAAATTCAGGACACAGCAAGACATCCTAAATGCATGAAAGCCAAGTGGTTTTATCATTTCTGAAAGTCTTCATTCAGAAAATGAATTATATGTTTTATATTCCATATTTTGTATCATTTCAGGGAGAGTTTGAAAACACACAAGGCACTGAGACGTCATATGTGAGTAAATTCTAGTCCATTACATGTCATAGCTAACTAAAGATTTCAGTGAAGCCACTAACATTTACCTTTTCTACTTATATGTGCACTGATTACAGCCCAGTCTTCAGAGGTCTTTAGTGGCCTAGTGGTTTAGCAGCTTTGACATCTAATCACATGCCATCACCCAACTTTGACGTTGGATGCAATTATCTTGTTTGGATTTCAACATCAGTTTGTGTTACCTGACTTGTAGATCTATTCTATATTCATTTTCATTAACTCTTTTCTTCAAATTATATTGTTATGCACAGAGTGTATCATGGCAACCAAAACTAGATACAGCAAATCAGTGAGTATGCAGAAACAATTTGCATCTAGGCAATATTAAACTAGGATGATCTTTTTGCCACTTGCCTCTAATATCACTTAAAAAAGAAAACTGTCTTACAAATGAGCGTGGCGGATGTCATGCAGGTAGTCTTCCCATATGTTTGTACATGTCTGAAGCAGTTGTTTTCATTTATCACAATGGGGTTGCTAATAATTTAATGTACAGATAGTTGTGTAACATTGAGCAACCTGATACAACATTGTTTGTATTTATGTGCTGGTAGGCAAATGAAAGAACCAGAAGGATTAGAACTGTGGAAAGCTAAAAAATCTAAAACAGGTAAGTCTGGAATATTTAGAATATTCTAAAACATGAAACACTTTTGGAATTTTGCAGCACTATTTAGGCAGCTTAAAATATTCTACAGTTGAAAACAAGGAATTTAAAAATGTGTGCTTGTAATCATTGAATAAATAGTTTAAATCATAATTATCTTTCACAATATCTGATACTTTTTGAATGTCAGAATAAAATATTTTCACAATTATATTTTCATGATGAAAATGCGTTTATCAATGACAATTTCATAAGAACGTCTGTATCAGTTTAATTTTACAGTTAAATAGGTCTCTCATTTCACTGCAACTGGTCCTAAGACAGTAACAAAATGCAATGGGCTTAAATTATTTTATTAATTATTTTGTTAACATATTTTGTGCAACATATAAGATCAATCAGAAGTATGGCGGTACATAGTAAACCCTGTCTTCTGATATCTGACAACCATGAAGTTTAACCCCAAATTAAAATAAGTTCCAAATTCATAGATGTCAACTCCAGTCCAGTTTCAGGGCAGTAAACACATTTACTGTCCCAAAAGGGAACAACTCAAAAGTTTTAAATATTTTAAGGAAAGCTAGCAAGTATCCGCAAGGTGATAGAGCAAGCCATTTGCAAAAAAAATTCAACTACAGTTCACAATGTCCCAATACAAAATTTCAAGGGAAAGTTTCAATATATGCAAAGATATAAAAAGAGAGTATATAAAGATATTGTAAAGCTATGTACATAAAATAGAATATGCGCACAGTAAATGTAGAGTATTTATCCGCCATCAATCAGTAGGTATGCAATAAATGACTAAGAGAGCGAAGTTAATTAGTTCTAAAGTTCTAGCAGAAGTACTGAACAGCAATTCAAAGTGCTATGAAAGCTTGTAGTGTCATATGTATACTATACAAAATTATCCACCTCTGTGGATCCTTAAATGAAAATAATGCAAACAAATTAATTTATAAAGTCTCTCTGAATGGTATATATTTACACACATCAGTAACCAAAGGGAAGGACAAGCAACTACAATTATAAGTAGAAAACTCTGAGGTGTTAACTCTTCTATCACTGCCAATAACACTAAAGGAAGACACTTCCACAATATGACAAGCGTCAGAGCACCCATAGAAACATTCCACAGTGCCAACATCTACATCCAAATGTTAAATTACCTCAGCACTGCCAGTCTAACTATATATAGTCACACTGCCAACCAGGTGGGACTCGTATCTTTCATATTCAGCACCAGTTTCAAGTGGATAATCCAACTACTAACAGCTGACATCCATATCACCGGAATATAAACTGACAGCAGTGATCAGTTCATACAGTGTTAATAACTAATGGGAGGAAATCCCATAACACAAGGGGAGGATAAAAATATTGATGTGTTTGCTCGTGTTGGGCATATACATGTAAATGACCTCAAGGAGGTATCCTACTTTAAGGTATTTTATATAATATCTTAAATTATGTGTAAAAGATTCTAAGCAAGTAAGATCTGATTACAACTACACTTGGACAGGGCCTACGTTTAAGATGACATTAAGTTCTTCCCTTTTGCAAACATACATTGAACCTAAAGTTAGGACATATTTTTGTGATGTTTTGATAATCTTTAAAGTGGTATTTGAGTGTGTTCAGTCAAATTAAACATGTACTGATATCTGGAAGACCAGTACATAACAACTGTCGTCATGGTGACAATTTCACTATATACTTGTCTTTTCGTCCATGCTTTACATTCAACATACACAGATATTAACCGAAGTGTCAGGATATGTATGTCTCAAATGGAAGTGGAACTGATTAGCTTTTCGGCAGCACTTTGTTATTCTTTTAACTTGTAATTTGTGTATTTCTTACATTCGAAAGCCATGGACAGGCTGGAGCTGATTAGCTTTTGGGCAATATCAGAAAAAGGTTGCCATGGCAACTCTTTTTCTGTCTTTTTATTGAAAATACGAAAAGTCTGAAGGAGTCTTGTAGGTGAAAGTGACTTTACACTCCACACGATTGGAGAATGAACTCACTTCAGTGCTTTCCCATGAAATGTAGACAATTACAGACCCTTCTTTCTCCACAAAGGAGGACACAGACAAGACACAGAGGATTCTTCTTGCAAAACGTATTTCATAATATGCAAATATGAAATCATCTAGGTTACTAAAATGATGCACAATATAATTTACTACTAAGTGCTGACTCTTAGTAAAAACTTGACTGAGTAAAATGCTTCTTATTATGCATATCTTTATGTTTGTCTCTGTGTCTGCCCATGCACCCGAGTCACAACTAAACATCAAATCTGGATTATATATTTCAACAAAGTGGGGTTTAACCGTGGATTAGTCCACCTCAAAGACGGCATGGATCTGTAAAAAGTATTCACTGAGTAAATGTCAGTCCAGCTAAATATATTTTTTCAAGTTTCATCCATTCCAATCTATAACAAATGCAGGTGACACAGTACAATTCCACTGAATTCTTATTTCAAGGTAGGATGACAAACCTGTCTGATCTCATGGAAACAAAAGTGACTTCTCTAGAGCCAAAATTAAAAGGTGAGTGTGAGTGAGGGCAATGATTTGATAATAACATAATTGGCTTTGTAAATTCATTATTTAGCAAGTTGTATTCTTAAGATAAGGGATTCTCCAAGATTATCATTATGTGAAGATCATCACTTTACTGGCAATAGAATAAATTTCAGTTTTTATATGAAAGAATAATTTTAACAAAAGCTATTTTTCAGATTTTTAAATAAATTGTTTTATTCGGTAGTTGAAAGAAAATTACATGAAAATGTCTTTGATTAGGTAGGCAAATTAGTTCACTCCAAACTATCAGAACCTGAGAACAACTTTTAACACTTTCTAGTCAAATTTGGTGAGAGTTTAATTCGAACCAGACTTGAAAGATCAATGTTTAGCCTAAATATTATTCATAGAATACATTCAAATATTCAGCTGAATAATGTTAAGTATATGTTATAATATGAAATATTTAATTGTGTAACTCATAACAGCAAAAGAACATAACCATTCATGTCAATGACAATTTAATGAGCTAAAAGTTCTTCAGCTGAAAGAGTGGTTTTTTTTGCACAATGCCTGAATAATTTTAGAGAAAAACGTATTTTTGAAATATTTGCCATTGTGTGAAAATGTCATCATTTATGACAGTTGTTACAAGAAATATATTGTCTGTTTAAACTTATATGTGATATTATCTTTAAGCAGAGGTGAGCAGTGAATACAAGGAAAACACCTCACAGAGTATTCCAACATTTAAAATAAAACCTACCAGTTCTCACAAGAGTCAGACTGAAGGTAACTCTTCATCAAAGTGATTGTATGCCCTTGCTTTTATCGGTGTGGTGTTGGAACAAACTATCAGTATTTTCATGTTATAAATGAAGTTAAATTCAAACCTACAACATCCTAGTTAAAACATAAAAACCTCAACACTATGAAACTCCCAGGCCTTACACTTATACCTCGGTTATTTTTCAGTTACATAGACAAAGCTGTTACCTTTTTGTCATGCATAAATGTCTTTTTATGAATGGCTAAGTTGATAAATTCAAGATACTTTGGTTTTGCCATATGGAATGATATTTTGATATGTGTAGTACCTCTAATCAGTCTTGCACATCTGAAAGTTTTGTTGTAATAACTGGGTTGATACTAAAAAGTAAAGCAAGATTAAAACACTTTGTTTTATTTGCAGAACACAAAGCTCATGCTGACACAACCACTGAGGTAATCATAATTTGTATTTAAAATTCCTTATGTGTATTGTCTTTTGATGAAGTAACATTTAACACTATCAAGTGTTACCACAAGTTTGTTAAATGATTTACCATCATTTGTTATATTTGTGTTTGTCTTATTTTTGGCTGACATACTAATTAAACACGAATTTCATCTTGCAGGATTTGCTACAATATAAAATTTCTTGGAGGGGTGAATCATTCCACTTTCTGGGTGAAAATATAACAATTGAGATTCCACCAAACACTTTACCTGCTCATGACACTCTGTTCTGTCGTACAGCATCTGTTTCAACAGCAGAATGTCATGGGATACCCTTGGAACATCCAATGAGTAAGATCTACGAGTTCAGCCCAAGTGGTTTGACCACTCAGAACAAGATCATGTTTGTGATCCCTCTGTTGGACTGCCATCACTATGACTATGACAACATGACACTGATGTATCAGGAAGACAGACACAGTCAGTTTGTAGATGCTGATGAATTGAAGGTCAACAAGCCAACATGGTTGTTTTATGGAAATAAATGTTATGTCTTTTTGAACCATTTTTGTAAAATATATGTTACAAAAAGAAAAGGTTCAAGCAAAAAAGTAAAATATGTAGGTGTGAAATCTTTGCTATTCTATAAGCAAACTGATGGAATCCTGGAACTCTTAACAACCTTTGGCTGTTACAATAGGAAATCACAGTGCTCAACTGAGAAAGTTACAAAGGTATTGAATTTCAATAATGTAAGAAGAAATTTCACTTGATTTAGTTTTGTAATATTTTTCTTAAATGTATTTCAGTCATGAGCATTGTTATAACCTGTATGTTATATGAAATGTCACACATTGAAGTACAATATCCTTTCACAGTTTTTTTTAAGTTATCACATAAACTATTAAATTGTATGACATTTACACTTATACCTTAGGCAGCTATATTGCATATTATAGCATTATGAGGATTTGAGCTACAACGTAGCAGATAAACAGGAAACAAGGATATATGAGGACAGCAGTTTTACTGTGGTACCTGAGTTTTTTAAGGATGAGTGGGATCCAAAATTCCCTGGAAATGGACTACAGGTAACTTTTAACATCCTAAATTTTAAAGCTTTGCAACCAAGACATCTTATAAAGTAGATTCATTTGTTTGTAAAATGAGTATCACTTGATGCTACATGTTTGGTTTAAATTTGCTTTCTACAACATGTAGGAGATAATTGAAGTAACATTTTGGTAAGATGTTAAATGGTTAAATGTTCATTATTTAATTATTGTGAAATATTGTGAGAAGAGTAAAGATTTTAATTGTTCATTTTATTGTACTATTGCAGTATATTACCCTTTGAGACTCACGTTCAGGAATGTCACCTTCCAGATGACCAAACCTCTCATTAAAAGTGATTAAAAATGATTTGAGCTGTTCCAACTGCCAAGGACAAATGGCAGGAAAAATAATGCCTCTTTTAGAACACCATATTCATGTGCTCAAAGTTCTGTCAAAGTTCTGGTATTTCTACATGGATATTTATCTTATTTTTAAGAAGCTTTTGCATAGAGGCCACAGTTACACCACTTATAGAGACTGTACCCTCTCAAATATGTTTTAAATAAATACTGACCTATTTAAGATCGACTTTTCATCTGAGAAGTGATTGAATGAGTTGTGACAGAACAGCTTACAGACTGTCTTAACAAAAAATAGGCTTTGGTACTACCTTCCAGTCAGCCTGGGAGAAACAGCCTTGTATAGACATAGCAAAGATAAATTTATTATGAAATATCCTTATCTAATAGTGTCCATAATGCCCTCTTCCTGTTGGATTTGTTCACTGCGCTTAATACCATTTGTCACTCATATTTTAAAAAAAACTTGTGGAAATAGACTCTCAGTTTCCTCAAGTCATCCCAGAAAGGCGATAGGTATACTTGGTTTTGCAACAGCTGAACCAGGGGAATATAACAGGCTGCCATTTAATGTCAGATCTCAACAGACCATTTTGAGCTAAGAAGCCAACCAAAAGTTACTATTTAGACCAGCAGAACCACCATAATAATCCTCCCCTGACAGGCACTTACTGCGTAATAACTTTCGCTCAGTTCTGGAACTGTCCTTTTTTGGATTCCAGTGCATCAGAGGATCATGAATTTTGCACTACAAAAGTTTCTATCATTAATATTGTTATTTCAACACCATATCAAGAACTGTTTTGAATTCTGTGATAAAGAACCTTGGTTTGCATCTTTTTGCATTACCTTTTTGTGAAGTACTGGTTTATGTTTAAAATTGCCATATTAATCTTAATTTTTTAGATTAAGGACTCCAACCATATTTTCAGCCTCATCTCAATATTACATATCTAGTTTATCAGTTACTAAAAATAGGTAACAGGTCCATCACCTCAAAAATTCTGTTCAATGGCTATTTACTTTGTGACGCACCTAAATTGTGAAACAACCTTCTTACCAACATAAAACTGGCTTCAATGCTACCAACTTTTAAGCGTGGACTCAAGGTCCCTTTCAGGAGGCTTCTCTACCTGGTCTTATGCTTTATGTTGCCAAACCATGCTTGAACATGAAATTTGGTGATGGATAAATTTTATTCATGCCTTATAAAAGTGTGTATTACAGTAGATATGTGTTGTGTAGTTAACAAAATGTTGAAGCAGGGTGGTAAAGCAATTCTCATAAATTTGTCCCACTTTAAAACTAGTAAGGGTTATGATGAATTCGTGTGCTAGGGTTTAAGTGTTGGATCCCAAAACCTTTTCACTCTTGCCTACCAAATATTCCTGGATATGTCATCCACAGATGCCCTCGATAGGCATCTAAAATAAATTAGAAGTGCAAAAAAAAACAAGAAATGGGTTAACATCAGTATAACTGGCTTGTTGTCATTTTGCTCTTAAGCAACATTTCATACAGGGTCATCCCTTTCCACTGCCCATGCACATCAGACAGCATCCAGGAGGCTTATCCTATCCTTTCTTGTGAAGCCAGATAGAGTCAACCTTAACATTTCGGGGACTAAGGTTGGCCCCTCCAAAAATTGAAACAATACCAGGTATTAGCAAACTCATGTTCCTAAGACCAGAACTAAACATGGCAGAAGAAATGTGTAGAATGACACTGAACTGCAAAACCCCTTGGCCTAATGAGTATAGGTACCAAGTAGCTATCCAGATGCCGCCCTGGTCATGGAGACTAGCTAAATCCCTACAAAAGTAAAACCAGCACAAGGGTACATAAATCTGCTCATGTGACTTCCTTCAAGAGGATGATCAAATTTCTCACGGAAATGATCAATCAATCAATCATCAATCAGTTGTCCAAGTGCTTAATCTCCGTATCTATGGATTCTAAGGCACAACATCCAGTTCGTAGACATAAATCATCAAAACGTTAGACATATTCCAAGTCGTACCCAGGGTGGCAATCTGGTGTTCGGTAGTTAGAAACTAAGGTGGAAATGATTTCTGAAATAGGTAGGTTTTTAGTCGACTTTTGAAACAGGAGATTAGGAGCACTGCGGATATCATGTGGAAGATCATTCCATAGCTTCGGGGCATCATATGAGAAACTGTTGTTGAATTGGACCTTTGATTTATGGATGCACGAACAATAATGAGGAACCTGGAGGAACAAATTTTTGGGGTTAGAGCATCTTGTGTTAACGGCTGATTTGTACAAGGAGAGATATGGTGCAAAATACTTAGGCTGGCCAGTTGTAAGGAACTTGTACACAAGAACTGGGGTTTTAAAGATAATTCGTTGATACCACTAAAGCCTGGAAAACAGCAAAAAAACCTGAAAAGATCAAGATTTCTTCCCGTGCAAAGTCCCTTAGAAGAAGTCCTCAAAATGTCCCTCGCTCTTCTTTTATGTACTGCTTTGCCCAAGAACTAGTCCAGCAATACAAGGGCCAGAGAAATAAGCGTAGTATTGATCCAGTGTTCTGGTACTGGTCGTATATTTGCCGGACATTCTATAGACAAGACTTGATATATTCGGATTCCTCTTAAATATACCTCTCCAGCACCTGAGTGGCAATTGTGCCTATGAAAAGCATGAGTTGGGTTGGACCAAAATAGTTGAATGAAAGGAAAACTACCCAACTGTTAAGTCATGACACAGAAACAAACTGAGGTTCCAAAACACAAAGGTGATTGGAATTACGCAAATTTTGAGATTGGTATTAAAAAATTTGGCCTTGGTCTCTCAGGTTATGTCTTCCCTCTTGCTCCTCATATGCTCATAATTATCCACAATATTCGTCAGTGCAACAGAAGACCCATTACAACCATCAAGAGTCCATTCCATTTACCATTTCATAACACTATCTAAATAGTCCAACAACTGCAAATATTTCACAGCAATCCTCAATTTCTCGAACTTGAACTTCTTTCTGTTCTTTAGTTTGAGGATTTAAATACCATTTTTCTGGGGTGCCAGCCTTCTCCTACAGACTGCTTTGTCCCTTTGGTTTTATTTGATATATGATTCACAATTTGCAATACTTTTGTTAAATATCATAGATTACAATGCACGATATATATGTTATTCCTTTGTTCTAGTTACTATTGATAATGATCATTAGAATTTATGAATAAGTGTCCATTATACACAAATATTATAAAAAATAGGTTTTGAAAATATTTTTTACAGATTTTTGCTCCTGTTTTTTTTTATTAAAATGTATGTAAAGAAATGCCTTCCACGTGCTATAGTTGTTTGGCAAACTAATGTAAACAACACTTCTTCTAAAAATTATACTTGTACATATTTGTCTTTGTTTAACATAAAATATGTAAATATGTCCCTTGGGTAGCTTGTTTTATAAATGTTTGCTAATAATCTCCAAATTGTGCTACACTAAATAAAGCAAAACTTTTTTGTCAATGGTAAATGTTTTTACATTTTCAGTAATTTTTACTTAAATCATTTTAGGAAAGACTTGGTTCGGACATTGTGAACATGTGTAAGAAACCTGGATTACCAATCAGTATCAGGCATAGATTGGATCAACAACCAATGTCAGCAAATAGGAAAGAAGTTTGCACGCGTTTAACACTCGAGGGCCAATCAATCACTCTAACCTGTGATGTGGTAAGCAATTTGAGGTAGTTGCAGATAATTTGGAATTAAAGGCAAATTTGCACATAATACGATTGAAGTAAAGGACAAGACAATGCTGAAAACTGAAGGTAACATAAATCTAAGTGACATAACATTTGGTATTTGTCTTTAATGTAGAAAAAAATTCAGTCTGTCTTCGACAAGAAAAATACATTCTTTATTGGAATGCATGTTAATCAATATTAATTTTAAGGTATTTTTATGAAACTATGAGAGTTGTTTATATAGACTAATTTGATAAAAATCACATTTAACCTAATTCTTTGTGAATGTTTCATTTTAGTCCCAACCCTCATCACACTCAAGTAAAACAGAAGAACCCCATTTCACCACTTGGTTACAAAACCTTGACTGTGTGGAATTACATGAAATCCTCCAGCAGCACATGTCTCGTGAAAACATTATTTCCTGTGCAAAGATCATGCATGTTAAACTTGACCAAAACATGGACCCACGAGCATTCACTCAGTTCTTCCTTGACAACTTTCAAAAAAGATACCATGAACCCACAGATATTATTGGATTTCTACAGTTATTTATAAAATATGTGGCCTCATATCCATGCTTAAAAGAGCTTGTATTCAAACTAGAGTGGCTAAAGGCTAAAATAAACTTGGAAAGAAAAGTTCTCCCCCTGTGTAGAGAAGACGAAATGCAAGACTTTCCAGGTTACATTAACGAAAAATTGGCAAATGATGGAGAACATCTGCAGTTGGATCAATACACAGATACAAGAGTCAAGTTGGTGCATCTGATGGATCTGATTTCACAGAACCCCAAATACTACAACATATTGAGAACATTCTGCCAGAACAGAGATGCATTAAAGAAGTATGTATCAGTGGATGAAATCAGAACTGATGTAGTGGTGTATGTGAGTACTTTCTGTGCTTTCAGTTTTTCTGAGTATTTTCTGTGTAATCAACAAACAACTTTCCCAATTAAGGTCACATCAGTGATTCAAACCCACAAGCTTGGAGGTTGGAACTGAGTGTGCTAACATTCGGTTTTGTTTACATGGAGAAAGGTCTTGTTTACATGGAGAATACCATTACATTGTGTAGCTGAAATTTTCAGTGAATGCAAGATAGGATACTACAAGTTTAAGTATAATTAAATTATAAATTACCACTTGTCGGGCATTAGAGAACAACAATAATAAATTATAAAAATTCCAGATTGTTAACCATTTCTGTGTCTGAAGGTCATGGTAAGAGAAAACAATTTTCTTTAATAAGTGGGCACACCTACATCACTTTCATCCGATTATGTATAGGTCATATCATAATATGTAGCATTACCAGTAGAGGGATCCACTGTTTTCAGGACTGAGGTTCAAAGTCACAACCCTAGAGTTCAGATTTGAGTGTGCTAACTTCTATTTACAGAAAGAAAGGTACAAGGTTTTTGCCGAGGGAAAGGTAGTACTGTCTTAAGGAAAATCTTATGACTGTTTTTGTCATTTTGTAAATTCCACCTAAAACTAATTAAATTAATTATATTGATGTACTTCATGTATTTCACAGAACAGACAACATTATGGACTGAAGAATCTGTGCAAAGACTGCCTTTTGTTTGTTGCTCAGAAAACCTTGGAAGACACTTCAGTAATTTCTATATTGAGCAAAGTTGGAAAAGATTTTACCTCGTGTTTGAGTTATAACATTATCAATGGTAGTGATTGGCAACAAATCCAGAAATCCACTACTGATAATGAAGCACTGGGCCACATCAGGCAGGTACTGTGCTGGCTGTAATTAATGTCAGATAAAGATACTTTACTTACAAGTTAATACCAAAATGTCAATGTAGAAGTATACAAAAGTGTTTAAATATCCTCCCACACAGTCCATCTTATCTGAATAATAAGGTCCAAGAGCCATCTAATCAAATCTAATTGGACTTTACAATGCTTAATCTCCACTGTAACAAGGGTATTCTAAGGCTGAACAACAAAAAGACAAATAGCCATATTCCAAAATCAAGGGCAGAAAACGAGCAAGCACCACACTGAATCCATGGGAGTAATTTAAACCCTGGGGTCAGTTTCATGAAGCCTTCTTAAGATAAGGGTTTCCTTAAATTTAAGGATTTCCTTGAGGTCCTCCCTTCTTTTAAGAAACTCAGTTTCACAAAGCTTCCTTCCTTAAACGAGATATCGAAATTTCAAGGAATCTCCTTAAAATATAAGGAAGCCAAGAACCTACCTTAAATGTAAGGAAATTGTTCTCGAGTTTTGCAGTGAAAAATCGTGTAACTACAAAAAAACTTTTAGAAACCTACTTTGCAGGACTGTTGCAAGCATTTTGTTGTTATTTTTAGCCATATTATCTTTAAAGTTGAGAAATGTATTTGTAGTGGCTCTATTCAGATCAATTTTTCTAGTGTTTGTGTGACATTCTACAGCAGAAATCACTAGTTTTCTCAACAAAAAGGAATGAACAACCTCATTCTTTAAGTTTTAAAGAAGACCTATGCTAAGAAGAGTTAAAAGAGGCACTGTGAAGCGTTTATTTTAATTGCCCATCCTTAAGGAAAAATATTGTCTTCATTTACTAAAGGATGTCCTTTGGTACCAAAGGAGGCTTCATGAAACTTACCTCAGATAGGATGCTATACATGACAATAAAATGTTACCTCCTAAAATACTGTATTTGGTTTTGTTACATATATGGGTACTGTGTCTGTGCCTTATTTAATATAAGCTTTGTATTTATGTGTTAACATTTAAAGCAAGGGAGTTATTGATTTTTGTGTTATGTGTTACAGTGTTTATTGATCCATTTATGGACTGGGAGGAATCCCTCTAGGGTTAAGCCCACTCCCAGATTGACTTAATGTTGAGACCTGGACTTAGCCAAAATTGCTTTATGTAATCTGCTAAGTTTAAGGCCACAGACGTCTTAACTTTAAGAAAAATTCTCATCTTTAAGTCTAAGTCCAGGCTAAGTTGTTTTGTGACACCATGCCTAGCTATTGAAACATACATCCACCTTCTGTTTTACAGTGAGGAGAATGGAAAGTATAACAGTAAAACTGATCTCCAACTTATCCTGACACTGGCTCACATGTCAGAGCTTGCCTTTGATTGGGAGATCTTACTGTGTTATCAATTACCAACTGCTTTACAGTACAGAATCGGTTAAAATGAATATCCAGAAAATACATTAATTCAAAAACAAATATCTGTATTGTACAAAAGAGTATAAGAGACAACAAGATGCAAAATAAACTTAGCTAACTCAATTTATCGACTTAGCATCTCCATAAATTTACTTAGCAATTTACTTATTAATTTTGCAAATTAATTGTTTTAAATTGACTCTTGATTTATCACCTTACTGACTCAGTAAGTCAACTAACATATCAGAATTTACTGACATAAACAGATTAGAAGAGCCTCTTGACCTTGAGTGAATAGAAACATCTATGTAACACAGAAATACGGAAGTCGATTTATTTAGGTAGCTAATTTGATAAGTCAAGGCAAGTAACAATTTATTTTGAGACTACATTGATAAATCTAGATAAATTATAAATCAGTTTATTGAGTTAGTAAGTCAATAAATGGAGACTGATAAGTTGACAAATTGAGATAATTTTTGGTTTGTTTGTTGGTCTTTCTACTCTATATTGTATTGACTCAATTATTAGTGATTCTTAAAAATAATTTTATCATTTCCTTAATTGTTATAGGCCTTAAGCAACAGTTTAGATCCTGAGATGTTGGACAAAATTCTGAGAGTGCTGTATAGGGAAAACATGGGTACAAGACTGCATGCTGAGAAACTACAACAGTGTTATCATGAGCAGATTAATAAACATCAGTGTGAGCACTGTAAACATTAAAACACTGTAACAAAGACTTTGATATATCTGGCAGGGTCTGGCAGCATTGCTGTAATAAGGTTGACTGGTGTAACACATTGTAATGACTCCCCTATATTTCTGACTGGGGGTCAGTATCTTGCAAGGGGGGGTTGAAATATTCTGACTCCATCTACAAGATTATGACTCCCCCATAATCCCCCACTTTCCACTTAATTGAGTGTCATTAAATTATATGTTGGCGGGGTATTGTACTTATATGTGTGTACTAAAGAATAAGTCACTTATTATTACAGAAATATTTTTCATAACGAATACTGCGATCAGTGTTAATCTTAAATATCCTGTAGAACAGTATAAAAATAATTAACACAATATTTGGTTTAGTGAATAGACGTCTTGTGAAATTTACTTCAATCACCCACGTCTGGTTATTATTAATTTCAACAGAACGAATTAGCTAATCACTTTAACAGATGTAGAAATTTATCCAAAGATTGGCTGATCAAGGAAATTGCTAGTGTGTTGGAAAATATCTATGGGAGTTTTGGGCAGTATATAACCGCAGATGTAACACAACAATTAGGTGTAAAAAAACTGTGGGTTCTTTGCTATTTGTACCTATGTATATTTGTGCTTCTTTATTAATGTATCAAATGTTATGGCGAATCTTTGTTTTTTCACCTGTAAATAATTTTTTTTCAAAGCATAATAAGTGTAAACAAATTAAATAGATGCAGAAACAATAGAGGGGAATCAGTTTCTGAATGAGGGTCAATATATAGAAAACAGTATTCTAAGTCCTCTGAATCTTATTTTTTGTGTGACGAATGTTGTTTGCAAAAAAATGACCCCCAAAAGATCAAAGGAGAAGAGTCAGAAATGGAAGGTAGTCATTTTAACAGTGCACCGGGTCAACTTTTTGCTGAATTTTTATGGTACGATTCTGTGAGTCTTTTGGGCTTTCATCACTTTGTTATATTTGTATTTTTCTTGTAGTCTATTTATATTTGAACCCTCCCCCTTGATCCGCTAGTGAAACCCTATGTGGGAAATTTAGTATAGTTTCTTACTGATGGTCAGCCATTTACAGTACAGAATCTTGACCAACCCCAAATAAATAAATGTAAATAAATCACTTCATCTTAAGTATATAACTTCCATTCTGGTTGGTAAATGGTCTTAACTAGGTCTGGGACTTAAAATGGATTTCACAAAGGTGATTTAGGTAAGTCCAAGCTTATCAATTAAATACAGTGGTTATCTGTGCCATGTGCCCTTTAAAATCTATTCAAAATATAATATTAGTGCCATATATCCTTCAGTTGATGTATTTTTAAGGATAAGGGATGTTTTGAAACGGAAAACCTTGTTGCCACATATAAACTTCCAAAAGACCACTTTAGTGAAGTGTTCTGTGTAATTATACTTTATTTACAGCCATTTCAAATTTTGAAGTGGAGAAACATTTATGGCGGCCATATTTAAGTCCTCTTTACAAAATTCAAGCCCACTACTAACCACACTTAAATCTAAGTCCACTGACTTAGCAAATCCATGGACTTAGCCCCTTTGTGAAATCCACTTAGTCTAAGCCCACTGACTTAGTACATTTTTGACAGAATTTAAGACCAAAGTCTTAAACTTAAGCCCCAAACCAGGGGCCGGATTCACGAACAATACTTAGACCATTCCTAACTTAGATTTTAAGTATTACTTAGATTTCAAGTAAGAAATTAAGAAACCTTATTCACAAACGTTCCTAACTCTAAGGTGACCTTAGAGCCTATACTTAGATTAAGGTCAGAAGCTACCATAGGAGGACAGAATGTTGATATCACATGGTTTAGTTTGTAAATAGTGGTGTTCTTTTTGGATGGGGAGGTTTATTTGTCCAAGTGGTTACTGTATAAGTCAAAATTTTAGTTATAAGAAAATTTCAGTAATTCTTCATTTTGACGAAATTTACAAGAATAATTTTCACTATTAGTTAGATTCTACTTGAGAAAAAAAAAACAAAATTTATATTTTCACTAGGAGTTAATTTTCACCCTTCAAGCTCACCAGTTAAAATTGATCAAATTTGTGCATGTCCTGACAGGAAACAATTGCCATTGGTTTTTTTGTGCATGAAGAAGATAGGTGAATTTTGTATTTTTTTTTTTTTTGGAATAATTTGCAATTTTTGAGAAAGGCAATAATTTAACATGAATTACTGTTAAAAATCTCACAGTAATATAAAGCTGTAAGTAGCATTCTTTGCTCATAGTGATTTTCATAAACAGCCAAATGTATACACCAAAATTTTCCATAGCTCATGGCCAATCATATTCACTGATACAACCCGACCTAAATAGTTAGGAGAGGTTTTTTTCCTTACTTAAAATCTAAGGTAACCTTATCTAAGTATTGTTTTGTGAATAGCAATCCTAAGAAAAACTTAGTCAAGTGAAAAACCTTATCTTACTTAGATCTAAGGTCACCTTATCTAAGTATTATTCGT
Source organism: Sabellastarte sp. h YS-2021 (assembly GCA_964017235.1). Classification (NCBI taxonomy): domain Eukaryota; kingdom Metazoa; phylum Annelida; class Polychaeta; order Sabellida; family Sabellidae; genus Sabellastarte; species Sabellastarte sp. h YS-2021. Next base: position 73,204,053 of record OZ024938.1, on the reverse strand, counting down.
GAATCTAGCTATCAAATGATAGCTACGTACATAACATTGTGACGTCAGATAGGTTAAGTTTCCACACACAG